>OX375867.1:91805128-91964113 GCA_947359475.1 Heligmosomoides polygyrus bakeri | reverse complement strand
GAATAAAACATTCAACCTGAAACACGTTCCGTCTTCAAATAGACGTAAATGCAAGTCGCCACTAGCCGTTCGCTCAAAAATGTGCTAAAAATGAGATTATAGGTCCTCGTCGGAGGATAGATCACAAAATGCAAAAGAACCCCGACAGCGGCGGGAACCGAACCAATGAACCCAATCCTTTGGAGCGAGCACTCTACCACTGCGCCACCGCTGCTGCTGAGGACACTGATAGCCAAACCGCTGATTACCGCGCAATGCTGCGCCCAATGCTGATTGAGCGCGCCTAACACATGGAAGACATGGCGGCTTCCGCCGGCATATCTGTGATCAGCGTCTCGGAGCTCTTTCACGTGATATAGATCTCAATCCGAAGTTTCCATGGAAGCTGACGGCATTCCCTGGTTAGGGAAAGGGTTAGGGGTTCGGATCCGTGGGTCGGGATTCTGCATTAACGGGATTGTTTGATCCACTTTTGTCGATGTAAAGTGTAACTTGGCCACGATAGTGTACTATACTGACAATTGGTTAGGTTCTTGCGCGGATGTAGAGTGGTCACCGGAGGATGACGACGATGTGTGTAGTATTACGTGTTCTTGTAGCAGTGACGAGGTTGCTGTATGCGACGACCGTGAGATCTTAATATGGTTGGTTGAGTATGAAAAAGACGGATAGATACTGTTATGCCTTCTCCCCAGAGTTCGAATGGGGGTCGAAAAAAGCAAAGATGAATACATTAACCAATTAATTAACTAAAAATTTAAATATAAATAATAAATAAATAATAATAAAGTATTATAAATAAAAGAAAATTAAAATAATAAGGAAATAAATAAATAAAAATAAAAAATATTTTTTGTCCAATTTTTCCAATTTCTCCTCGATCTTTGGAGTCGTGAAGTACAGTAATGCTGACAGACCCACCGCCGAAGCCTAACGAAGACGGTCAAGACATAGATTACTTTCTATTTTGTACGCAAACGAAAATCACCTGTTCTTCTCAACGGCCAATCCTAGCAATGCAAAATCCGACCCTCGGATCCGAGCCCCTAATCCCTCCCCTGAAAGCCGGCCACCTTATCCACTCGACCATCCAGTCGCCGCCTCACTGGAGGTGAGCGGCGCACCTAAATATTCCAATTCGGCAACTGTACCGCTAACAAGCAAATTGCGAGATCGCTGTAATTCCGCTACCGTTCCAGCCCCAAACTTTTTGCAGGTTAGATTGTAACCACGACATGGCAGTTCAAGACGTCAGTTTTGCTTTTGCTTTTGCCTCCACTGAAGTGCAACAGTTTTTTTGCAATTTTTGACCTACCCAGATGTCCGCAGGAAATTTTAAAACCCCTTCGGTGCTTCTCTTGCAGTCCTCTACAGCCCCATTAGTCACTTTCAAAATTGCCGTGGGACGCTCATTGACCTCCCTTGTAAGTGTAGTGTACACACGGTAGTGCTACAGCCTGCCTTCTCTTTACCTGTACTTAGATAACATGAAAATGAGCGTCTCAACTGAGCAAACTTTACACTGCATCGATAATCGAGCTTAATGGAATCCGCTGTGGCAGGAATGATTCAAGTGTTCTATGCGATAGGTGTATCAGTAGTACTATGTATATCATGCAATCTGTATACTGGCTGGCTTCCGATTGTAGGTGCTGGAGTTGATATAGAGCGGAAAAGAGTCAACTCCACTCAGATTGAAGAAATGAATTATACATTAAGGAATGCACGATAATGATCTTAACCCGGTAATTAAGCCTGCAAATAAGTTTACCAAGAGTTAACAGTGATGGACGTGCAAACTAATGCAACAAGCCTCTAGTAAATATGCAGATAATTTTGAGAAACTGGAGAGCAGCTCAAAAAATTTTGATTCCGGCCGAAGGAGGGGGGGGGGCTAGTATCGCTGTGGCAAAAAGATTGGAAGATAGAATGCTGTCCAGAATGAATAAAGGATGATGAAGGAAGAAAAGGAAAGAAGAACAGGAGAAATAGCGCTCTGGACAACCGCTTCGCGCTTACAATGTTGTCAGTTTGTCGCAAATAACCCCTTAGGACAAAGTATAATGGACGGCTTTACTGATCCTTTTTGGGATGTGCCACGCATGCTAGTTTTACAGGATGACGTGGAGGTGATTTGCATGCGTATTTGACCATACAATAATGTGCAGTGACCAGCCGATGAACAAGTCAGCGCCTTATCTTTCCCAGACAATTCTGGTATCTACATACTTGCCGACCTCAAAGGGATGGAAAGCTTGGTTGGCCTTGGCGGCAAATCCAAACCAAGAACGTGGTATCAGTTTCACGCGACCACTGGCACCTCCACCAATTGCGTTCCATCCGCCCAAAGAATATAATTAATAAATATTCTCTCATTTATAAACAGATAAGGTAGCAATGTTCTTGGCACGCCTTAATCTGCCATCGGAGAGGGTAGAGATGATGAGGTGTATGGTCGATTAGATAGCAAAATGCGGATCTTTGAGCCACTTTAGGCTCTCGAAGGCACGAACGGTTCGAAACAAGCGCGAGAATAAATATTGGTCCGGCTTGCCAACACGTCTGCACAAAAGTAAACAAAACAGCTAGATAATAATTCAAATCAGTTTCTTTAAGCCTCATTTGGCTGGTATCGAGGTTGTAAGCTGTCACAACGACTTTTTTTGCGATCAAAACTTCCGGGCGGGATTCAAACCCGCACCTCCCACTGACCGGGCGGGAATGCTCTACGCCATTACACCACCGGTGCCGTTTGATCGAAGCAACATCCACACCTCGTGGGACCGATCAGCACCCACCCGTATCCGGGATGAGCTGGCCGCTGATATCAGCATGGGATCAGTTAAGCTGATGGTCTTGATAGAAACAATTCAAATCAATTTCTTTAAGCCTCATTTGGCTGGTATCGAGGTTGTAAGCTGTCACAACGATGTTTTGTTGCGATCAAAACATCGTTGTGACAGCTAGATAATACTAAGATGAAGGAATGCGATGCATAAGTTTCAATTTCTCCTCTCATAATTCCATAAAGGGTGTCTTTTGGACCGAAGCTAAGTGCTAATTGCCAGCCAGCTGATTCATGGTGTCAATTAAACTGAGACACCACAAAGTCTGGAACCACAGAGGCACATCGGTTGAACTGGGCTCTACGATCTCAGCACGCGAAAATCTATTCGCCCCAAACCTCTCGAGGCTTTCCGACCCCGCCGACAGAAATTTTTTGTTATTAGATTTGCAGTCCTTGGATCTGAGTGTGTATGGACGTGAAGCAAAACGCATATGGTTGCAAACCCCTCTTTCATCCAGCTGAGCACATGTGTAGTTTGGAGTGGATGCTTCACGACGAAGTCGCCTAGCATTCACTGAAAACTATGCATGCGTTGGTCCTCATCGTCATGGTCTGCGTCTAATTGTAACACGTTCTATCCTTGCGAGCCAATTTTTGAGAAATAAAATTGTACTGAAGCACAGAGTTATGAACTTTTTACATTTTCGCAGTGTCAAGCGAATAGGGCAACGCTGAAACACAACCGAACATTTTAAAACATACGCGAATCTTAGGTATACTCCCGGACATCTGGGTAGGTCAAAAATTGCAAAAAACTGTTGCACTTCAGTGGAGGCAAAAGCAAAAGCAAAACTGACGTCTTGAACTGACGTCTTGAACCCCCCCCCATATTAGGTATACTCCCGTCCGCCGCACTGACGCGGGAGTGCACAGCGACGCGACGGTCGCGAGCCGTCGACATCGCTGGGGCTGACATAGCTCACGCAATTCTGCAGACGGAGACTTTTGTAGAATTCTTGCGAGTCATCTGGTTCGGAGGGGGCCCGTTCTTCCCCCCAGCATGCAGAGGGGCGGTGCTAATTCCGCGAGAGGTGCTCGTCGCGGACGAGTTCACGCGCTCGGCGAACTGGGGGGAAGAACAGGCCTCCTCCGCCTCCTCCCAGCCATCAGCTGCTGTTACCACCGATGGGATCGATAGGATATTCTGCGCTGTATTCCACCTGTTTCTCCCACTTTCATCGTCCGCTTTGTAATCACTTGCTACTTCATGATGGCTTCCTTGTGCTTCTGGCTACAAGGACCCTTCTTGATAAGCAAGATGGTGCAATGTCGTCGAATGGGTGCCCAGGTAACAAATGAGTGATCACCAAAATTGTAATGTAAGTTGCTTTACTTGTTCTTGTCACCGTTTGGAATTTGCCTCCCTTTGTCTGTCCTAACTTTCGATATTTTCACGAATATATTATTTTATTTTCATATTCACCTCGAACCCTTCACCTTTCAAGTGAAACGATTACATTTTTCTAAGCAGCACGATGCTCGTCTAAAGCGGGAGATCCATAATGTGCCTTCTTAAACTCCTGAATGTAGTCCGAAATATCCTTCTTCTATATTTATTATTTATTTAGATGTGAATTTGGCTAACGTTCTTAGTTTAAAAGTTTTTAGACAATCTCTCCTGACATTTCCCTGTTCAAAGAAGGGGTCCCGCTCTAGACTTGCACCTAGTGCCACATTGGTCCCTCATTTAGAAATTGGTCCCCTGTATTGGAGTAATTGCTTGGTTTCCCTTTGCTTCGCCAGATGTCCTGACCCTTTGCCTCCTCGCACCTTTTACGGTCACTCGCACCTACATTGGCTGCCCTAAAGAGATGCTCCAGGGCAGCCAGTATAGGTGCGAATGACCGTTCTTTCGCAGATGTAAGAGGCGCCAAATGATAGGGATCAAAGTACTGCACTTGGATCGTGAAGCCGATATTGTTAGAAGCCTCTCTAAGTAAATCAATAATTTTGACGTTAACCAGATATGGTGTGTCCTCTCATTAGTTTTAAACGACAACTTTAGAATTGACATAAACGTTCTTACAAGGCCACCACCTTAGTGTAATAACATTCGTCGCGGTACCTGGCATGTCATATTTACGGTAATCAATAATGGAGAAGCCGAAAAGGGTAAAAATCTATGAATAGATCAACTACTCGACCGCTAATCAGGGACGGTAGTTGTGCCCTAATTACTTTTAAACTACGACTTTATAATTGACACAAGACGTCCTTACTGGGGTATAAATTTTCAAACGGCCAGCTCATCCCGGATCAGCGGCCAGCTCATCCCGGATACGGGTGGGTGCTGATCGGTCCCACGAGATGTGGATGTTGCGTTCGATCAAACGGCGCCGGTGGTGTAGGCGTAGAGCGTTCCCGCCCGGCCAGAGGGAGGTGCGGGTTCGAGTCCCGCCTGGCGCTAGAAGTTTTGATCGCAACAAAACATCGTTGTGACAGCGTACAATTTTCAAACCGTTACTGTAATAACAATCGTCGCGGGACGGCGCATACTCAGATAACTGCTGGAATCATGTAAGTTTTGTGGTAATCAATAATGGGGCTACGAAACTACGGAGTATGAAATAGATTGACAATCTGAATGGAACATTTTGAGTAGTACTATATTATGGTGATATTGTTTCTTTCGATAAAATTGCTCACGTTGCACACATTCACAGGTCTTATGGACCCCTGATACAAAATGCATGACGTCTTTTGCACATTTTCTGAACCCCGACGCAAATTTGATGACGTCTTCGGCATGTCTTCTGAACCCCGAAGCAAAGTGGATGGCGTCCGTGACAAGTATTCTGAACCCCGAAGCAAACTGGATGACGTCCGTGACAGCTCTTCTGAATCCCGAAGGAAATGGCATGACGTCTTCGACACGTGTTCTGAATGCCGACACAAATTGCATGACGTCTTTAACGCGTCTTCTGAACCCCGAAGCAAACTGGATGACGTCCGTGACAGCTCTTCTGAATCCCGAAGGAAATGGCATGACGTCTTCGACATGTGTTCTGAATGCCGACACAAATTGCATGACGTCTTTAACGCGTCTTCTGAACCCCGAAGCAAACTGGATGACGTCCGTGACAGCTCTTCTGAATCCCGAAGGAAATGGCATCACGTCTTCGGCACGTGTTCTGAATCCCGACGTAAATTGGATCACGTCTGTGACAGTCTTCTGAATCCCGACACAAATTGCATGACGTCCTCCTCTGCATGTCTTCCCAACCCGACGCAACTTGGATGACTTCGAGAAAGGCTTTCTGAATCATGAAATATCGGCATGTGTTCTGAACGTCGACCCCTATGAGGCTGGTGGGGGGGGGGGGGAGGGGGGAGGCGGGGGAAGAACAGGCCTTCCTCAGAGGTCCCTGAATTTTTAAGCACTTCCCTCACAGTTCCAATTAGTTGGACATCGAATGAGCGAATCAGCATGTATCTTTTTAGTCAGATTCGTACTTTTAATTAGCAGAAATCATATAATGAGCCTGGAGTTTCCAATTACCGACATGAAAATCTTGAAACCCTTTAGTTTCAGCAAAGGAAAAGAAGCTGTTTCATTGATTATTTTAACGTCTGCTGAGGAAACTATGCTGCACTGTTTTGAGAACACTCTCTGTGTAAGCGAAACAGCGGAAGTAAGAGTGCTTCTACCCTAGTAAGAACGTCTTGTGGGGGGGGGGGGGAGCCATGTAGGACGTCCCTACGTGTTTTTTGCAAGCAGATTTTTTTTTGCAGGAATAGTGTATTCCACCCCTACAGTGAGCTGACGTAGGCCATTTCAGATGTAACTGGGCATACACTGGGCGTGCCTTCTTACCATGCCGTATAACCATTGAGTAGGGGGGAGGTGACCCCCTCCCCACTCCACAGCAAAAAATTTTCACATTTGACTAACATTGCTTCGAAAAGACTGTAATTTTGACAGCTTCTACAGTGGTGGCAGTCCTTCATGATGACCGCCGAGCCGCTTAGCGCTGGCCTAATGTTCCTAATGTTTTCCCTGTATTGGGCTGCACCATTTCTGATATAGATAGACATATCAGTTCTTACGAAGTCGGATAACCACAAGATAATTGTCCGCCGAGCCATGTAGCGTCACTTAAGAAAGCCCGTCTACTGGGGCCGGATTCATCAACGACTTGCAGCAGTTTAACAGAGAAAATACAACCGTAATCCCTGATAGCGCGGCCTATCAAGCGATATAGTGAAATGTTTGACCATATCGCCTGATAAGCCGCGTTATCAGGGATTTCGGCAGTATTTTCACCGTTAGATTGCTACGAGTCGTTGATGAATCCGGCTCCTGATCTTTCTCTTTGCCACAACATGCAACAGACTTGTTAGTAGAATTTTCAAAATGGAACAATTAAGCACGGACGCATGCACAGTGTAGCAATGAGTCTTCCCACAGTTCTTGTGCGATCGTGGCGGGACCACGCGAGTTCCTCTTTAGAATCTCACTCATCTCGGCCGTTGAGACCTTGTTCGAGCTGGATCCCTAGTGTGAATTTCGGCTTCGCGTTGAAGAATAAGGTTCGTGTGGTAATCCTACGGCTAATGTCACGTGTTCGTCAAGGGAAGGGGGATTGAAGCCAAGAGATGCCTACGACAGTGCTGCGTATGCCAGCCGAACTTTCCTTGAGCTTAACAATGGGCGATTGTTGGCGAACGATTTCCCCGGCGGCGCATCGTCCAAGTTTACGATATATTCAGCAGGCAACGCGTCACGGTATGATGGGGACCAAGTGCGGAGAGTAGGGATTCAGAAGACGTGCCCTAGACGTCGTTCAATGTGAATCAGGATTCAGAAGACGTTCAGTTTGCGTAGCGATTTCGAGTAAGGGGGACCGTAGGAGGGGACCGGCAAAGGGAAACCAGAAGAGGGGGAATAAGGGGACCAGTATTTCCCTCAATATCGTCCAATGTGCGTAGGGATTCAGAAGACGTGCCCTAGACGTCGTTCAATGTGAATCAGGATTCAGAAGACGTTCAGTTTGCGTAGCGATTTCGAGTAAGGGGGACCGTAGGAGGGGACCGGCAAAGGGAAACCAGAAGAGGGGGAATAAGGGGACCAGTATTTCCCTCAATATCGTCCAATGTGCGTAGGGATTCAGAAGACGTGCCCTAGACGTCGTTCAATGTGAATCATGAATCAGAAGACGTGCTGAAGACGTTCAACTTGCGTATGGATAAAGGGGACCAGTAGGAGGGGGACCACTGAAGAGAGGATCAGCAACAGAGGACCATTAGGGGAAGTGGGATAAAGGGGACCAGTATTCCCTCTCAATATCGTCCATTGTCCGTCGGGTTTCTGTAGACGGGTCAACATTTGGGCACATATGCTTGGAGAATAACTCCAGCATTCATCCATGAACTTCATGATGGACGCGTAACGATTGTTCTTATAAGGAAAGGTTCCCAACTCAAGGTGAGATTTTGCGATGCTATTTTGGCAGGATGTAGAGCCCCGTAAACGGAGTCCAGAACCACAGTTAGTTTTTGCTGAACGCTTTTTTAAAGGCCTGAAAAGGAGGTCTGAAAGCGTGCGCGCAACTATCATCAACCGCTACCACACTCCACAAGGTGTGCCTCGGGGCGCAGTTGGTAGGAGGGACGCATCATAGGAGCACACTGGACGGGTTTTAAGTTCGAGCCCGCATACTGCCGAGATTTTTGCACATATTAGTTTGTTGTTATTACGCTTTCTCATGCTCACAGGAGTCAATATTAGACCACCAATGCTTACAGCAAACCAAGGCTGTCTATTTGTGCCTTCATGTGTGCTAGTTTTCCAACAATTTTGTCTTGTTTTGGCTAGTTTTTTGCCTATTTGCACCATATCATTTCTCTGGAAATAAAAAGTGCTGTCTTGCTCTTTCCCTTTAGTCAACAGCTATGGAACTAATCTATGAAACAAGTAAAACACATCGCGTGTCACACCAACAACACCTTACAAAAGCCAGTGAGGAACATTCTTCTACCTGACAAGGAGTGACCACTTCTTCTTCGTCGAACGCGCAATCCGTGAGCGCAGAGAAAGGTCCGTCATGGGTGAACATTGACGTACCCAGCTGCCACCCACGCGTTTGACAGACATAGAAAGGTCCCATTTTCACTATACCACCTCTAACTTGAAAAGCCTGTTCTTCCTGATAGTCGATATCTCAATAGCATAGCGTTTAGGACGAGTCCTTTTATGGCATCCGCAATCGCAACCTCTCTCCTTGTCGTAGATGTGAAAGCCATGTGAAGGTGGAAAGTAGTCGGCCGACAACACCTTCAGGTGAGGATGATATTTTTAGCCACCTATGTACCGATATGGCCCGGGTCCATAATATTCAACCATAAGGTACGCGTATTTGTGTACAGTTACGGTATTATTGGTGACATGGTATGATATGGTGGTGGGCAGATACGCATTGTTGAAAAACTAACATATGAATTCGCAAACAGTCAACCTTGGTTTGTTGTAAGCATTGATGGTCTGAAATTGACTCCTGTGAGCATGATAACAACAAACTATTATGTACAAAAATTTTAGCAGTACGCGAACTCGGAATTAAAACCCCTCCGATGCGCTACTATGAGGCGTCCCTCCTACCAACTGTGCCGTCGAGCTCTGTAGAGCAGCCAAATGCTACTTCTTCCCGAAATGTTCCGTCCAAAAACACAAGACGGTTCCTGCTAGAGTGCCACGTTTTCGAACCGTTACCGTAAAAGCAATCGTTGCGGGACCAACATGTCTCCGATCAGTGCTGATCATCATGCTAACTCCATGGTAATCAATAACTGAGCCTCGGAACAACCGAATACGGAAACTTCGTGCTGTTTGAGGCTTTTGTGGATAGAACATTTGCAGAAAACTTTTCCATGATCACAGGATACAATTATATTCGATCAATGCTTACCACAAACCAAGGTTGCCTATTTGCACCTCAATATCTGCTCGTTTTTTAATGATGCGTATCTGCACCATATCAATTCTCTGGACTTTCTCAAAAGTCTCCGAACTGCTCTTCCTTTTTAGTCAACAGCTATGGGACAAAACTATGAGACAAGTAAACACAAGCGTTTGCCACACCAGCATCTTACAAGAATTTCAGTGGAATATGTGACCACCAAGAGAGTTTGAATGCATAGAATAACTTTAGGGTACTAAGGCCTATGGCATACCGCCGGCGACAAGTCCAGCGACGAGAGGAGCGGAGCGACGGGGAACGGCGGCTTCAGCGACGGCGGTGTTGGGCGGGGGCGAGAATTGGCACTGGAGCGCGGTTAGTGACGCTTGCGTGCGCGCATGCGTGGTGCAAAGGGTCGGGCGACAGCTGGTCGCCGTGCAAAGCGCAGCGACGACCGGTCGCTGGCGGTATGCCCCCTCTCCAACGACACACAGTGCCGACGTGGCAGCGACAACCGGCAAGCACGCGCTCTCTCCCCATTGTTTCTGACAGGTCCCAACACGAATAGTCGACTACTTGTCCGTTGGCAGTGCCGTCGCCGAACTCGTCGCTGGTGGTATGCCATAGGCCTAACGCTGCCCCAGTGTTCAGAGATGCTCTCTGCGATAAGCGCAAGTATCACAAATTTACAATCACAGTTACAATCCGCACAGTCACGGACACATCCACGCACACTGTGCACGAACATGCCGCTCCCACGCACAAGGAACGCATCGACCCGACACAGCAGGAGCAAGGAGTCCATCCCCTGCATCCCACCTGCGTCTCTGGGCAGTACACGGTCGCATTTGGTTCGCGTTTAATTCCCCTATCCACCACCCGGGGACGCGCCACGTGGCCCTGCGACAAGCGGCCCGAGATCCCTCTTAACAAGAGAGCCCGAAGGCTCTCTATCGAGGGAGATCCGTGGATTGTAACTGTGTCGGCTCGGCCAAAAGCTTGCACTCGGTAGACTGGGAGTACATGTAAGGCGATTCGAGGCCGCCTTAAGTCTCGCCCCGTCCCTTCGGGCAGTCTGGCTGGCTGCCCGGAGTACCCCGCCCGCACGACAGAGCCTGACTAGCTACCCGTGTTGTATTCCAGTCAAACACAGCAGCACTAAAGGGCCTCATTCCCCTGACCCCGAAAGAGCCCCCATTTCTGCAGCGATGGGAAGGACGAGTACGGAGAGGCTGCTAAAATCTCAGGGCCTAACCAGGCTGCGCAAACTGAGAAGGACTAGGATGACGATCTGTACTTACAACGCCCGCACGCTTGCGTCGGAAGCATCCGTCGAGGACCTGATGATGCAAGCCAGGAAGATCAAGTACGACGTCATCGGACTGACCGAGACGAGAAGACACCACCCCCTACACGCCGCCTACGACTCCGGAGAAGAACTGTTCCTCGGAACATGCGACAGCAGGGGAGTAGGCGGCGTTGGTGTCCTCGTCAACACGCACTTGGCCATGAACATCGATTCGTACGAGTCTCTGACAAGCCGAATCGGACGTCTGCGACTGAAGCGATGTGGCTCCGTGCCAGCCTTGACTGTGTTCGTCGCGTATGCCCCAACATCCGACTACGACGACGAAGACGTCGAGGCCTTCTACGTGGAGCTGGAGAAGTTCTATAAGGAAGATCACACCTTCTACAAGGTGATCGTCGGCGACTTCAATGCCAAGATCGGGCCACGAAGGTCGCTGGAAGAACTTCACATCGGAACCCACGGTTTGGAGTGGAACGAGCAAGGTGAAAGGCTGTCTGAGTTTATCATGTCGACCAAGACCATCCATGGAAACTCGCAGTTCCAGAAGCCTCCCTCCCTACGATGGACCTGGGAATCCCCCGGTGGCCAGTTCCACAACGAGATCGACCACATCATCTTCAATCGCAAGTATTGCCTGACCGATGTCTCCGTTGTCCCCAAGTTCTACACGGGATCGGACCACCGCCTCCTTCGCGCGAGGTTCCGCTTTTCGCGTCAAGGAGAGAAGGCCGCGAAGTTCAAGAAGAGGAGTCCCAGAACGACCATCAACTGGGATCTCTACACCTCTCTTGTCGGCCTTTGGGAAGATGCCGTCATGGACAACGTCGACGAGGAATACGATCGCTTCGTGCACCATCTCCACGATAGTGCTAAGGGAGCCGAGAGCTTGAAGACCACCAAGAGACGCCTGTCTCCGGAAACTCTCGAGCTGATACGCCAACGTGGAGCAGCACGAGCGTCAGGCAACTATCAACTGACGTCCGAGCTTGCAAAGCTATGCAGAGCGGCGATAAAGGAAGATCTGAAGGAGAGAAGGGCGGAAGTGTTGGCTGAAGCAGCAGAGGCAGGGCTGAGCATCCGCAATGCCCGCCGGAACTTCGCCAACTTCAAGACCAAGATGACCGCTCTCCGACGTCCTGACGGAACCGTCACCTCTTCCAGAAGGACCATGGAGAAAGTCATCCACGACTTCTACTCCGATCTCTTCGATAGCCACGTCCACCTGCCCCTACGCCATCTTCCGCAGGATGGATACGTCATCCCCTCTGTTCTCCCTTCCGAGATCCGACACGCCATCTCGTCGGTGAAGAAACGTACAGCACCCGGTCCTGACAGGATCAGAGCTGAACACCTGAAGAACCTCCCGCCAGCGCTCATCAACACCTTGGCGCGGCTCTTCACACGCTACCTGTCCGAATGCAAGGTTCCATCCCAGTGGAAGACCAGCAGGACCGTCTTGCTGTACAAGAAGGGAGACGTGCACGACATTGGCAACTATCGCCCGATCTGCCTGCTGTCCGTAGTCTACAAGCTGTTCACTCGAGTCATCCTGAATAGGATTAGTAGAACGCTGGACGAAGGACAGCCATGCGAACAAGCAGGATTTCGGAGAGGATTCAGCACGATCGACCACATACACACCATTACGAAGCTCATCGAAGTGTCGCGAGAGTACAAGCTGCCGCTGTGCCTTACGTTCATCGACCTGAAGAAGGCATTCGACTCCGTCGAGACTGAAGCGGTCATGGAAGCCCTGCTCACCGAGGGCGTTCCTACTCAGTACATCAGAGTCCTTCGAGAGCTGTACAGTGGATTCACGACCAAGATCTCACCATTCTACAACGACGTCGTCATTGACGTGAAGAGAGGGGTTCGACAAGGGGATACCATATCCCCGAAGCTCTTCAGCGCCACCCTCGAAAACATCATGCGCGAACTAGAATGGGAAGACATGGGAGTGAAGGTCGACGGCCGGCAACTGCACCATCTTCGCTTCGCTGACGACATCGTGCTCATAACACCGAGCATCACTCAGGCGGAGCGAATGCTGGCCGACTTCGATCGTGTATGTGGAAGCGTTGGACTGCAGCTGAATCTTACGAAGACGATGTTCATGAAGAACGGATGGGTTTCTGATGCCCCTTTCTCGCTCAACGGAACGAACATCTCCGAATGCTCCAGCTATGTGTATCTGGGTCGCGAAGTCAACATGGCCAACGACCTAGCACCAGAGCTGAGCAGGAGGAAACGAGCGGCTTGGGGAGCTTTCAAGAGCGTCGAAGAAGTCGTGAAGAAAACGAAGAACGTCCGACTCCGTGCCCACCTATTCGACTCCACTGTTCTTCCTGCCCTAACATACGCCTCAGAGACCTGGGCTATACGAAAGCAGGATGAACACGCGATCAGCGTCGCGCAGCGTGGAATCGAGAGGACGATGCTCGGAGTGACACGACTCACGCAAGTGAGAGAAGGCCTCCGGAGTTCCGAGCTTCGCCGACGTTCGAAGATCAGAGACGCTGTCGCATGGGCCAAGTCGTCGAAAATTAGGTGGGCCGGCCACGTAATGCGATTCGCAGACACCCGCTGGACGAGAGCCGTCACAGACTGGATTCCGCGGGATGTCAAAAGAACACCAGGACGCCCACCAACGCGTTGGTCGGACTTCTTCGTGAAAGCCCTGAACGACCGATATGACGCTCTTCGTGTCCCTCGAGCGAGGAGGATCCATTGGACCACTCTGGCACGCGACAGGGACGAATGGAGACGCTGCTGGCGCCCGCTCGAGCAAGTCGATGATCAACGGGACGACAGGTGATACAGGTGATCACAAATTTGGCTTAGGGACATATAACGAATGTCAGGTAAGTTGAACGCGATCAACATCAATGCTAAGTAAGCTGATGTTACAGGATGTTTCGTTGGGATCAGAACTCTCACGCCGGACCCCGACCCCCTCCCCCCCCCCCCCCACCCATCCTACTTTTCGGGTAGGATGTCAGCCCATTGCACCACTAGTGGTGTTTAATCGTACGCAACATTCGCGTTATCCTCAATGCAGTAGCATATCAGCCCTCGTCCGTGATAAGAGGATATTGCGTGCCATCAAAGAGCGTTATTGGTATAATAGGCTAGAATTCCCTTCAACTCTGGCACTCGCTGAACCCAGGCCGAACAACCACTTGCTATTGGGGTGGAAACCTGTTGCACTGGGAGTGGCGGGCTGCGCCGATTGGCCAGGTGAGGGGGCCCGGTGCGATTACCTGCACTCCGTTGACACTCCTGTGGGTGGGTTTAAGGGTCGGCTCCTGTTGCTAGAGTGTTGCAGGATAGTCGCCTTCGCACCCCCGATTCTTGTGAAGCCATATATCCACGTATATCCAGCTCGTACCTACATATATATGTGCATACGTATATAAGTAGGTATATACTACGTATTTACATATAAATATATATGTATATATATGAACGTATAAGAATATACGTAGGAACAGGTTTTCACCCCAATAGCAACTGGTTGTGCGGCCCCTCGAGAGCGAATGTCCGAGAAAGAGCAGAGGGAGCGGGTTCAGGTTCGGTTTATGGCATCCACACTAGGCGCTCTAGGACTAAAAGAAATGTGTGATGCATTGTTTTGAGTAATATGACGTCGAGTTGGATCAGATATCTTTTGTTCCCGATAGAGGAGTCTTCCAGTATACAGTAGCTTCTAGTGGCCACCAGGTGTATTGAGGACGTTCAGAGATTTATCGCGGCGCAACGCAACGTAGTGATAAGCTCCCGTATCGATTCATCGCTGAATTTTTATTTTTTTATTAATAAACCTGGGAGTTTATCAGCACATCGCGTCGGGCCGCGATGGAGCTCTGAACGTCATCTTACACCGTGCTCCACAAATCACCGACTATGCACGCGCAAAAGCCTCAATATGCATCTAACACATTCCGACACAAATGCTGCTCGTGACTGTGATGAGATAATAGAACGTTAGGCTCGATCTCAAAGGCAGCCAATGTCTTGCTCGCCTTCAATTTTCGTGTGGGACCGGAACTGTGGCAACAAGAGTCTTTGTGGACGCAGAATCCCCCCCAGAACTGCGCTATGGTGGCGTTATATCCGACGCGCTTTTACCGGAGCTGGTTTATGTTGGCGTAAAGGTAAGCTTGTCGGCTCCAGAAAAATTTTACGTTGCATCGGGAATCACGTCTTACCCGTAGGCGTTATAACGAGAGGTGCTGTACGTTGAAATTTAGAAGACGTCCTGAAAATGTCGTTCAACGTTTGTTCGGATTCAGATTTGTCACTGGCTTCGTGCAACACGAATTGGGGTTCAGAAGATGTGTCACAGGCGTCCTGCAGCATGCGATCGGATTTAGAAGACGTGCCATAGACATCACACTACGGGCGTACGAATTCAGGAGACGTGTACAACGTGGATCAGACCCTTCCCATTCAGCTTTACTGCTGCGGTGTGGCTAAAAACTGATATTGGGGCAACATTGTGTGATGGCAATTTTTCCAAATTCGATTTTTCGTCAATGTGTGCATTCATCGGTTAAATCGAGCGGCAGGGACACAATGTCTTCAGCTCATAGTTATTTCATCGACGTGGAAAGAAAACTGAGAGATCATACTGTAGCTGATTATCACCGTGATACATTTCGACGGTCGAAGTCAGCAAATATGATCCAATTTTTTTCAATACTATGACAAACCTAGTTGTATACGCTCGAAACTAAGTTGCCTTTATAACGACCCATTTAAGGTTTGATAAGCTTTACAAGGCCGCCCAGGCCAACCAAGAGTTCCACTACTTAGAGCTCGATGAATTAGCTCCATGCTCCTCTGTGAGTGATGAAGCATTGACGTGCTCAACGACTGGGCATTCCAAGTCACTTTGTGGGCCAAATACCCACTCAAACTGCCTTCACGAGACTTCGTAGAAATAGAATGTACGCCGCTCCCCACAAAGAATAACTATTAAGCTTTTATCCTTCCATCTATGTTTCCCCTCATCAACCACTTTGTTGATTTGCGTTTGGCACTTATCTCTGCCAAAGGACAACTAAAGCTTCCCTTTAGGGCACCCAATGTAGATGCGAACGGCCGTAAAAGGTGCGAGGCGCGCAACGGGTCACGACGTTCGGCAAAGAGGAGGACAAGCACGCGAAATTCCTGTCAGATAGGGGACCAACGTGGAAATAAGGGGCCATATGGAATTGGGTGCAGGTCTAGAGCGGGGGTCCGCATCATCGAAGCATCAAAACTTCAGGAGCTTGTCCAACAACCTAAAACAACGTTAAGCACATCCACATCTAAATAAATGGTGAATCTTGGATTGCTGCATTCAGGATAGTGCTCCGAGTTTAGGAAGAGACACTGTGAATTTCCCTGCTCTAGACATACACCTGGCATTGCTGCTTATAAAAATGTCACAGTTCCACTTAAAATTTAAAAGGCTAGAAGTAAACAAGGTGATAACTTCATGAAAAACATCAAAATTTGATAAACTTAAAACAGAAAAAGGAAGAGAAATTAAACAAGAAAACCAACTTACATGCAAGGTTAGTGATCACCCATTTGTGATCTGAGTACCCACTCGAAGGCATTGTACCATCTTGCTTATCAGGAAGGGTACTTGCAGCCAGAAGCACAAGTAAACCTCCATGAAGTGGCAAGCGATTACAAAGCAGACGACGAAAAGGGAGAAACAGAAAGAAGACAGTGCAGAAAGGCCTCCTGTCGATTCTGTCGATGATAACAGCTGATGGCTGAGGAGGAGGCCCGTTCTTCCCCCACTCCGCGGAGCGCGTGAACTCGTCCGCGATGGGCGCTCCTCGCGCAATTCGCGCCGCCCCTCCGCATGCTGGGGGGAAGAACACTACCCCGCCATCTGGTTCAATGCATTTTTCTTGGATTCTTTGTTCTCTCGACCGTTTCGTTCGTGATCTCGCTTTTTTTCCCATTTTGTCGCCATCTGATCCTTATGCCGTTGTAGGATTGTTGTTTTCAAAGGCATTTCGTCGATGTCGTGTTTTGCTAAGGGGTTTCCGTCATGCCTTTGCTCACTCATGCATTTTTTTCGTTTCTCATTCCAACCACAGGCACCAAAACTGACGTTTCTGTGCTCGGCACGACACGAGTGGGTTTTTGTGACGTGTCCAGCACGGAATCGTCCCAGTTGAAGCCCAATTTTCCCAAAGCGATATTTTGCTAGGAGGGTTTCCGCCATGCCTGTGCTCACACGTACATTTATTCCGTTTCTCGTTCCAACCACAGGCACGAAAACCGACGTTTCTCTCTGTGACAAAACCTCCATGTGACTAGTCCGGCACAGAAATGTGGATTTCGGTGCCGGCGAGGAAGCTCACAGGAGGAAACATACGGGAATCGGCACAAAAGTGGGGAAAACGGACATCCCAGGTGATACGTGCTTTGCCAGACAATCTTAAACGACAATTTGTGCAATTCATGCATTAGGCTAACATGAACTCCAACATTACCTAAGTGTGGTGACCAATTGCTTTGGGTCTGTTTACGACCGCATAACTTAATAGGTTGTCCTGAGGCATGCCTGGGTACTTCAGCTCAGAGAACCAACTGTCGGTAGCCTGAGAAGCCAGAAACTTATCGTTGATGCGCATGTGGTAAGTCTAAACTTATTCCTTCAGCTGCTTTTAGAAGCGAGAAGTTCGAAGATCCGCACATGGCCCAAATGTTTTCACCGAGGCCGGGTCTATCTGCTTTACTAGAATGTCCTTATTTGCAACCGGCTGCACTCTTCATGGCGTTCACCTCGATAATGCAGTCATATACCTTAAATTCGTTGATTATTCAATTGAAAATTGCGGAAAAGACGAGAACGCCCAACCATTTTACGCATCCGCGCCTTTGAAGCGTAGCCAGTACTGCTTGCTAGATGACTCTCAGCCTCATCTTTGGCTACGAGTGTTCTGAAGCAAAGGTTCATTCCTTTCCAAAAACGCACATAGTGAAAACCTCATCAAATTCTGTCACATGTAAATGAAACTATTGTGCTTGTCCAAGAGACTCATCCTGATCTCATTGGTCATGCCGTTGTCAGTGGAGCAGTCTCCGATAATTCTCCCTGGAAGCAAAAATCTCTCCACGTCTTCAGCCAGTGCTGTCTGTCACTGAAAGCGTTTACCTGGATTGAGAACAAATACTTCCGCTGGCGGTTGGATCCTCTCTTTTTCCTCATCTTCGTAAACGTCATCTGCATGTGCAGCATCAACACAGAGTCCTTAGAAATTGCACGTCGGGCCAGCATATGTGACTCCTCTTCCTTCATACAGTGTTTGCCCTCTTCCCATGGAACGTTATCCAACTGGTTGCCGCTTAAACACCGCAGATCTAGATACGAATTTACAAATAGCAGAGATTTAAATAAAGAAGGTAAGAAATTCGTCCTAAGAAATTCCTTTCCTGCGTATGGCATGGAAATCAGAAATACTAAGAGCTCCTTACTGTTTCGGTGATGAATTTGTACACCACAGCACCCGTGATGCAAATGTAAGAAGTGCACTGTGTTTAATCTTGAATTGAGCTAATTATGCAGCAGCCTTTCTTTTCTTCGTTTAAAGCCCTTAACTCAGAATAAGGATAACGGACGGTGTTACTCAATCCCTTTTGGAATGCGCCAGCGCATTTTACTTCTACGGTATGTCGTGGAGGCGATATGAATGCGTATTTGGCCAAGCAATGACTTGCGGTGGCCAGCCGATGAACAAGTCAGCGCTCTATCCTTCCCAGACAAGTCTGGTACCAATTCACCGATCCTGGAGGGATAGAAGGCTTGGTTGGCCTGGGCGGAAAATCCGAACCAGGAACCTGGTATCGGGTACACGCGACCGTCGGCGCCTCCTCCGACTGCACTACACGCGCCCTTTTCCCTGAACTTAATTAGTGTTAATTTACAAATGAGACACGTTGAGCTAAAGGCGATTAAGAAACTTTCTGCATAGCTCAAAGTGTAGTCTTGGAAAGTGCAGTTGTTCCGGAAATTCGCAGAAGTTTCCCTGACGGAGTAAGTTAGCCAGTTTTCTTGACAGTTTCTAAAATTGCATGAAAAGCGAGTCCCAGAACTTGTCCCACAAAACGCAATTTTACAGTTGCATATTTTAGCTGTTTTAACCCTTGCCTTCTTGCAGCAATGAGGAAGCGAAATTTAAAATTACTTACAGCCAAACGGCGTATAGGCAAACGGCGACGAATTTGTTGTTGGCATCACACCATTTGTATGAGCAGCCCATCTTCGTCGTCTTTTAATAGGCCACCTAAATAGTAGGTTAAATAGTATATGTTTTAACATCGTCTTCTAACATCTGTTCCACTAGCTATTTCGCTTATTTTATTTTGAAACCAACCTTTAGTATAATGATTATCGAAAACAACCACCTTTAATCTATTTGTTTAAAAAGTAACAAAAACGTAGCAGAAAAAGGTTTACAGTCTTAGTTTTTAAACAATTTCGTCCTTTGTCAGGAAATTATCTTCGTTTAATTTTTTTTATCATAAGACCTGCTGCCAAAAAGGAGACCAAAAATTAAGCAGCATTTCAAGCCCATGGAAAATTTTTGAGACAGTTTGACACTTATCAGGGGTGTGATAGCCTACAGCTAATCCTTCTTCAGATAGAGCAAAAACAGTCTTTGATTTATTTAAAAAGAAAATTATGGATTTCCTCAAAAATTAAATTAAAAAATAGATCGGTGTATGGAAAAGGTAAACTGACGTCTGCGATCTATTTCTGATTTTTTCTGTTATTCTAGGAAACAGAATAGAATGCCTCGCTGATGTCATGGTTCGCTTCTTTGATTTTAATATACTTTGACCACCTAATCGTTAATTTATTATTGTGAACATAAAGTTTTTTTAAATAGTGAAACAGTCTCGAACTGCTTGACAGTTAAGATCATTGCCGTGCATTCCTTGTCTGGGAAGGATAAAGCGCTGACGTGTTCACTGACTGGCCAGCGCAACTATGGCTAGATACGCATTAAAATCGCCTTTATGACTTCCAGTAGAAGGAGAATGCATGACGCATACCAAAAGGATCGAGTAAAGCCGTCCTTTATCCTTTGTCCTAAGGAGTTATTCGCGGCGAACTGACAGAATCGGCTGGTTGTGATTGTTGAGTGTTCTTCTTACTTCCTCTGTCATCATAATCCTTTATTCATTCTGGACAACATTCGGTCTTCCAATTTTTTTGCCACATACGACAAACTCAACCTCAACGTCATGCGTTGCCACCAGTTTATAGCGTGTAACCGAAATAATTTCTATCATTTGAAGCCATTCATGAGAAAAAATTGTGCTCGAAGAACTGGGTTAGAAACTTTTTTTATTTAAGCACTGTCAAAGGAATAGGACGATTCCGAAACAGGAAGCACACTGCAAAAACCAAAAAAGGTTTCCAGCCCAGTACTTCGAGCACAATTTTATTTCTCAAGAATGGCTCCAAATGATAGAACTTGCTTCAATAACACTACGTAAACTGGTGGCAACGCATAACGTTGAGGTTCAGTTTGTCGTCCGGTATTCACTCCAAACTAAGACGTGTCGAGCCGGATTAACAGTAGTGTTTTCATATAAGCATACGCCTTCTGCTCATCTGCCATAAGCACAAGCACTTACTAGGGAAGGGTTTCGGCCTCCCATGGAACTTCAAGTTGAGACCAGAATCATTCGAAAGAGCTTGGAATGCCGATTACGAATATAGGTGTCAAAATTGCAAAATGAAACACCTGAGCGAGTTATGACCTGCCGAAATCGGCGAGCCTTACCACAGGCTGCCCGTGCGACACAGCTGGCGCGAGATTGTTGAGTCATTGGGACTCCGTAAGGGCGCGTTTATACTTCGACGCTGAGCGACGCGACGTCATGAATGGTGGCCACATTGATCGAGCGACGCGATAGATCAATTTGACCACTATACATGCCGTCGCGTCGCTTTTCGTCGGAAGTATAGATAGGGCCAAAAAGGGACAGCTAGCTGCGGCGGTGGCGCGAGAGCTCCCGCTCGTTAGGTGCGACTTTGTTGGTTCGGTTCCCGTTGCTGCCGACTTTTTTGCAAATCATGATTTATCTTTGAAATGACCTTTTGTTCTGAACTATGACACGCGTTTGATTAAGTAGCCGGAAAAACTACCATATATGTTCGTAAATATGCTTGAAGGCAAAAAATTGCTGTGGTCACATTTTTATTTACTATTTTGCAAAATTAGACTCCAAATCATATATTAAACAACTAGAGGTGTTCCTAACAACCTTTGTCGCTCGTGAATATTTGATTGATTGCTACAATTGACTGTTTTGTTGCTGATTGTAGATAGGCTGCATGATGTGCAGTGTGTGAGCAACAGGTCTGGCTCACACATTTTTTTTTGCTTTATTCCACGAATGTAGCGCAGTCGGAGGAGGCGCCGCTGTCGCGTGCACCTGATACCAGGTTCCTGGTTCGGGTTTCCTGCCTAGGCCAACCAAGCCTTCCATCCCTCCGGGGTCGGTGAATTGGTACCAGCCGTATCTGGGAAAGATAAAGCACTGACTTGTTCATCGGCTGGCCACCGCAAGTCATTGTATGGCCAAATACGCATTAAAATCGCCTCCACGATATCCCGTAGAAGTGGAATGCGTGGCGCATCCCAAAAGGGATTGAATAACGCCGTCCTTTATCCTTTTTTATCCTTTATTCCACGAATGTTAAGGTTGTTATAAACACCTTCAGTTGTTCAATATAAGATGAGGACTCTATTTGTACAAAATAGTAAACAAAAAGTCACCATAGCAGTAATTTTGCCTTCAAGCATTTTAACAAACACGCATGGTAGTTTTCCGGGCTATTTAATCTGACACGTGTTATAATTCAAAATGAAGGGTCATTTCGAAGATAAATTATGATTTGCAAAAAGACCGACAGCTACGTGAACCGAACCAACAACTCGCACCTGGCGAGCAGGAGCCCTGCGCCACCGCCGCAGCTGGCGATGCCTTCTTACGGAGCCCCGATGACTCACCACTCTCGCGCCAGATGTCTCGCACAGCCAGACTGTGGTGAGGCCCCCCGATTTCGGCAGGCCATAACTCGTTCTGTTTCATTTCGCAATTTTGGCACCCATATTCGTAATCAGCATTCCGAGCTCTTTCTAATGATGCTGGTCTCAACTTGAAGTTCCATGGGAGCTCGAAACCCTTCCCTAGTTAGTTAGATGCCCACAGAAATCGAAGAATGGCGAGGCTAATTGTAGCAGGTTTCTATCGGCGGTTCCGAAAGCCTCGAGTACTTAGAGTGCGAATAGATTTTCACGTACTGTGATCGAAGAGTCTACTTGGACCGATCTGCCACGATGGCTACAGCCTTACGGTGTCTCAGTTTTATTGACATCATGAATACCGTCAAGTTGGCTGATATTTCCGACGTAGCGTTGGCCTAAACGGTATCATATAAGGAAAGATAGAGCTAAAAAAGACTGCCTATGCATTCTCCATATTCCCCAGCGTTAAGTAGGTGCTTTGTTCACAGTCTTCTTTTGTTGTGTGGCCAATTCGTCGCCTTTCGACCAGTTTATCGTCTTCGGAAGCCTAAGGTGGCCCAAAGATGCTGATGATGCCATCTAATCGACCAAACGTCTTATTCACTCTACCCTTTTGAACATCGTACTGACGCATTACAAAAACATCACTATTTTGTCCTTTTATAAATCGCTTGCGAAAATATTCATAACGAAGCGAGGCTAGATTTCTTTTTTGATAGCTTTGCGACAGCCAAACTTCCCTCGGCAGGTACTGCATTATTGCGAAACCGGAGCCACGCTGGCAAACGAGCTATGCCCCTGTTGAACGAGGTCCCTTCGCCCTTGGCGCTACGAGGTAACCAAGAACCCAAGATCCTGGGAGGATGGAAGGGGGGCCGGGTCCGTACGCTTTGGGGCGTTCACTGACGCCTGAGTAGGGTAATAAAGGTCGCCATGTGCTACACTTCAGAAGAGGCAGTAAAGATTGAATTAGCCACATCCCCATGGAAGCAAAGACTTTCGCTCTACGTTTGTTGTTGCTATAACAGTAGCATCGCATCTAACCTTAAGTGAAGTCTTGAGATTAGAAATCTTTCTTGCTTTTCCTAACCTGTTTGAGCTCACGATTCTGACGTCATCCCAATCAATAAAATTATTCTTCGCGGTTCACGACTGCAAATATGTGCTGTCAGTTCTTCACTCCAATCAAACTCCAAGTAAGTGAATACTAGATAGTTTGGAAAGATATAGAGGTGACGGAACGGCTCCGGCTGTGCCGGCAGAATTGACTATTCGAGGCTTGGCGAATGTGTTTAAACACTCACTAACTTGACCAGTCGAATATTTGAAAGATGTTCGAAAACTGCTGCGAACAAGATCAGGTTAGGCCAATTTATGAAAGCAGGCAATCTTCATCAAATGTTTTATAAAAAAAACCATCACGATTTGAAAGCCGCAACCAAAAATTTTATGGAAGAATAGAGAATCAGTATTATGTAATTTAAAATTATCGCTGCCTTGGATTTGCGCAAAGGAACGTTTTTTCGCAAAAAATATTACGTTTGGTGAATGTTCTTTTAAGGCAGCAGTGTCCATAGATTGGCTTACTGATACTCTGCATTTTTAGAGGCAACTACCTTAACAATATGCATCATGCCGCCGTCTCTTCTATGGACCGCGGAAGATGGAATTCTCGCCGCTTAAAAGATTCCGCGCTTACAACATTAAACTTCTCTAGTAAGTATCTTTTACACTTACATGTTTGAAGAGCACTTAAAGCTTTGCCTATTACGTAGTCGATTTCTTAGATAAGAAATCATACGCTTCAACTCGGAGTGTACTAAATTTCTGCAATATATTAATATTTGGCCAATGCGACAGCGCCTCTGATTTTCGAACGTAGACGCTCGGAACTCCGGAGGCATTGTCTCACTTGCGTGAGTCGTTTTACTCAGAGCATCGTCCTCTCGATTCCACGCTGCGCAACGCTGATCGCGTGTTCATCCTGTTTTCGTTTAGCCCAGGTCTCTGAGGTGTGTGTTAGTGCAGGAAGAACAGTGGAGTCGAATAGGTAGGCACAGAGTCGGACGTCCTTCGTCTTCTTTACGGCTTCTTCGATGATCAGCGTCTTCGTGAGATCAGTTGCAGTCCAACGCTCCATGCATACACTATCGAAGTCGACCACGTTCGCTTCGATAGTGTATGTATGGCTAATGCTCAATGTGGTGAGCTCGACGATATCAGCGAAGTAACGATAGAGCAGTTGTCGGCCGTCATTAACTCCAATGTCTTCCCCTTCTAGTTTGGGATGACGTTTTCGAGGTTGGCACTGAAGTGCTTCGTGGATACGATATCCCATTGCCAAAACCCTCTCTTCACGTTGATAACGACACCGTTGTAGAATAGTGAAATGTTGGTTGTGAATCCACCGTACAGCTCTTAAAGGACTCTTATGTGCTGAGTAGGAACGCCCTGAGTGACCGGCGCTTTGACGACCGCTTCATGATCGACGGAGTCGAATGCCTTCTTCAAGTCAACGAACGTAAGGCACAGTAGGAGCTTGTACTCTCGCGGCAATTCGTTGAGCTTAGTAATGGTGTGTATGTGGTCGACCGCGCTGAACCCTATCCGAAGTCCTGCTTGTTCGTATGGCTGTCCTTCGTTTAGCGTTCTGCTAATCCTATTCAGGATTACACGAGTGAACAGCTTGTAAACTACCTAGAGGAGAGATCGCGCGATAGTTGCCAACGTCGCTGACGTTTCCCTTCTTGTACAGCAAGGCGGTCTTGCTGGTTTTCCACTGGGATGGAACCTTGCACTCCGACAGCTAGCGAATGAGGAGCCGTGCCAGGGAGTTGATGAGCGTTGATGGGAGGTTCTTCAGATGTACGGGTCTGATCTTGTAGGGACCGGTCCTCTACGTTTTTTCACTGACGAGATTTCGTGTTGGATCTTGGAAGTGGGAACGGGGGGAACGACACATCTACCTTCTTATCCAATACTGAAATAGTTGTATTGAAATCCGAAACGAGCCAATTTGTGCAGCGAATCATTTTAGAATATTGTATTAATTTAGTATATTCCGAGTTGAAGCGCATGATTTCCCACCTAAGAAATTGATTACGGAATAGGCAAAGCGTTAAGTATTCTTCAAACATGTAAGTGTGAAAGATATTTATTAGAGAAGTTCGTTGTTGTAGGCGTGAAATCCTTTAAGCGGGAAGAATTCCATCGGTGGCGGTCCACGGAAGAGATGGCGGCAGGATACACATTGCTTCCTCCTTACTGCATTTGCACCCAATGCATTTGCAGTCGCTGTCGACATTGCATGGGTCGCCTATCTCGTACACCAGACTGTTAAGATAGTTGCCTCTAAAAATTAGTGTATCAATAAGCGAATGAAACAACTGCTGCCCTAAAAAAACATCAAACCAGAAGCATCAACATCAAAGGAACAAAGAATGCTATAGCTCTGTTTGTTACTTTTCTTTACTATCAGTTGCCTTATCTCTTTGTTTTTGTGTTAGTGATACCTTCTGTGAGGTGACTCCCTCGGCCCTCTTCGCATCGCCTTCTATGCGATAGGTTCATTGGTAATACTCCACGATCTCAGCCCGTGGAAATTTATTCGGACTCGAACTGCTCGAGGATTTCCAAACCCGCCGACAGAAATCTGCTGTTATTCGTTTTGCCGTTCTTCGATCTCTGTGAGTATAGAGCGTGGTCAAGCTCACTGCACGTGGAGCAAAACGCCTATGGTTACAAACTCCCCGTTCATCCGGCTGAACACATTTGTAGTTTGGAGTGAATACTAGACGACGAAGTCGAATCCAACGTCATGGTCTGCGCCTAATTGTAACACGTTCTATCCTTGGGAGCCAATTTTTGAGAAATAAAATTCTGCTAAAGCACAGAATTATGAAATTTTTTTACATTTTCGCCGTATCAAACGAATAGGGCAACGCCGAATCAGAAACCGAACATTTCGTACCGTCTTAGTTAAAACTCGTTAAAAAGTTACACATCGCCTATAGTACTCTGGCATGTTCACTCGTAGATAGGCCGTATGCGAATAAGGAACTTTTCTCAAATGAGAGCGTGTAAGGTACAGCGCAGATAGATGAAAATGGAACTCACGCTGGTCCATACTGACAAACTGCGTAGCACATGTTGTCGGGACAGTTTTTCAGGCCACATCCTAGGTGGTACGTGCTTTGCCAGACAATCTTAAACGACAGCTTATGCATACGAAGAAGGCTATCTAAAACTCCAACGTTACCTGAGTGTAGTGACCAATTGCCTTGGGTCTGTTTACGACCGCCAAAGTTAAAATGTTGTCCTCAGGCATGCCTGGATCCTTCAGCTCAGAGAACCACATGTCGGTTGCCTAGAAAAACACCGTAAATTATCGCTGGCGCGTGTGTGGTGAGTCTCCATACTCACCGCTTCAGCTGCTTTCACAAGCGGGTAGTTGGCAGGTCCCCACAAGGCCCAAATGTTTTCTCCGAGACCGGGTCTATCTGCATTATTAGAATGTCCGTATGTGCAACCGGCTGCGTTCTTCATGGCGTTCACCTCGATGTTGCAATCGTACACCTTAAATTCGTTGATTACACGTTTAAAAATTGCACAAAAAGCGAGAAAGTTCAACCATTTTACGCATTCGCGCGGCCTTTGGAGCATAGCCAGTGCTGCTTCCTAGAGGATTCTCAGCCTCACCTTTGGCTACGAGTGTTCTGAAGCAGAGGCACATTCCTTTCCAAAAACGCACATTGTGAAAAACTCATCAAATTCTGATTGCTTGTACCTGTAACCATTGTGCTTGTCCAAGAGACTCATTCTGATCTCATTGGTCATGCCGTTGTCAGTGGGACAGTCTCCGATAATACCCTCTGGAAGCAAAAATCTATCCACGTCTTCAGCCGGTACTGCCTGCTACTGAAAGCGTTTACCTGGATTGGGGACGATTACTTCCGCTGGCGGTTGGATCTCCTCTTTTTCCTCTCCTTCGTAAACGTCATCTGCATGTGCAGCATCAACGCAGAGTCCCTGGGAATTGCACGTCGATCCAGCGTATGTGGTGCACTCCCCGTCCTTCATGCAGTGCTTGCCCTCTTCCCATAGGACGTTATCCAGCTGATTGCCACTAAAATATTAAAGATCCAGGATAGGAATTCAGAAATGACAAAGGATTAATTAAAGAAACTAAGAAATTTGTTCTTGTAATGATTTTGTCTACCACAGCACCCGTGATGTTAATGTAAGAGGTGCATTCTTTTAAACCTATAATTGAGCTTATTATGCGTCTTTTCCTCGTTTAAAATTTCTTAACTATCATTAGTATTAATTTACAAAGAATAGGTGTTAAGCTAAGCGCGATTAGGAAACCTTCTGCATAGCTCAAGGTGTAGTGTTGGAAAGTGCAGTTGTTTCGGGAATTCTCAGAAGATCCCCCGACGCAGTAAGTTAGCTAGTTTTCTTGACAGTTTCTAGAATTGCATGCAAAGCGAGCCACAGAACTTGTCTTACAAAACTCAGTTTTATATTTGCATATTTCAGTTTTTTTTTATCCCATGACCTTTTGCTGCTATGGGGGAAGCAAAATTTAAAATTGCTTACAGCCTGTTGTACAGACAAACGGCGAAGAATTTGTTGGTGTCACACCAGTTGTACGAGCAGCCCACCTTTGTCGTCTTCGAATAGGCCATCTAAACAACAGGTTTAGTGCGTCTTCCAGCCTCTGTTCCACTAGCTGCTTCACTTATTATATTTTGAGACCAATTTTTTTAGTATAGTGATTATAGAAGACAACCATCTTTAATCGATTGGTTTAAAAAGTAACAAAAGCGTAGCAGGAAAAGCTCACAGTTTTGGTTTTTAAATGATTTCATCCTCTGTCAGAAAATTATCCTCATTTAATTTTTTTTATCATAAGACCTGCTGCCAAAAAGGAAACCAAAAATTAAGCAGCATTTCAAGGCCTTGGAAAATTTTTGGGACAGCTTGACACTTATCAGAGATGTGATCGTATACAGCCAATCTTTGTTCAGATAGAGCAAAACAATCTTTAATTTATTTGAAAAAATCATGAATTTTCTAAAAAATTAAATAAAAAATAGACCGGTGCATGGAAAGGGTAAATGACGTCTGCTATATATTTCTGCTTTTTTCTGTTATTCTAGAAAATGGAATGGAATGTCTCGCTGATATCGTGGTTCGCTTCTTTGATTTTGATATACTTTGACCACCTAATCATTGATTTATTATCCTGAACATATAGTTTTTTTTTAATTAGCGAAACATTCTCGAACTTCCTTGACATTTGATGACGCGGTTTTAGCTAACCTTTAATATCTGATGGACAAGTTAGACATAAAATTTCTATTTTTACAGTCGCGAAGTAGGATATATTTGCGTCGCATAACGAAGATACTGTGTAAGGGGTTGTCTTAGTTATAGAAAGGCTACTTACGTTCGCAATTATGGAGAGATTTGCGTCCTTGAACACATTAGTAATCGTTCCTGTGTAAAACCACAAGTCTCCTGTGAACATGGTCATAGCGTCTATAAAGTTCGACATCGCACTGTATCTTGTATCTCCTCGGATCCTCAAAGAAGTGCATTCGAAGTCTGTGGTTTCAGCCAACCGGTTTTAATCTCACTTTACGCCGTTTTGAGCGTATACATCTGTAGCTTTTTCGTCGCATGTGTCCGCAATTTTTTCAGCTGCTTCCTCCAGCTTGCAATCCCATTCCTTAAAAAACTCTCTTCTTTTATATAGAAATTTTGGCATAACTTTCAAATTTGCTTATTTGTCTTAGCGTTGCTCTTACATCTTCTTGAGAGCGTGTCAAAGGTGTCGGACAGAGCTCTAAATGACGCGTATTTCCGAATCCAAGCACGCAAAGAATTTTTCGTCCAGGTCCCAATATTGTGTCTCCGTTCTGTATACCCTTACCATACTTGTCTGAGAAAAATAAAACACTGAACTGGGCATCGCCGTCAAAGCAGTGCAATGGCCAAATACGCGTTCGGATTCCCTCTACGACACTCCTAGAGGAAAATTCGTGGCGCATCCCGCTCAGCATTAAAATTCGCCGTCCCGTATAATTTTTCGATTTTATTAAAGTTGCTAGAAATGTGGTTGGCACTAAATAAGGTTTTTTTAAACCATAATACCAGTTTTATGTTTGCTTGCATTTTACTTGCACCTCCCAACTTTCCAGCGAGGATCATTCACCTCCGTACTAGTGCATTATGATGCATGTTGTGCTAGAAAGAAAACTGTTAGTATTTCAAGCAAACAAGCAACCTTCTTTGCAGACCAGAAAGGGTTCAATTTCACTCCCCTGCATAGTTATGCTCTAACAAAATTTTTGAAAATTTGTTAATGTTAAAATTCGAATGCATACGAAAAACCTAATTGTTTAGATATTCGATATTGAAAGAAAGTCGTTGGAACACCTGCTTAAACGGGTCCTTTGAGCATAATTACATTTTGCGGTAAAGGCTTCGTCTGCAGTAAAACTGTCTGATAACAGAATTTAAAGGAACTTTAGTTGCGATGCAAGCTCTTGTGCCAGGCGGAACTCGAACCATCTCCTTTTGCTTTCCGGGCAAGATTCTACGCCTTACGTTACGAGTGCTGTTTGATCTCACGGAACTTCCACGATGTTGCTCCTAGCATCGGCCTAACGGTCATTACAATTAAAACCAGTTAGAAGGCGACAATACAAGCCACCTAAGTCGTGACATGAGTGCTGAAGGGCCACTAAGGAGAAGGGCAGTCTGACTGTGGAATCATTAACAACGGCAAGTAAGAGGGGTCAATGGGGGGAAACAATTAAAGGGCAGGAGATGAGTGCCGGAAGGGAGCAATAAAGGGAGCCCATTTGGACTACCTATGAGGGGAACCAGTAAGAGTGACCAGCAAGGAGATCCAGCAAGAAGGGATCAGTGAAAGGATTGCTTCGTCGGGATCCTGACGATGTGTTTCCCACGTTGTGCCGTAAGCGTCTGGATTCGGTATTTGTGTCACCGAGGTCATGTAACGTACGACTGGAATTAGAATACTGCCATTCACCTTGCGTATCGAGCGTTTAAATTAGGAAGACGAGTCAACGATGTGCTATAACGAGTGCTGCTGACTGCATGACAACGATTGCGATGGAGCCCTAGGGAAAGGTAAGCACTGAGCAGCACAAACCAATGACTTTACTGGGCAGGCCGGAGAGAATGTCTGTACTGAACCTACGAAAGTCGTGAGTGGCTCCATACCGTTAAAGTACTCAGCAAACCCTAGATGTTAGAAGATTGTACGTTTTACAAAGCCCTTTCCATACGTTAGCGATGTTTCGAGGTCGCGCAAAGCGTGTAAGCGCGGGACACGTCGTTGGGCGTGTTGGAGCACATGTAAGAGTATAAATTCTCTTTGGATTTTAAGCTTATTACTTAAGCTATCTACTTACAAGTTCGTACATATTCGATGCTGGTCCTAGTTTGCCTTTGCCAAAGTTGTATGACTGCAGGTTTAGAGCAATGTTTTGGCGAAACACGTTGTGAAAGAGCAGGACGAAGTCACGGCTCTCATCGTCCGTGCGAAGGCTCTGCTTGCACCCATAATCCGCACTTGCAGAGGGCGTGCTTGCTCCTAGCACAATCTGAAGAGTTGTGGCTTAATGAGAGTAATTGTACAGTTTGGCAGAGAAGAGCGGCTAAGAACTCACCAGGATGGCCCACATGATAGGTCGCATGGTTGCCTATGCGAGGGCAGGTCTGAATTTTTGGATTTCTGGCGTGCTTTTATGTGGCTTCAAACAATAGAACACTCGCGCCCAACGGCAGGCAATGGCATTGGACTGTCAGATCAACAGTCTTTTCCAAACAAATCCAATGGCTTCGATTTTCCTGTCAGCGATGTCTCTGCGGCTTTCACCAAACTGATCACTTTCAGAAACACTAACCATTGGGAGAATAGCTTTTGAAACTTTTGCCGGCATGTTGACAAAGGATCAATTACGGTGTAAAGTGAGATATGCAAGCTTGGGTCTACTCAACTCTTCAGTGATATTTATTTATTTGCTCATTTATTTGTTTATTGCTGCGCCTAAAGTGCGCCATAGAAATCAACGAAACAAGAAAAACATAGTGACAATCAGGTACAATGCTAAGCTTAAAAGAAACAACATCAACGAAATCGTGAGCCATATCAGCATCATATCATAGACGGAACCATGCATGCACCATATGAACCACGATCGAGACTTGAAGATTTGACCGAAATATCTACAGCGTTCTCTTTGCTATAGAATTGCTTCTAACAAGAATGTTGTTGAACTTGTCCCCTATATCATGGTGCGTAAATAATACTTGCACTGCACCCGCCTGTATTTTGAAACCTACGCCATTCTGTTTCAGGAGCGAATATAATTCTATGTGCTGCTGTTTTCAACAAAAAATTTCAGGATATTTTGTCTTCGATCAAATTCATAAAATTGTTCAAATATGGTGCATACTCTCATACTGTATTTATAGTCTTCTCGCTGACAGGGTTCCACTCTTCTTCCAACTACGTTTACAGGGTCGCTGAAGAGAGGAATCTATGTAGAAGGTGCATCAATTAAAAAAACGTCGTCCAAGTGTTCAGCCACTTTCCGAGAAAGAGTCACATTTTAGCAGCTCCAATTCCTCCTCTGCGCTCGCCGCGGACGTCTGCTCTTGCACCTAGATCGTCCAAATCAGCTAAGTTTTCCTTTTTTCTTTCTCATATTGTTTTTTATTTCTAACTCTTCTTTCTGTTAGTGTGGCTCCGTTTCTTTTGTTTTACAGTTCAGTTTTCCTTTATTAATACCTCGGTCTTGACTTTTTAAGAGTTTGCTGGCTCTCGGGTTGCTCTTTTCGTTCGATTGCTCCCGATCAATTGATTTGATGTGATCTTGAAGTGATGTTTTAATCTCGTAGTCGTCACTTAAGTAGTAAAAGTTACGCTTTGGATTCAGCTCCTACTGAATCTAAAATTCCCACGCAGGAAGTCATTGCTAAGATGTCTGTAAGCGAAATAATTGGGGCAACGGTCGAAAGGAATAAAGACCTCATAATGGTGAGGTATATTGATGGTCTTATGAATAAGCTGCCTCAGGAATTAGCCAACACAGTTGAAGCGGAGAAACGAGGTCGCAGCGTGGTCTTGTCTGGCTTGCCTGAACCAATTGCGGATCTTCCGCCCTCAGCAAAGCAGGCAGACCTAGAAAACCAGGTGAGTCAGGTGCTCGACTGTTTATTTCAAGTGCAGACCAGTAGAGGTCTACCGCATGGGGAGACCTAATAGAGCTTACCCTAGGCTCGTAAAACTAGTCCTTCCCTCACATCCTCATAGGGTCACCGCGTTATCTAATGGGTTCCGCCTGCGCTCATCATCCTTTAACTACGTCTTCATCAGGAAAAGTCTAACACCTGCTGAGCGTCAGCAGGAGTTAGACTTGACAGGAATGCAGGCAACGCAATAGGGAGTTAAAAAAACGTTTGGGTTGTTTATCGGGCGAAATCAGGTGGGTCGAAGACCTGCCCAAGGCTCACTCTTCGGGAAACGCCTAGTTCGTCACGGAACAACCCACGGATTAAGAAGTTTCTCATTTAATTCTCGAAGTCTTGGTAACAAATTGAATCACCCACAACTATTCTTAAACATATGCGATCCTAATTTAGTATTTGTCACTGAGACCTGGTTAAATCTAAAATTTCGTACTCTGAACTCATTGAGGATTTCCCATGCCAAATTTTTCGACTTGACCGGGCAGGCCGCAAAGGCGGTGGTGTGTGTTGCCTGGCGAGGCACTCCATTCATTTAACTTCTGTAGCATCTTCGTCCTACCTCAAGTCGGATGTACTCTGTATTCAGATATATGATGAAATCAATTTGTTGCCACTTAGATTGATTTTAGTTTATAGGCCACCCTGTTCATGCGCGTCTGACGAGGAAAGCTTAGTGGAATCTGCTGGATCTCTCCTTTTCAAGTCATCAGTTGATCATTATCGGTGATCCCCGACATCACTGGTGTCTGGCTAAATCTGGAAACTCCGCTTCATCGAAATTCCTAGACTATTCACTTGCCTGGGCTATCTCAAGTAGTTTCTGAACCTACGAGTGCCGACTCAATCTTGGATGTAATTCTGACTTTTAGTCCAATGGTTATATATGTCTTAGTACGTCCTCCCTCTGCTGGTTCTGAAAACAACAGCATATCCTTTGAGCTGCAACTTTCGGTTAGCGAAACTTCAAAAATTCCCTTACCCAATTTCTTAAAAGCAGACTTTTCCGCACTTTTTTTGACAATATAGACTTGTGGGAAGTCTTTCAAGGTTATTCCTCGGTAGACAACTTTTACAGAAGACATTGTGATATCGTCCGCATGGGCCTATATAATTGCGTGCCTGTCGAATTCATACCGCAAAAAGAGTAGTTTATCCAAATCACATAAGCAACCTAATAGCTCAGAAAAATCGACTTCACTTAAATGCTCTTCTTCTCTGCGCAGCTACAAAAGGGTTTGCTCTGAGCTTGATCGTCATCTGAAAAGGTTCCTCAATAATAGAATTAAAAGAGCTGCAACAAATTTGAATCCGAAGGGATTTTTCTCAATAATGAGGAATAAATTGGAACCACATCCATCATTATCTACCCTCCGTGACGATGCTGGAAGCATGTACTCAACCGACATTTCGCATCTGTGTTTACATCAAATAATGATTTGCTTCCGATCGAGCTTCCTGTGGATTTTTAATCAAGCGATAATCACATTTCGACCGATGGTTTATGTAAATTCATTTTCCATCCACACGAAGTGGCCATGGTTTTGAAAACGTTGAAGCCTTCTACTTCGTTAACATCTGATTGTTCACAAGAAATGTGCGCTTCCTCCTTGTCGCCCTCTTTCTATGATTTTCAAAATATCCGTGTTATTTGGTGAAGTGCCCGCTCTTTGGAAAATGTCTCTTGTTACAGCAACTCATAAAACTACTGATACTGATTCCACATTACTGACATCTTTAAGACCAATAAGTATCACTCCAACCTCGGTCAAAATTATGGAAATACTGATAAGAAATAAGGTCGCTGCATGGCTTGATAAGAACTCTTCAATTCCTCGTCAACAGCATGGCTTTATAACTGCAGCCTCGACGGTAGCTCAGCTCTCCGATGGTGTTTTTGACTGGAGCCTAGCAGTAAATAGCGGGAAATCTGTTAACGTTGTGTATTTCGATTTATCTAAATCTTTCCACAAAGTCGGCAATGAAAAGTACTTTTGAAACTGCACGGATTAGGAGCGGGATGGAAGTTACTATTTTAGTTGCGATCATACTTAACAGGGAGGCAGATGTGTGTAAAAGTAATGAACGCATTCTCTAGGCTACATGCTTGTTCGAGCAGTGTCCCGCAAGGGGTGTGCTTTCTCCCCTCTTGTTTCTTGCCTACACTTGCGACTTGCCCTCCTATTTAGGCACCCACCCACTTATTAAGGTATTTACGATAAAAATTTATCGTATTTACGATGAATCTATGAGGTTGTAACGAATTAAATGGCACTGGCTCGCGCCATGATTTGGCGCGTCTTTACGCGTTTGATCAAAAACAAACCGTAACATGTGGCATACCATTTAGAAGCGCAAACTTTGCTCTACCGGTGAGTATTAAATTTTCTATGTAAAAGTGGGAAAACTTTAGAGTTTTATTGACTTTTTTGCAGGTGGACAAAAGGGTAATCCTAGGCATTTACTTGTATGAATTCAAGATGGCACTACAGCTAAGGAGGCGGACGAGAAGATCATCGCCGCATTTGGTCAAGGATGTTCCACAATTCGGACGGCGTATCGTTGGTATCAGAAGTTCCGGAATGGAGATGAGAGCTTGGAAGAACATGAAGGTCGTGGGAGGCATAGTGATGTTGATGAGGACAAGCTGAGAGATGTGGTAGAGGAGGATCCACACAAAGGTACAAGGGAGATAGCGAAGGTTCTTGGCGTCAGTCACAACACAGCTGCCCGGCATCTGAAGGAAACTGGAAAGACCAAAAAGCTGGAAAGATGGGTGCCTCACGAGCTGTCTGAGGAGCAAAGAAACCGACGAGATCTCGTCCGCACTGCTTCTACGGAACGAAACGGACCCATTCCTTGATCGCATCGTAACCTGTGACGAGAAATGGATAATGTACGACAACAGGCGACGATCGGCACAGTGGGTGGACAGCGATGAGAGCCCCAAGGTTTTTGCGAAGCCGGAATTGCACCACAAGAAAGTAATGGTGACAGTATGGTGGTGTTCGCTGGGAATTATTCACCACAGCTTCCTCCCTAACGGTGAATCCATCACGGCAGAGAAGTACTGCATTGAAATTGAAGAAATGATGAAAAAGTTGAAGGATATCCGGCCGGCCTTGGTAAACCGAAGGCGAGTTCTCCTTCTGCACGACAATGCTCGCCCCCATGTAGCACGAATGACGTTGCAGAAATTGAATGAGCTGAGCATCGAAACTCTACCACATCCTCCGTTTTCTCCCGACCTCTCCCCAACAGACTACCATTTCTTCAAGCATCTTGGCGACTTCTTGGTAGGGAAAATATTCAAATACCAACAGGATGCCGAAAGTGCCTTCGAAGATTTCGTCAATTCCAGAACTTCTGATTTTTATCCTACTGGGATAAAAAGTTTGTGTCACGTTGGCAAAGATGTGTAGAATCAGAAGGTTTTTACCTCGATTAATAAACTTGCCTACAAGCCGAGATATTAACTGATTAAATTTACAGTGGTTCAGTGCCATTTATTTCTTTACAACCTAATAGTAAAGCACGAGTTCACCAAGCTCTTTCCCTTTCTATCACTAAAATGATGGAGTGGGTTTTTAGCTTGAAGGATTCCCCAAGCTAAAGCCGTCGTCCACAAAGGTACCTTCCAAGTGGTCAGCAAATGAGGTGGTATAGGGGTGACTCCTCGTTTTGAATTTCGCGGCGCGGCATTCCCTCCTTGACGCGAAAAGCGGAACCTCGCGCGAATGAAGCGTTCAACCGATCGTTGTAGAACTTGGAGACAACGGAGACGTCGGTGAAGCAATTCTTGCGGTGGAAGATGATGTGATCGATATTGTTCTGGAACTGGCCATCGCCGATCTCTATGTACATGGTCGGGTCTGGCACCGAAAGTTTCCGTTGGTATTTTTGGCGACATTACGAACGTAGACTTCTTTCAGCTTGTCGACTCCACTCCGAACCGTGGGACCCGATTTTTTGTTCAACTTTTTTCTGCTCGATTTTGGCGTTTATGTCGCCGATAATTACCTAGTAGAATGTATTATCTTTCTCATAGACTTCTCCAGCTTCACATAGAAGGCCTTGACCCCTTCGTCATGTCAGTCGCAGCCAGGATGGATGTGGTGTCTTCTCGTCACGTTCAGTACGAAGACATCGTGAGTGATCATCCTGTGCTACGCCTTCAGGTCCTTGACGGATGCTTCACGGGACGGTCAGGAGGTACACCCTCTCCCTGTGGGGGGGGGGGGGGGGCGATCTTCCTCTCATCCCCCTTGCTCACCCACCCCCAACCCCCTAGGCTTCACCGGGAGTCTAACGGCTGCCTTACGAAACCTTTGACACAAAGAACAAAAGTTTCCGGTCCTCATAACAGCACCTGTACCTCCGGATGCCACGCCCCCAGCAGGGGACGGGTGTACCTCCTGTCCATGTTTCATGCGTGTGGGCGTTGTAAGTACAGATCGTCATCCTAGTCCTTCTCAATTTGCGCAGCCTGGTTAGGCTCTGAGATTTTGCAGCCTCTCCGTACTCTTCCTTCCCATCGCTGCAAAAATGGGGGCTCTTTCGGGGTCAGGGGGATGAGGCCCTTTAGTGCTGCTGTGTTTGGCTAGGCGGAGTAGCGTTCTACCCCTCGCCCTTTAAACAGAGGCGTATCAAATGTCTGCGTCTCCACTATCTCGTAAGGCAGCCACTGGACTCTCGAGCAAGCCCAGGGGGTTGAGGGGTGGGCGGGCAAGGGGCGAGGGTGTAGAACGCTCGACCCCGTTTGGCTAGAGTACACATTGGTCGCTTCTCGGACTATATCGTCAGGATGAGATACCCCGGGCAGCCAGTCATACCGCTTGAAGGAACCAGGCGAGACTTTTTATGCGGCCTAGAATCGCCTGGCAGTGTACCTCAAATCTAGCGAGTACAAGATTTTAGCCTGCCCGGCCGACATCAGGATACAATCTGCGCAGGCCAAAAGAGACCCCGAAAACACCTTAATTAAGAAGAGAAAGCCTTCTTCCTACAGATGTATTGTCTTCAATTCAATGCTTTCAACAGGAGTTTCAATAATTCACTAAGTGAAGTTTTGATGTTTTGATGCTGCCTATTAGTTTCAATAAGGGTAACAGAGTTCTAAATTGGAGATTGGCAACACGTTCGATTCAATTGAGAACGAGAACTGTGTGCGTGCATTGTAGGCAATTCTGTTTCATTTGGAAACGTGACGATTTTCTGAGCCAGTGTGGTGGACTTTTATCTTTGTGTTTACAGTGCATGAATGTGTAATAAAGACCGAAAAGTCCGAAGAGTACAGGATGAACAAAGAGAACAGGCACCACTTTTTTATTTATTTGTGCCCACTGCGATTAAGCATCAATGTGCATATGCCAGGACGTCGAATTGATTTACAGACTTTTAGTCTGATACGAATTTGCTTCGTAATGGCTTAGTCCTAAAGACAGGCACGTTGGTCCTTTCAACAAGTGCTTCGGTAGAGTGATACAATAATACGTGACGAGAGAGTGAACTCGTCTATTACTTCAGCTGACGAGGAATCACTTTGAAATTTGAACAGGGTAAATCAACTTATAATTTGTAACAGCATAGGGGGAAAATACAGAACTTCGTCCATAACAACATTGAGTCGGACCAAGCGTTTCTGCCGCTCCCGACTTCTAGCTTCAAACGATCTTTTTTTAAATTTTCCAACATCTACATAAGTCGTCCACCTTCCCAAAGAAAGCACAACTGCTTTCGAAAAGAACTCAAAAGACTAGACCCAATAGTCTGAACATATCTTCTACGTAATGTTTAATAATAAGGATGACTTCACGATTCTTCCTATAATATTGGTTCTTGCCGTTCCAGCGTACCATTGAGGCAATTCTGGGGTAGGTGCTGTCCCGTGCCGGGAGACGGAACGTTTACTCATTTCGTCGCGCGCGCGCCGCCTGCGTGACGTCGCCAGCCATTCGCTGGCGGTGCGCACGAGATTTACTCAAACGAGTTCCATCAGTGGCCTTCTGGCTGCCTAGTGTTGCAAACTTGCGAACGGGAATTGACTATGCGAATTTTTGCTGTAGACTAACAGCTGACTATTGTTGTAGCTACTATTGTGATGGGCGCGTGTAGCGCAGTCGGAGGAGGAGCCGACTGTCATATGGACCCGATACCAGGTTCCTGGTTCGGATTTTCCGCCCAGGCCAACCAAGCGTTCCATCCCACCGGGGTCGGTGAATTGGTACCAGACTTGTCTGCGAAGGATAAAGCGCTGACTTGTTCATCGGCTGGCCACTGCAAGTCATTGTATCGCCAAATACGCATTCAAATCGTCTCCACGACATCCCGTAGGAGTAGAATGCGTGGCGCATCTCAAGAGGGATTGAGTAACGCCGTCCTTTATCCTTTATCCTTTATTGTGATAAGGTTCTTATCATTAGTACAAAGTCAGTGGAAGTAGTTCATCCTTATTTATACAATTTTCACGTCAAATCGAACACTACCCACGTCGAATTTAACACTTCTCACGTCGTATTGGACATTATTCTAAACAAACTTGATGCTTTCGAAAATAAAGTGGACGTCTTCCAAATCAAAACAATAGCCTTTCGGTCAAAATAGAGGAACTTTAAGGGGAGCAGAATTGTTTTTTGTTCAAGGAAATTTTGGTATAGATTTCTTTGAAATTTTTCAGTTGATGTGCCCGACTGTGTGACGTATTTTTTTAACATCTTATCTTGGGAGAGAAAGTTATAAATTTTATTTTGTTTAAAGCGCAATAAGGCAGCAATCATTTAGTGCATTCAAAGGGATCGCGCCATACCTTCGATTAACTAGTCGCGTTTTTATTTGATTGACAGTATGAATAACGCTTGCATGAAGCATCCAAGTGAAGATATGTGTTCCTACAATTGAACAATAATAAGAACACACACACATCTTCACTCTGATGATTCATATAAGCGTCATTCATAAGGAGCAGTCCGCACTGAACTTTTCACAGTTTTGTACTCTGCGTCCCTCAATAACCAGAGGGAGTCAATATAAATTGCTCTTCCCTAAACCTAAGCTCATGGTACGAGCTACATTTTTTACAGGTAGAGCAAGTGTAGCCGACGTTTTCTGAGGCCATCTCCTATATGCTCAGGGAGGGTGGTCTTCAAAATCGTCGATTTTCATGAGAATAGATTTTTTTCTACATGAATCAGACGACCTGTACAATCAAAATTTTGCAACATAAAATTTAAAACTTTGTTTGGTACATAATCGTGTCTTTCTGATACGACGTTCTGTATGATTAAGGGTCTCGATTTTGCATGATTTGCTGAAAAAAGCGTCCCAAAATCGGACTCTCTGAGCACATAGTAGATGCCGCTTTTAGAAGCAGTTTTAAGATCCTAGATTTCCCCATTTCCTTCTGTTTTTATTACGCGATTTTTTAGAGAGCCAAAAGCTGCCTAAGTTATGGCACATTTAGTGCAGACAACCGCTCGAGGATGACTATTAGGACTTCACAAAAATAAACTCGGTAAATTTTTCAAAATTCGAAAAAGCCAAAAGCTTTTTGATAAGTAGAATAAAAAATTTTCTAACTATATATAAATCAATTTTTGAGAGTCTTCATGTGCGACGGAAGTGATCCGACTTTTGGTTCATTTTACGAAAATACGCGCCGAAAATCGCAACCCCCCTCGCCACACATGAAGATCCCTTTTTCAAAACTAGTTCATACATGGTAAAAAATCGCATTTTTTCTAGTTTTCAAAAAAATTGGTTTTTTGATTTTGAATAAACTAACCGAGTTATAATCGTTTTAGTGAAGTCGTCCCAACGACGTCGGTGCAAGATCGACCATAGAAACTGGGAACGATTTTACAAAAACGATCATAACTCGGTTAGTTTTTTTTTGAATTTCAAAAGAGAATAAAATTGAAAACTAGAAAAATGCGCTTTCTTACTATATATGAATCAGTTTTGAAAGAAGGGATCTTTAGCGCGGCGAGGGGCAAGGTGCGATTTTTGGCACGTATTTTCGCGAAATGGACCAGAAATCGGACTCCTCCTGCTGCGCATGAAGAAACCTTTTCTAGAAACTGATTCTTGCATACTGAAAAAACGACTTTCTTTTTGAAAAGCTCTTGGCTTTTTCAAATTTCGAAAAACTAACCGAGTTATAAACATTTATAGAAAATCTTTCCAATTTTTCCGTCAAAAACCGAACCCTACCCGCCCCGATGAGGTTCTCTTCTGAAAACTGTCTTACGCATAACAATAAAACTTTTGTCTTCTATTTTCTTAATGCCATTGGGTTCCTCGGAGTTCAAAAAACTTGCCGAGTAATGATCATTTGAACGTCCAATTTTGTCACTTCGCTAATGTCGGTGCCAGATTGATCAGAGGCCGATCCAACCTGCACGGTTCAGAGAAATGTGATTTTTTTGCTGTGCATTGGTCAAGACTTGTAACCTTTTTTTCAGAATTTTAACTGTATAGGTAGTCTGCTTCGAGTGGAAAATGATTTTATTTTAGTAAAAGAGATTTGAAAACAATCTCCTTAACCATGTCGAACATCGCAGCGAAGAAGCTTGGTACTTTGCTGTGCGATACATAGGGCTTCTATTTTTGTAGGACACAACTCCACTCTCCGACGTTCTTCACAGAGAACAGAAATTATGAGAAATGTGAATTCTTTTCTTGAAAAGGCAGGTTCTAAAAGTGACAGTGGTTTTAATTGGGAGAGACGTCGATCGCTGAGACTTTGAGTTTTTTTTCGGCTGATGTTGCAGAACCGCTGCTTCTGATCATATAAAATATGTCGCTTCAAAAAACATGCTTTTATCACTGTGTGTCATGCAGGGCTTAAAATTCTATAGGACACAATTTCGTTTTCAGATTCTGTTTCCTTCAGAAGTGAGAAAATTATTTCCGTGACACGTCCATCCTTCGATTGCGGCTCCATCATCGACTTGAAGAGCGCTTCAAACAATCTTGCAGGGAGGGTACTTAAATTACCATTAATAATTAGCAATTAAGATTCTATAAAGCCTATTTTTGAATTAAAATTTAACTTTTTGTATTGTAAATGTTAATTGTAAATGAATGCAATTTCGGACGCATATGTCGCTTCTTCAGGTAGAAAACCTTCATTCCCATGACGTTCTGAATAAAACCCTAAAGATTGGGCTTATTAGATCGAAAACTACGCGTAGAAAATCCTTATTTTTTATTTTATTTTTTAACAACCAGTATTCAAAAAGTTAATCAACTAATTTATGTAATCAATCAATCAATAAAGTTTTATCCTCAGTGAACAATTTCTTTAGTGTCGTTACCTAGAAATAAGAACTTATTAAGAGGTACAAGCATCACCTAAAACTGAAAAGTATAAACGAATCTTCCCATAACCAAGAAGAAGTACGACCCGCCCCCACTAAACGAGGTCGCAGTACGACCCCCTTGTGACTCTCGCACTTCAAGCTTGACTCTAGCACGGAGCCTTGTAAGTGTATGCGTTTTCGTCGCGCCATCACGGGATGCCGCGGGCGGCGGCGTTGCGGCCGAAATTGAGACCAAAATTGAATAAATGTTCCAGCACCGTCCCGTACCCCTGCTCTACTCTGGGTCCAGATTCATGAACGGCTTACCGGTAGGTAAGTGCTAAACCTACCGTCACTCCCCATTTACGCGCGATTTATCAACGCGTGGCGGGGAAAACCAGAGGTAAGTTTCGAGGTAAATGCTGCCTCACAAGGGCGCCGGGGAGCATTTACCTCCATAGCAAGGGTTTTGCACCGCTGCTAATTTCTGACCCAATGTCATCTTTTCCTGGCAGCGGAGCAAAACCTTTGCTTTGGCTGTCATGAATTAGAAACGGAGCTAAGTTTCCGGAAAGTGGCGGGTAAGTGACCGTCAAGGTAATTCGGGGCAGGATTAACCTCCGGCCGCGTTCACGAATCCGGACCCTAAGCGGTTTCTGCTGGTTATTGCATTATAGTGAGGTACGGCACTTACATTTTCTCTATTGTTCAAGCTTTTGAAAATTTGACGTTGAATTTTGTAAGGTTGAAGAGATGTTTGTTGGGCTAACTCCTAATTTATTTGACTCTTTAAGACTCTGAAGAAGGTCCAGCCAAAATCTTAGCCGTTTAACTCCTCGTGACGAGCTTAGCAGCTCTATAGTTAGACTCGATCATGCCGAGGATCAAGGATTCGAACATGGATACTGAGACAGTACTCTTATAAGGAACTTCATGCAAATACCTGTCAACAAGGATTTTGTATTGCCTTATATAATAGAATCAGGTGAGCCGTTTTTCTTAGGAAAATTCAGGAATCCAGCGCCATCTCGTTTTGTGAAAAGAGAAGACATTATATAGCTCTAGGATCTTGAAATTTCCTCAGGCCACCCCTAGCGTTGGAACACAGTATTGAATAGAACTCGTTGAGGGAGCAAACCACCATACTGTTCATCATCTTATACATAAATCGTGATCAAATCACTACTTATTTCGGCGACAAACAAGATTGCGTAAACTGAAGAATGTATTTCTCTTAGATGCCTAAGTAATGCTGGGGTAGTGAAAGCCATACAAACATTCAGAGCTTTGTTCTAAAACTGTTTCGCACCGATTCGAATCTGGCAATTTCTGATTCACTACTGGTACTAAGAACAGTAGTACCGTAGTCTACTCTAGCATGGGCCTCACGTAAGTCTTGCACACGTATAATATATTAGGTTGATCGAAACGCCCTGCAACACTAGCACAACAATATACAAATTTGTCCCTATTTCCTAAAACAAAAACTCAGTTCATGATATATTCCTCATCCAAGTCTAAGATCCTGCCCCATCTTTTAGGCAGCCTTTCAATTTCTTTCCGCCAGAATTCCCAGGGCTGTGAGTACAAGAGTTCAAAACCTCCATTTCCAGTTGACATTGATCATCGAACTCTCTACCTCGAAGATACTGCCTCAGAGCTCTAAGCAGGTGGTAGTCAGAAGGAGCGAGGTCTGGAGAATACGGTGGATAAGGCAGAACTTCCAGGCCTAATTCCTGGATTTTCTTGCGACTCACTTTTGCGACATGAGGACGCGCGTTATCGTGCAGCAGGTAAACATTTTCTCGTTCTGGACGTTTTTCGCGCATGGCGTCGCCCAAGCTCTCGAGCTGGGTAGCGTGGACAGATGCTGTGACTGTGGTCTCACTATCCAGCAACTCCCAGTAAATCATGACTTCTTACTAACACCAGCAACTCAGATGAACTTCTTTTCGTGGTGTTCAAGTTTCGGTTGTCTTGGTGCCGGTTCTCAGCGTGGGAGCCATAGGCTCTTGCGGGTGTGGTTAACATAACCTTTCAGCTTTCATAACCAGTAACAATGCCCTTCAAAAAGTCCTTTCTGTGCGGGCGAAGAAGCAGCGACTCAGCAACACTGATTCGACATCCCTTGTCAGAGTCCCGTAGCTCATGTGGTACCCAATAACTTAGAGCTGCCTCATAATGATGCTTTGCGTACAACCAAGTGTCGCCGCCAATTCGCGAGTGGTTGAGTTTGGCTTCACCTTGAAGTCTTCGCGCAAGCTGTCATCTTCCACAAGGGGGGGGGGCGTCCGGAACAAGGTCGACCTTCGAGAGAGGTATCTCCAGCCTTAAAGCGCTGATACCAACGGACCTCTGTGGGATAGTCTCTCCTTGAATGCAGCGCAGATGTTGGAGGCTGCAGTCCTTGCGGAATGGCCTTGCAGAAATTCGTAGTAGACGATAGGTCGTAGCATGCTGCTGCGTATCGTTGACATTGTTGCTGTATTCGTACTCGACGAAGCTTATATAGTATGCTTGAGGAAGCTTCGAGAATGTACTGTGACGTCACTACGCAAGATCAATACTGTAAGACCTTTAACAAATTTAACAAGCAGTAGCGGAAAGTGTTGCAAGACTTTTCGACCGACTCAATAAATGTACAGTTGGCTTTGTTCTAAGAGATTTCAATATATTACGCGCTACTCTTTCAGCTTTCTTTGCATTATATTCAGAGTTATGACTGAAGGAGAGTTTAGTGTTCAGAATGAATCCTGTGGGCACGCATAGAAAGCGTGTGTGCTATTGAGTTGCTGCTTGCCAAGCCAACAAGCGTTTTATAGGACTGAGATACAAGATGAAGCACTTTGGTTTTTCGCCTGATAATGGAAGCTCCGACATCAGCCGTAACAGCATTTATAGCAGATAGGACAGCGTGCTAACTTTTAAGTCGAAGATCTACAGAGCAGTCGTCCGGCCGGTAGCAATGTACGGCGCTGAGTGTTGGCCAGCGACCAAGGAAGTTGAAACGCGCCTCAGCGTCATGGAGACGAAGATGCTGCGCTGGACGGCAGGAGTCACGCGCATGGATCGCATCCGAAACGATGCTATTCGGCAGAAGTTCGGTGTCGCGCCGATAGCGGACAAGATGCGCGAAGCTCGCTTACGATGGTACGGCCACGTTCTGCGTGGAAAGGAAGACAGCGTCCGCAAGATAGGCCTTAACTTCGAGGTAATAGGAAAGCGGCCTAGAGGGCGCCCGAAGCAGCGCTGGGCTGATACGTTACATACGGACTTGAAAGTAGCTGGTGTCCACCCCGATCTAGCGCTGGATCGGGAAAGGTGGCGTCATGACACCAGAATAGCGGACCCCGCCACGAAGCGGGACAAACGCTGAAGAAGGAGAAGAAGAAGAAGAAGAAGAAGGACAGCGTGCTAACTACATCTCTATATATTTCTGTCACCAGCAAACGTTACGCCGTATTCATCAATCAGAAAAGGTATCTTTGAAGAGTAGATGATTTTAAAAAATCTTAGTTAGCTGACCTTTAAGCGCATGATCAAGCAATCCTCATAAACACTGCTACATATGGAACCTGCAGAGCAACCTCGAAATGTTTGCACAAAATAAATGCTTACTTAGAAGTATTCATTCTAATGTTTTGTTGTCTATCAAGTTTTTCCTTTTAGGATCTAGCACGTCTGTTCAATTTGAATGGAACTAACAAAGTTTCAAAGTGGAGACTGGCAACACGTTCGATCCAATCGAGAACACGAACTGTGTTGGTACATTGTAGGCTATTCTGTCTCATGTGAAAACGTGACGATTTTTGAGCCAGAGTGGTGAACTTTAATCTTTGCGGTTTCAGAATATGAATATATAGTAAAGATTGAAATGAGCGAACAGCACAGACACAATATTTTTATTTATTTCTGTCTATTGCGATTAAGTGTCGACGCATATGCCAGGGCAGGTGGTTACACAATGAAGTGTTCACAGTGTGATAAGTGTGAAACTCCACAGGAAAGGTCGCAACACATATGGGATTTCGAAACTTTGTTGTTTGTTGAATTGATTTAGCCACATAAGATCGATTAATCCTTTTATTAGCCGACGTTTCGGCAAGATCGCTTTCTTCACGGGTCTGAATGAAACAGAGCATTCACAAAGTTGAACGACCAAATCCTTGGCAATGTCTCACAGGAAAGCCAACGAAATAGTGCTCATCATCAGTAAACACGAGAGATTGACTTAAAAACCGACCTTAGGTGGTATGGTTGAGGAGACCACTAGCTAGGGTATTTGGAGGCTGTGATTAATGTAGGGAAGTGACTTCCCTCGCACTGACCCAGGCCAGAAGGCCGTACAGACCTAGGTCAGCTCACCGAGTACCAAAAACGGTAAAAGTTCGCTGGTTATCTCTTCTGTTTCCGGTTGAGTTTTGGGCTCTTAGAATGAATCCATATGGGCATAATCGCCTCTCCCTGGGAAACACCAAAATGCAAATATCTCGACCCCAATACGACTGTGCGCAGAGTTACAGGCAACAGAACTTGGGCCTTTGGCGGCGTTAGTCGTATGCATGCACGCGGAGGATGGGTTCAAGTTGGCTGGGAACAGCGATCATGGGGATTATGCCGCCCCTCTGCCCTCTGCGGCATCATCACTTGCTCGTCATCACTGTTTCCAGTTAACTTAAGCCCGCCATCCGCCTGCAGGCATAGGGCTAACGCCGCCAACGGCCCAACTTCCGTCGTCCTAACTCTGCGTGGAGTTGTATTGGGGTCGAGATATTTGTATTCTCTGTTGTTTCCCAGAGAAAGGCGATTCTTCCCATATACAACACTTAGGCTGTTCCGACCTACCGTTGAGATAGTTCCCTGGTAAATCACAGCACCAAGGCTCTGCTGTGACTGCCTGAGCAGGTTGCAAAAGGCTGTAATGGATTACACCGCTGCAACGCCACTACAAAGTAAGCATAACTTTTTTAGGGAGAAGGTCGGGTTTAGAAAAGAATGGTGGAGGAGCATCCTTATCCACCCAGACAAGTACCCGCTTCCTATTGTCGTGAAGGACCCATTTTTCATCTACAGTTATAACACGTCTTACAAAAGGCTCACTTTTAACCCAACTCGACTGCGCGGCCATTTTTAACCCACAGGTTTTCTGTCGACCGATTTTGGCCCGGTTATAAAACTATTCGCTACGGCCTATTTCTCGCTTTTTTCGTAGTTTACGAGTAATCATTAGAAATTTTGAATCCTAACAGTGCTACTACACTGTGGTCCAGCAGCCATTTACTTCTAAGCACTGATAAAACAAATAATTGCACTACTCACTGTTCAGTCAGCACAAGGATCGGCACTATTCACAAACAGCTACTCACATCTTGTGAAAATCTCATTCAGAAAAATAACTCGCAACATTTCTTGTAAACATTTTGAAAACAGTCTAGACAAAAGTATGTCGAACACCTGCTACATCATGTGGTCACCTTATTTGCACGATTCGCGGCAAACGTGTGCCGTTTTTCCTCGTAGACCTTCTTATAGAAGCAAATTCATCTTCTATGTTTTGCTTCAAATCTGTTCTGGCCTTCTCCAATATGAGAGGGAGCTTATGGAGAGGAAGATTCATTCAAAATATCGTGAAGTAGTATATTCACGCTATTTGAAGATTTCCGTTTTTTGAAAGGTCTCCAAGTTGGCTTGAAGGTTGTCAGACTTGATTTAGGAGTTCTTTTTCATTTAAGAAGTGTCCCATTTTACGCGAAAATCCTATAGGCAATGATCAGGATCCAAGACACCATTTTTCGTACGACTAGGTAGGGTACAAATCTGCTGAACGTGTGATGAGGTGCAAGGTTTGAAGGTCGCAAATAACGTAAGTAGCGTGTGTGACTGACAAGGAGAAGTTCCCAGCTCATGGTGAGCTTTTGTGATGCTATTTTGATAGGATGAAGGCTCCTGTGGCGGAGACCGAGACTTTTTGCTGAACGCTTTTTTAAAGATCTGAAAAAGAGGTGTGGTGTGCGCGCAACGCTCATCAACAGGGATGTGCGGAATTTCCGTTTCCGTGTCCCGAATTCTGGTTTCCGGCCATTTTTGGCTCTTCCATTCCGTTCCGTGTTCCGCCTGTTTTTGCACCGGAAGGCGGGAACGGAAATGGGCACTGTTCCACACTAGTTTTGTATTGAATACAATCAGCGTATCAGTTTAAAAGATTTGTCCTTTATATCCTACTATATATAAAGGAGCAGTGTGTGTGTGTGTGTGTGTGTGTGTGTGTGTGTGTGTGTGTGTGTGTGTGTGTGTGTGTGTGTGTGTGTGTGTGTGTGTGTGTGTGTGTGTGTGTGTGTGTGTGTGTGTGTGTGTGTGTGTGTGTGTGTGTGTGTGTGTGTGTGTGTGTGTGTGTGTGTGTGTGTGTGTGTGTGTGTGTGTGTGTGTGTGTGTGTGTGTGTGTGTGTGTGTGTGTGTGTGTGTGTGTGTGTGTGTGTGTGTGTGTGTGTGTGTGTGTGTGTGTGTGTGTGTGTGTGTGTGTGTGTGTGTGTGTGTGTGTGTGTGTGTGTGTGTGTGTGTGTGTGTGTGTGTTTCCGTCCGTCACAACTGGAGGGGGCACTGCGTATTGGAAGCGACTGTTGAACATCGACGTGCATGGCAAGCCGTAGACGGGCCGAACACGTCGGCAACCATGCATGGCGAGCCGTAGACGTGCCGAACACGTCGGCAACCGTGCACGGCGAGCCGTAGACGTGGCGATCACGTCGGCAAACGTGCCTAGGCATTTAGATGACCATCGACGGGAGGCGTTGACAGCAGAGAAGGCAATCGATATCGATCGATATTATCGATTTTTTTGCGAATGTTGTTCAAGCGGCACGAAATCACAACCTTGGGGTAACCGAGGTCGCTGAACACGAATCTGGAGTGGACCAATCGATATTATCGATTTTTTGTAGATGTCGTTCGGGCGGCACGAAACTTCAGCCCGGGGGTAGTCAAGGTCGCTGAACACCAGTCGGAGTCGACCAGTCGATATCGATCGATATTATTGATTTTTGCGGGTGTCGTTCAAGCGGCACGGAATCACAACCTTGGGGTAACCGAGGTCGCTGAACACGAATCTGTAGTCGACCAATCGATATCGATCGATATTATCGATTTTTGCGGATGTCGTTCAAGCAGCACGAAACCTCAGCCCTGGGGTAATCAAGGTCGCTGAAACGAATCTAAATTTCGTTTTTGAACTGTCGATCGCCATCAATCGATATTGGGCAAATAAGCGTTTTTGTGGATGTCGTCCATTTTTTCGCTTTTTTCTAACTTGCCTTCATCGACGTAGTTAAGATGTTCTTCCTGAGGAAACTTAGACATAAGTGGCAGCTACAATTGATGATGAGAAATTATTGCCACGGCGAAGCCGTCAAGAAGTCGTCGGTGCGGCCGAGAGGCCGCACGGACGGCTGGTAAATAAATAAATAACTATAAATTGAGAGACATACTGTTTGACAAGTCTAGTATTAATATTCTTGAAATTGGTTATACTACCAAAACAAGCACCCAAAAATGACAACGGCTGGGTGCAGGGCAAAATTAGTGTGCCACAAAGGCTATGTATGCACTGTATGCTAAGAAAATGCACTCAACATTTGAATGACCATAAAATTCTTGATGGATTAGTTACAAATAGCTACAAAACCTTTCTAAGCGTATAGAGCACTATAATGAAACAAAGAGTTCAGTGAAGGCTGTGGCATGCAGGTGTCTGCTTCAGGATTACATCAGTATCCCTGATCAAGAGCGCAGTTTTCAATTTTTAATTTCGTTAGGTGTGACACCCATCCATATGGAGTTATGCGGTTCATTTTTAATGAAGCATCACGAGTATATAGCATGAGCTGTTCTCTTGATTGACTACGGTTACTTATTGAATTCTGTCACAAAAGTAAGGCTTCGAGAACCATCTAGGAACTGTCCAGCTGTGCCAACTTGGGCGTAGGGATTCTAGGCTGGCACAAACTGAATATTCCTGTGGAAGTGTGGATCCACCATGACTAATAAGTCGTCCAGTTACAATCTTAGATACTGAGTTCTGAACACTACTTTTGGTACAAGACGTATGTCATTCCAGTACTAGAGTATTGCTCTCAGGTTTGGAGTCCTTACAAAGAAGTTTCGATCTAAAATTGAAAAGGTGCAAAAAACTTTTACAAAAATTCTGGTCTATAGGTGTATGCGTAGTCCCAGAGATGCTCATATGATTCCTAGTTATGAGGAAAGACTTAAGATTTTCAACCTAAAAAGTCTTTTCTACAGACGAATAGTCAGTGATCTAGTTTTCTGTTTTAAGGTTCTAAAAGGGGAATCAAAACTTAGACCGAGCAAATATTGGGTTTTCTTGCCAACCTTTGGTCACCATAACTGTTGCCGTTTTCACTATCCTAAATTGAAAAGGAAAAATCGCGAGAAAGTTTTCAATTCGCTTTTCTATCGCGGTGCTCGTTGGTTACAGATGTTACCTCCAAGCCTGCTGGGTGCTAAAAACTCCTTTGATTTTCGCAGAAAATTGAAGAAAATCGATTTGTTCTCAATTTTGCATTTGGATGACATATCTTAAAGACAATATTTTCTTTTCCTACTGGTTTTTTAGTTTTTGTTTAGTTTTCGCTGTTTTTAGTTTTTTTAGTTTCAGTTTTTTAGCTTTTTTGTTTAGTTTTTTTTTACATAGTATTACAGATTGCTACTATATATTTTGTTTTGCAGCTTACTATACTCTTTTGCCAGCTTTTATTTTCTGTTCTACTCTGAATTGTTGAGTTTACATGTTTAATTGTTCGCTTGCTTCTCAAATTTTTCTTCGCTCGCTTGGTTTGTTCCTGTTTACTGTCATTTCTAAATGTTTTCGTTCTCTTTTTCTTACGATTTCCCTTCTCAGCCGACATGTGGGCACTGATGGAGGCGGCGGACCTACTAAGATGGTATCCGGAGCCGTTCTCTCTTGCGACTTGCAGTGTTGGCGGGCCACTGCTCGTTTCCATCAAGTTGCTCAACTCCCCAAACCCTTGGCTTCCGCATTTTTTTGCTTTGTGTGCCTCACTGTCTGTCTATTGTTTTTCCTTTTTTTTCTCAAAATTTGCCCTCACCATTTATTAATGTGAAATATTGAGTTGTTCAGGAATTTAGTTTTTTTTTTTCTAATCATTATGCTGTCTACGCCGTGTCCATGTTAATTAACTCCTTGTTATTGCGCACAGCTTTGTGCAAGTATAAATAAATAAATAAATATCGGTCGTTCAGGGCTTTCACGAAGAAGTCCGACCAACGCGTTGGTGGGCGTCCTGGTGTTCTTTTGACATCCCGCGGAATCCAGTTTGTGACGGCTCTCGTCCAGCGGGTGCCTGCGAATCGCATTACGTGGCCGGCCCACCTAATTTTCGACGACTTGGCCCATGCGACAGCGTCTCTGATCTTCGAACGTCGGCGAAGCTCGGAACTCCGGAGGCCTTCTCTCACTTGCGTGAGTCGTGTCACTCCGAGCATCGCCCTCTCGATTCCACGCTGCGCGACGCTGATCGCGTGTTCATCCTGCTTTCGTATAGCCCAGGTCTCTGAGGCGTATGTTAGAGCAGGAAGAACGGTAGAGTCGAATAGGTGGGCACGGAGTCGGACGTTCTTCGTTTTCTTCACGACTTCTTCGACGCTCTTGAAAGCTCCCCAAGCCGCTCGTTTCCTCCTGCTCAGCTCTGGTGCTAGGTCGTTGGCCATGTTGACTTCGCGACCCAGATACACATAGCTGGAGCATTCGGAGATGTTTGTTCCGTTGAGCGAGAATGTGGCATCAGAAACCCATCCGTTCCTCATGAACATCGTCTTCGTAAGATTCAGCTGCAGTCCAACGTTCCCACATACACGATCGAAGTCGGCCAGCATTCGCTCCGCCTGGCTGATGCTCGGTGTTATGAGCACGATGTCGTCAGCGAAGCGAAGATGATGTAGTTGCCGGCCGTCGACCTTCACTCCCATGTCATCCCATTCTAGTTCGCGCATGACGTTTTCGAGGGTGGCGCTGAAGAGCTTCGGGGATATGGTATCCCCTTGTCGAACCCCTCTCTTCACGTCAATGACGACTTCGTTGTAGAATGGTGAGATCTTGGTCGTGAATGCACTGTACAGCTCTCGAAGGACTCTGGTGTACTGAGTAGGAACGCCCTGGGTGAGCAGGGCTTCCATGACCGCTTCAGTCTCGACGGAGTCGAATGCCTTCTTCAGGTCAATGAACGTAAGGCACAGCAGCAACTTGTACTCTCGCGACACTTCGATGAGCTTCGTAATGGTGTGTATGTGGTCGATCGTGCTGAATCCTCTCCGAAATCCTGCTTGTTCGCATGGTTGTCCTTCGTCCAGCGTTCTACTAATCCTATTCAGGATGACTCGAGTGAACAGCTTGTAGACTACGGACAGCAGACAGATCGGGCGATAGTTGCCAATGTCGTGCACGTCTCCCTTCTTGTACAGCAAGACGGTCTTGCTGGTCTTCCACTGAGATGGAACCTTGCATTCGGACAGGTAGCGTGTGAAGAGCCGCGCCAAGGTGTTGATGAGCGCTGGCGGGAGGTTCTTCAGGTGTTCAGCTCTGATCCTGTCAGGACCAGGTGCTGTACGTTTCTTCACCGACGAGATGGCGTGTCGGATCTCGGAAGGGAGAACAGAGGGGATGACGTATCCATCCTGCGGAAGATGGCGTAGGGGCAGGTGGACGTGTCTATCGAAGAGATCGGAGTAGAAGTCGTGGATGACTTTCTCCATGGTCCTTCTGGAAGAGGTGACGGTTCCGTCAGGACGTCGGAGAGCGGTCATCTTGGTCTTGAAGTTGGCGAAGTTCCGGCGGGCATTGCGGATGCTCAGCCCTGCCTCTGCTGCTTCAGCCAACACTTCCGCCCTTCTCTCCTTCAGATCTTCCTTTATCGCCGCTCTGCATAGCTTTGCAAGCTCGGACGTCAGTTGATAGTTGCCTGACGCTCGTGCTGCTCCACGCTGGCGTATCAGCTCGAGAGTTTCCGGAGACAGGCGTCTCTTGGTGGTCTTCAAGCTCTCGGCTCCCTTAGCACTATCGTGGAAATGGTGCACGAAGCGATCGTATTCCTCGTCGACGTTGTCCATGACGGCATCTTCCCAAAGGCCGACAAGAGAGGTATAGAGATCCCAGTTGATGGTCGTTCTGGGACTCCTCTTCTTGAACTTCGCGGCCTTCTCTCCTTGACGCGAAAAGCGGAACCTCGCGCGAAGGAGGCGGTGGTCCGATCCCGTGTAGAACTTGGGGACAACGGAGACATCGGTCAGCAATACTTGCGATTGAAGATGATGTGGTCGATCTCGTTGTGGAACTGGCCACCGGGGGATTCCCAGGTCCATCGTAGGGAGGGAGGCTTCTGGAACTGCGAGTTTCCATGGATGGTCTTGGTCGACATGATAAACTCAGACAGCCTTTCACCTTGGTCGTTCCACTCCAAACCGTGGGTTCCGATGTGAAGTTCTTCCGGCGACCTTCGTGGCCCGATCTTGGCGTTGAAGTCGCCGACGATCACCTTGTAGAAGGTGTGATCTTCCTTATAGAACTTCTCCAGCTCCACGTAGAAGGCCTCGACGTCTTCATCGTCGTAGTCGGATGTTGGGGCATACGCGACGAACACAGTCAAGGCTGACACGGAGCCACATCGCTTCAGTCGCAGACGTCCGATTCGGCTTGTCAGAGACTCGTACGAATCGATGTTCATGGCCAAGTGCGTGTTGACGAGGACACCAGCGCCGCCTACTCCCCTGCTGTCGCATGTTCCGAGGAACAGTTCTTCTCCGGAGTCGTAGGCGGCGTGTAGGGGGTGGTGTCTTCTCGTCTCGGTCAGTCCGATGACGTGGTACTTGATCTTCCTGGCTTGCATCATCAGGTCCTCGACGGATGCTTCCGACGCAAGCGTGCGGGCGTTGTAAGTACAGATCGTCATCCTAGTCCTTCTCAGTTTGCGCAGCCTGGTTAGGCCCTGAGATTTTAGCAGCCTCTCCGTACTCGTCCTTCCCATCGCTGCAGAAATGGGGGCTCTTTCGGGGTCAGAGGCCCTTTAGTGCTGCTGTGTTTGACTGGAATACAACACGGGTAGCTAGTCAGGCTCTGTCGCGCGGGCGAAGAACTCCGGGCAGCCAGCCAGACTGCCCGAAGGGACGGGGCGAGACTTAAGGCGGCCTCGAATCGCCTTACATGTACTCCCAGTCTACCGAGTGCAAGCTTTTGGCCGAGCCGACACAGTTACAATCCGCACAGTCACGGACACATCCACGCACACTGTGCACGAACATGCCGCTCCCACGCACAAGGAACGCATCGACCCGACACAGCAGGAGCAAGGAGTCCATCCCCTGCATCCCACCTGCGTCTCTGGGCAGTACACGGTCGCATTTGGTTCGCGTTTAATTCCCCTATCCACCACCCGGGGACGCGCCACGTGGCCCTGCGACAAGCGGCCCGAGATCCCTCTTAACAAGAGAGCCCGAAGGCTCTCTATCGAGGGAGATCCGTGGAGTGAAATAAGCCCCTGAATTTGTTATCGATTATTGCTGAGCCATAGCTAAAACGTTATCATAGCAATATTATTAATTCACGCTTCGTTATGTTATGTTATGATGAGGATGTGCATTAATCTGTGGAGGATTCTGCTCCTCGCAGTTCTGAGCAAGAAAAGGTGAAGTAGAAGCCGCTTCTGACGGCGTTTCAGATGCAATTTTTGAAAAAATGGCGACGAACATGTGTCCGTTTTCGCGTTTCGTATTCCGGTTTCCGGCCATTTTTGAGCGCCTCCGTTCCGTCTTTCGTCTTCCGCTTTTTCCAGAGAAATTTCCGTACATTCCTGCTCATCAATCTCAACGACACCCCATGACATGTGCCTCGGTGACACAGTCGGTAGGAGTGCCGCCTCGTAGGAGCACACCGGAAGATATGCGCATTTGTGTGCAATTACGGTGTAATTGGTGGTACGGTATGATATGGTGGTGCTAACAGATATGAATAGTTGAAAAAGTAGTGCGTATGAAGGCGCAAATACACAGCATTGGTTTGTTGTAAGCACTGGTGGTCTAAAATTGCCTCCTGTGATCATAAGAAAGCGTAATAACAACAAACTAATACGTGCAAAAATGTTGGCAGCACTCGGACTCAAAATGAAAAATCGGCCGATGTGCTCCTACGAGGCGGCACTCCTACCGACAGCGCTCCCGAGGCACGCGTCGTGGAGTGTCGTAGAGATTGATGAATGTTGCGCACACACCTTCACATCTCTTTTTCAGGTCTTTAAAAAGGCGTTCAGCAAAATCTGACTTTGGTTCTGGCCTCCGCTCACAACTCCTTACGGGATCACAAGACCCTACATCCTATCAAAAGAGCATCGCAAAAGCTCACCATGAGTTGGGAACCTCCTCTTATAAGCAACTCCTTACGGGATCCACTATTAATTAAAGACAGCTTTGCCTCAATAAATGTGCGTTTCGGAGTTAGTTCTGATGCTTGCGAACACCTGTAATAAGCTTGCTACGGCAAGAATTGAACTCAAACTGTACAAAGTCGCCTGGCCAGTTGTACATATTTCTTGTAGATCGTCTCATCGTGGACGTGTCTCGGAGTGTTTACTCCACACAACGTAAATTTCTGGTTCCCGATGATTCTCCTAAACGCTATGGCCGCTCTAGCAGCGACAGGATTTGCGTACAATGGAATATACGCTCAGAAAAACATCCCGCAATATCGCAACATTCTAAATGCATACCTGGAGAAGGTCCCTCGCCTCGTAAAGAACGACGTCGAGAAGGTAACTTCTTAAAAAAGAGCGAATAGTGTCAATAATCGAGAACTGCTAATAAAGAGCACAGCATAACACCTTCAGACTCAAAGGGACCTCCTGCTTCCTGCTGTGCTATCGTGGCTGCTGTTCTACGCCTGGCTTTTCCAGGCAGTGACGAATGACTGGGTCACCGCCACGGTCTGCAACCGGTTCGTTTTGAAAGCAACACCTTATTCTTGGGCAAAATGTACAACTGTGTGTATGGAAATATTTAAATTAGCTGTTTAACGTAATTAAATTAACCATCCCTCTTTAGATCGCACCCTTCTAAAAGGTTCTTACAAGGGAAGCCCATGAAAATCCACCTAACATTCTCAGTGGAGCCTATATGATGTTATTGGACATGAGAAGAGGAGCACAGAAGTGTTCTTCGTTTCTGCTACGGGCCACTAATGGTCCGAAAATGAAGAAAAACTGTCGCAATGCACGTCCCATGTGATTGCAGGGACGTCGTCCACCATGAGTGCCTAGCCGGCCGAGTGGATAGTGTTGAGAACGTCGATGATTCGGATCCAGATCCGTGCAAATTGCTGCAGTGGTTTTCCGTCTTCTGCCACTACCAAGAAATCATATAAGTTTTTTTCATTTTCACACTACTGTGAGCCATTCTCTCTTGCACAAAACATGCATTAGTAGGCTGCTAAAGGGAGGTGTACTGCGCAGAAACTGGGACCAGCAGCTTCGATTGACTTCGTTTTCACACATATTTCCTTCCAAAGTGTCTGCGCTCGATATGCACCTACGGTTGTCTACAATCTACCACTATAAAATAGAGTCAGCTGCCCGCGCTGTAGATGATGAGGCGTATCTCACGCAGGTTAGAAACTGATTGAAATACGCCACACCGAACTCCGTTTGGACAAAATGCGTCTTTCAACATGAGATTCTGCTGCAGCCCTACATGAGATGCTGCTGGTAAATCGTTCATGAATCCGGCCCCAGGAAGCGCAGTCTCCTCCTGCTTGACTGCGCTCGTTTCTGAGCATCTGGATCAGGGGTGTGCGTTAAATTTTTCTCGGTAAATTTTTAACGACCACTTTTTAACGAAAAATTTTTGCGTTAAAATCGGTAAATTCGGTAATTTCGTTAAATAAAATATCCCTTAGCTGCAGTCAGTTTGGCTGTATTTTAGTATGTAAAAAGCCAGATCTTTTTCTTAATTGATTCTTTTTTCGACTCCATCTGCATGATAATAATATAACAATGCCTTCATCTTCTAGTAACAACAGTCTATCATCAACAAAATAAGCGAGAAGAACCATTAAGATCTGAAACCAAACAGCAACAGGACCTCTAAAATAGGAAATTTCTTACTGTGCCTGGGTCCTTTAGCTGGTGGAAAGTCGTTCACCTTCTGGGAAGATCCAGAGTGCATCGTATCACGGCTCAACGTTTTTTCAGCTTTTTTTCCCAAATTTTTACAAAAGTTTTCCAAATTTTTACAAAACATGAGCTCGCCAAGTAGACTTTTGCGGCCGAACATTTTTCTATACTGCCATAGTTGTTTTGGGAAACTACAGAATGTTTATCGGAGAATTCAATCATGCAACAACCACAGCGAATCCCTTGGTACAGTCCGTCTTTGTAGGATATCTACGGAGTGTTGTTGTCTTTCCTAATTCTTCCAAGTAGGTTCGCCACTCCTGCCACTAATTTACGATTTCTCAGCAATTGACCACTCAGATCTTCTTCTTGAAGGACCTGGTTCCAAACTGTACGGCACATTTTCGTGAGGTTCGAATGTGCTTTGAACTTTCGATTTCTTCCCATTTTTGTAGAACACATTTTGGATTGATGAACTGTTTTATTGTAAATTCGTAAATTAGGCGAACAAAATCCATAGACATAAACAAAATACTTGTTAAAGCCGGACCTGCACCTTCAAAGATATATCTTCACCGTAAATTTTTAAAAGATCTTTATTGCAGTGGACTGCATGTAAAGTACCAGTTTTTATGCTGACCTGTATAATAAATGACAGAGATCATTCATCGACTTCATGTCTTTTTATGTAATTCTAGTGCTTGTACCTAAATATTTAACTGCCTCTCGTGTATAGCGGCCGTACTTCTCCCGAAGGAAACTCCAAAGGAAGTCCTTGAAAAGGACGAAAGAGTTAAGAAAAATCGTTGACGTGCACGGCATAAAATTCAGTAAAAGCGAAGCAAAGACAGTACCCGTAGCCGCACTCTATCAATTAGGCGAGGCTCAAAATTGCCCTAATGTAGTTCTACAGTCACCGGCTAATGCTGCACGAAAATTTCCTCCAACTTTTCGGAAAACTTGCGGAGAAGAGGGAACGAACCCATCTCTTCCCTTGTTTCGTTTCTTGTGCTTGTTTTTTCGCGTAGTTTGTGTTTCGCAGCGTTTTCTTCGTGTTTTCTATGCCTGTTCAACCCCACCTATGAAACAAATATCACAAAAAACTGTGGAAAACTGAGTGGTTGGTAATTATAAAGAACTAATATGTAGCAATCAAACGCAAGAAACGGACCAGGATGTCGAAAAGCACGGAACGACAGCGTAGAAAAGTGGGGTCGCACGCAGATAAATTGGTCAAGGAGCAAGGAAAATGCCAACAATTCTTGAAACTCGAGGCCAATATCGATTACCTACCCTGATTCAAGTAAGCAGAAGGTTTCCTCGGAATACTGCAAAAGCTCATTCAAAGAGGTCCAAAATGCATTCACATGGAGAGGAAGCATACTTCTAAATTTGGTCATAAAATGTCGTTAATGCAGTTTAACGGAATTTTTCGTCGTTAAATTTCGTTAAAAACTTTTAACGAAAAATGCCGGTAAATCCGGTAAATCGGTAAATCGTTAATCGTTAAACGCACACCCCTGATCTGGATCCAGAAGACAGGTTTCCTACGTCGCGCAACAAGCGTTTGGGGTCAGAAGAGGTGAGACCGTCTTCGTACCACGCACGGCCGCAATTCAACATGGGATGCTGCTGCCGACGAGGAAGGGCAGCCTTCTCTTGCTTGACATAGCGGCAATTGCTGAGCGTTTCTGAGCGTCTCGATTCCGAATACGTGTCACCGACGGTCTCCGTGAGCATGTGAGACCACTGAGGGGTGGTGGAGAAGGGAAGGAAGAGTGACCCCTTGGGGGGACCAGAAGAGCTACCAGGAAGGAAAGGAACAACATGGAGGAGGGACCAGGAAGGGGAAATCAACAAGAGACCAGTAAAGGGTCAATAGTGGAAACAAAGAAGTGGGCCAGGAGTTGGGACCAGGGAGGAGGAGGAAGGAAGGGGAAAGACCAGTAAAGTGGGCCAGCAATTCGATCCAGCAAGAAGAAACGTGTCAGGAAGAACCTGGCGTAGGGATTCGGAAGTCGTGTCAACCTTATCCGGAAACACAAGCTGTTGTGCATGAGAACGGTTGCGGTGGAGCCACCTGAGGGCAGACTGCGCAGCACAAACTGGTGACGTTACTGGACGGTCCGGAGAGAATGTCTATGATGAACGCACGGAAGTGGAGAACGGCTTGATGACAATAGAGTACGCAACAGATCCTAGATGCAAATTTTAAGTCTTACAAAAACTACTTTCCGTAGGTCAGTGATGATGCAATGTCGCCTGAAGTGTCGGAGCACTGATGTGCTTAACAATTGATGCACTATTACGGCGTCTTTCTCTCTCGCGAAGTCCTTGGTTGAAGACGAATCAGCACAGACATGATTCAGTGCCAGTAAAACTGCTATCAAATGTTATATATTTAACAGTGATAACAACAAACAATGGATGATAATAATGGCAATACCACAAACTGCTGGTCGCAGTTTCTGCGCAACCACACCTCCTTAAAACGTATACTAATGCATGGAGTGTGCAAGAAAGAATGATTTGTGAAAATGAAAAACTTATATGATTTCGTGACAATGGCAGAAGATGCAAAATCACTGTATCAATTTGCACAGATCTAGATCCGAACCACCCACTTCCTGCTCACGAGCCCTCAACACCACCCAGTCGGCCAACTGCTGGTGAACAGCGTCCCTGCAATCACATGGGGCTGCATTGCAGCAATTCTTCGTCATTTTTGGACTACCCAGCGGCCCGTAGCAGAAATGAAAAGCACTTTTGTGCTCTTCGTCTCATGCCCTACAACGCTATATATGCCTCGTTGAGGAACCTTGGGGGAGGTCCCTTTTTAGCGGGATATGTACGCGCACAAGTCACTCCTGGCTCACCTATCGCAACTGCATCAAAGCTGACGACATCCTAAACTCCCTTCCATTACTCAACCTGTGCTAGTGTAGAATCCAACCAACGCATTCCCTGAACGTGCATGAGCCAATATCCCAGTAGCTACAGTACTGCTAGTTCGTGTACAATGTGACAAATTTTTTCAGTCGCATTCACGTAACTTTATTTATAGTGACTCTCTTAAAACCTGATTTGAACCATACGATTCCCAGCTTCAGCGCAAGTCTACTGGAATGTGTAAAAGACGACTTCTTAAAAGTGACCTAGTTCTTAACAGTCCATCTCAGAGCAGTCGTTATATGTTTTACTCCTCCAGAAGCCGCGCTGGGGTCTCCTCAGGATATGTCATAGACGGCTTTTATCATCAAATTTGCTTTCTGCATGCTGTAGCCGTTACATTGATAGCAAGTTCTGCCAAAATAACTGAAGCTGCATCTGCTACACAGACTATACAAAACCACTTTCTTCATATTTTGTCCCTTACTTCCCTAGGTAGCAATCTCTTCCATCAAAAAAGGCCAATGTAATACATACATGAAAGCCGCAGCGGTGGCCGTTCCTTTTGTAGTTTTGCTATACTTCCCGATATTGATGTTGTTAATTTTATCAGTCAATACCACAACAAAGAACGATTCCTTATCAGTTACCTAAGCAACCAACAAATGCCCCATCAAGGTCGAGTCGACACGACTAAGGAATGGGTAGGTTGGAGGAACTAGGAGTAGAATTCCTGGAGTCTAGTCGAAGGGACCTCGGAGAAGAGCAGCGGATCTGGGTGTCCTGTCGACTGGGCTCTTGGAGAGGAAGAGGGGGATTCGGTAGTCCTGTTGAGCGGATTCTCGGATTGAGGAGCGGGATCCGTGGCGTTATTTCGACGCGGCTGTCGGAGAGGAGGAGCGGGATTCGCAGTCCTGTCGACGCGCAGCAGCACAGCGTATTCGGTCCACTCCAGGCCCAAATTTGTTCGAGTCGTCGAGGAGGCACGGTAGATTGCATGAGACGGTACACGACGCCAATTTTAAAGTTGCGTTTGGCGCGAGAACGAAGAAGCATGCTTTCTCACAGTGCTGTCAGTATAGTCTTCACAATTTTAATAAATGTGCGGCCTTTTAAGGTCTAAGCTCCTTACATTTCTGTCTTCGGCTATAAGATAAGCATCCCCTAAACGTGCATGAGCCAACATCCCAATGGCCAGCTACCTCACAATTGTTGCACCACTAGTAACTGTGAGTTTTGTAATCTCGTAAAATTTGCGTGGATTACTTACCGTAATCTTGGAACACTAATCGTAAGATGACTGCTGCTAAGAGAGTAGAAACAATAAAAAAGAGCCAAGCTTGAAATAACATCAGTCTCTGAACGAATTTTTCCGCACATATGAATCGATGACATGGTAGAGTCATTGCTCATATGATAATGCATCAACTAAGTACGTATTAGGCGGTTGAGACAGTTCTTGTCATTACGTATTATAAAATTATATTAATTTTTCAGGAACTAAAACGCACTAAAAAAACTAAGTAATGATCATCATATTCCATCACTCTTCTTCACTTCCGATGCCTGTAGTGTAGAACGCTTCTGGGTTTGACATGTAGAAATTGTTCAATCAGCGAATTGTTCAACCGTATCATCTTCGTCAGTGAACGTTTCTGCTGCAGCGGCGTTTGAGAGCAAAGGAAAAGGGTAGTAATCTGTTGGCGCAAGGTCAGGGCTATGTGATGAGTGGGGCAGTGCCTTCCATTCAAAGGCGAGCGGCTTCTGATGAGTTACTTTCGTAATGTTTGGAAAAGTGCTGTCGTGCAGGAATAGGGTCGTGCTGTGATCCAGGCTCTTCACTTCGATGTCGGAGGCAAGTCTGTCCACCAGCTGACAGTACAGGTCTGCAGTGAGGGTTGCGCTACGGGTGGCAGCTTGTAATGAGTGACACCTTTCCAACCCTTCATCTACATAATGTGTCGATGTGCGCCAACCATTTCTTCATGCGCTTGTCAGAGCAACTGGGAAGCCATCTCAGCATGTCGTCGGTCACCCGCTACGGCAAGTCATGGGACACCAACTGCGCCAACTTGTACACCTTACCCAATTGTCGCAGATAATCGGCGACAGTGGTAGAGTGTACTCCAGGGCTATGTGCCAGTTCACGTGTTGCTGTTTCGTGGAGATGATTCCACCAGCCTTTGCAGTCAGCTGTTATTGATTTCGCTACAAGCGAGCGGAGTCCTTGACGTTGAAGCAATCGCTACGAGGACGAACCGTAGCTTCCAGAATAAACCGTTTATGCGACGACTGGATACGGTTACTGAATCGTTATTTTTGAAGACGCATAGTATTATATAAAACCACGAATGCACTCCTTCGAAAGCTCCATCTTCTCGGACAATACCGCCCGCGTCGCGCGGTAAAAAAGACGGTTTGCGACGGAAAAATCCCTCGCAAACCACGCATGCTCATAACTCCTTTAATTTTACGTTGTTTGAGAAACTGTTGATACCGTTCGATTCGAATCCTCGAGATCTACACAAACATAAATAAAACTTTAGCAGACCACCGCATTTTCGCCGTGGGTGGCCCAAAAAGTGAGTGGAGCAGGCTTTTGCGATTAGGGCAGCTTATTTCCCAGGACACGTGTTTTCGGAATATCTCAAGCATGGCGCACGTTGCCAGCGCTCTGTCATGCAAGGAGTGCTCCGAGTGCGCCTCACACGATGCATATAGGGTTGATCCTAACAATCGAATGGGCGGAAGCATGTCCACTGGGTTTCTATCTTCGCTTGATGGAAAATGTAAGCCCTCCGAGACTATCTTGCACCGTTTAGAGAATTTTATAAGAAATTTCCGGCCGTCCTACTAGGAGGTTCTTCAAGAGTGATCAGCTGGCAATATTGGTAAACCTTCACACATCTAATGTACTTATGTGAATATGTATCTGCAAGAAAAATTGACGTGACACAGTGTGAGGAAGAAAAAGAGGCATATTCAAAATGGCCAGGACTTTTCCTACAATCTAAAATAGACGCACTTTAATACTGCCTAAGCTGTAGTAGACTTTTACACGACTTCATGGTTAATCTTGTCATACCATTGTATGATTTTTGCACCAATCTCAGACAACTACACCTACGTCCCATCAGCTTCTAACTCGTCGACAGCGACGTTCTGCTCTAGATCACACTTTCGGTGGTTCATCCGTAACACAGGAGCTTTTTTCAACGAAGTAGAAAAGTCCTTCCACCCTTCTTAGGCTTTATGAATGCTTTTAGACTGTGTGGGTGGCGATGCGAAATGTGTCGCAGCACCTCGTGGAAAATTTTTCTATTCTTTCAAGCCTTGAAAGGATGATTTTTTGAACCACCTTAAAACACCAAAATCTTGGGACCGTGAGCAATCTACGCTTCAGGTTTCCTACTATGTATCAATTATATCAAAACATGGCCGTCTACGGTAGTCTAATCCTGGAGACTGATCTATGAATGGTCTAAAGAATCCTGCACAGTTCAGGTGCAAGTGCCTCATGTGATATCACATCCTTCAGAACTAGAGATCCATTTTCTAGAAGCATCTCAAACCACCAAAATCGGGGCACCGAGCGCAATCTTTGCATCTAGGAGGATGGGTTTCTTGGAACCACAAGAAATTTTCCAGTTAACTTGAACTAAAGTCAGCTAAACAAGATGGACGTCATATTGAACACTTATTGTTATTTTTAGTTTTTTGGTAATAGCAATACTGGTGATCTTCAACTATAATCAGCAGTTATTCGTTTGTGTAGTTTCGTTCATGCGTTCGCCTTCTGCGAATGCAATCATCCTGTTACCTGAAACTATAACTATAACTATAGAACTTATTCCATCGATATGAATTTCACATGAATAATCCTGCATGGACATATTTAGCCCCTTTACACTGAACTTTTCATCTGATGCAAAAAATGGGGGTTTTGTACGCCATGAGAAAGTATATTGAGCACTCGCGTTTCTGAAGAGTATTTTGATTTCGATTTTTGCCTCTCCTGCTTTCAGCCTAACCGTTGTATTCGCAGTGCTCTACTCTGTCACTAATGTAGCCCAATTCATCGTCACAACTCCATCGGTGAGTTTTTATAATCAGAAATACCTATGCTTATGCAGACACCTATGCACATTCCATTTTCACGTCGCATTGAACACTTTTCTGAACAAACTTGATGAGACTGAAATCAAAACAAATTTTTTCAAATCAAAACTACGTTCTTATAGCTTAAAACACAACTCTAAGATGGTTAGAATAACTTTTGACAAAGGCAAATTTGGAATATCCTTCTTCGAGGTTTGTTAGCAGGTGCTGAAATAAGTGTAATAATTTTAATTTAAAAAATTTATTTTTCGAAAAAAATAGTCAATTAAATTTTGATTCAAAGCGCAACAAGGCAGTTGTCATTTAATTCATTAAATCGCGACATCCAATCATACTTTCTGCACGGCTCGACTTTTGTTTGCTACTGTAAATGCTGCTTATATAAAGCGTCAAATTGAGGATATTTATGGCCTTTACAATTGTCTTTGTCTTACCGTTCACAGGTGTTCAAACAAAAATTTTGCTTGAACGAGGACATGGTGCAATCTCTCCCTTTGGCACTTAAAAATGGCCTCCTATCTGCTCCCAAAAAGCTTCAAATCGTTATTTTCTCAAAAATGGGAATTCTTTAAATTTAAACAATGTATTCACTTATTGGGTTAGTTAATTAAACCTCTAAAGGCAGTTATACTAAAATTTTCATTAAACAAAGAATTATCCTAACCATCTTGGAGAGTGTAGTTTAGCCTGTAAGAAACTCGTTTTACTTTGGGAGATGTTCAGTTTGATTTCAAAAGCGTTAGACCTGTACAGAAGTGTCGTGTTTGACGTGAAAATGAAATGGTATTTACCAATTTACTTACAGATGTACAGCAAACTGATATGGAAATTGATGACAACACTACCAACAAGAATGACGCCAATGGAGGACCCCGTGACGCTGTGGGCAAAGGACGAGATACTGAAGCGGTACAACACAAAAAGAACAGCAAAAGGAACACTCGTTGGAAGATCGAATCCCGCTCATTCGGTTGGCACACTGATTTCCTTTCGGAGTTTTCAGGTTTTTTTCTCGAACAAAACGACTCTCAGGGCTATATGCCTCTGCGCGTCAGAAGAAAAATCACAGAAGAATGGACCAACACTTACAATACGTTAAGAGAACAAAAGCCTAATCGAACGAAAGCGTTCATACTCTTCGTGGGTTACCTTCGCAATAAACTCATCTTACGGCCTATTACTTACGTCACCTATCAACTATTTGAAACCGGAATAAATTCTTGGAGAAAATGTAGGTAGCGATTTTTCTCATCTAGAATGTGAAATTCGTAAAATTCTCGTTCGTTCTGAACGTGTATAACAAAACAATAAATAAATTTTCATTCTAAAATCGTTTTAGAGTTTCTCGCTAAACTGTAGAAATTGTTGATTGAAAATAAAAAGATAAAGCATTTTATTGTCATCGCTATTTTTTCTCAAAAGAAACAAACAAACTTCTTTAACAAACCTCTTCCTCTTTAACCAAGAGCTAATTCTTGTGTTACTAACGATAAACTAGCCATTCCGAAAAATCAGCAACATGGAAAAGCATAGGAGTTTTACGCTATATTATTTGCACAATCCTTTTTGTGTTTTAAATCAGGATTTCTTGCAGATGAATGTCTTACGTTAAAGGAGTGAAAGCTTTGGTTTAACTATAAAAAGAAATAAGGCTTGCTAAATTCAACTCATGTGGAGTAAGAGAAGAGCAAATAACCATTTGATTGTCACCTTGGAATATACCTATCCTTCTATATAATAAGCCGCTAACGTCTGTACGGGGCGGAGCGTCTGTACGGGGCGGAGCGTCTGTACGGGGGAGAGCGTCTGTACGGGGGAGAGCGTCTGTACGGGGCGGAGTGTCTGTCCAGGGGGGGATCAGTGACGGTCTGCCTGGCCATCTGGGTGCTGAACTGTGAGGGGGAATCGTGGGGGGAGGGGGGTTGCAGTTGTGCAACGTGCCTGGCGACTCAGTAGACGTGCCGAACACGTTGCCCAACGTGCCTGGCGAGTCAGTAGACGTGCCGAACACGCTGCCAAACGTGCCTGGAGATGCGGTGCTGGAGTCCTGTAAGGGGGAATCGTCGGAGGAGGGGGGTTGCAGTTGTGTAACGTGCCTGGCGACTCAGTAGACGTGCCGAACACGTTGCCCAACGTGCCTGGCGAGTCAGTAGACGTGCCGAACACGCTGCCAAACGTGCCTGGAGATGCGGTGCTGGAGTCCTGTAAGGGGGAATCGTCGGAGGAGGGGGGTTGCAGTTGTGCAACGTGCCTGGCGACTCAGTAGACGTGCCGAACACGTTGCCCAACGTGCCTGGCGAGTCAGTAGACGTGCCGAACACGCTGCCCAACGTGCCTGGCGAGTCAGTAGACGTGCCGAACACGCTGCCAAACGTGCCTGGAGATGCGGTGTTGGAGTAGAGAGAGGGGGGGTGTTAGGGGGGGGGGGGGGTGTATTTCGTTCAAGCGGTCCGAAACTTTAGCCTTGGGGGTAATCGAGGTCGCTGAACACGAATCTGAAGTTGATCAATCGATATCGATCGATAATATCGATTTTTCGTGTATTTCGTTAAAGCGGTCCGAAACTTTAGCCTTGGGGGTAATCGAGGTCGCTGAACACGAATCTGAAGTTGATCAATCGATATCGATCGATAATATCGATTTTTCGTGTATTTCGTTCAAGCGGTCCGAAACTTTAGCCTTGGGGGTAATCGAGGTCGCTGAACACGAATCTAAAGTTGATCAATCGATATCGATCGATAATATCGATTTTTCGTGTATTTCGTTCAAGCGGTCCGAAACTTTAGCCTTGGGGGTAATCGAGGTCGCTGAACACGAATGTGAAGTTGATCAATCGATATCGATCGATAATATCGATTTTTCGTGTATTTCGTCCAAGCGGTCCGAAACTTTAGCCTTGGGGGTAATCGAGGTCGCTGAACACGAATGTGAAGTTGATCAATCGATATCGATCGATAATATCGATTTTTCGTGTATTTCGTCCAAGCGGTCCGAAACTTTAGCCTTGGGGGTAATCGAGGTCGCTGAAGACGAATCTGAAGTTGATCAATCGATATCGGTCGATATTATCGATCTTTTGTGGATGCCATTCAAGCGGTGTGGAATTTAAGGCGTGTAGGTGGTGGAGGTCATCATCATCCTTCTTCCTTCTATATAATAAGCCGCTAAGGGGAGTGTAACTTCTGTCAGTCTGTACGGGATGCCGTGTCAGTCCAGGGCGACGTGTTTGTCCTGTCTGTCCAGGAGGGGTCCAGTAACGATATGCCTCTATCCGGTGTTGGAGGAGTGCGAGGGAAGTGTGAGGGGAAAATCGGTGACGATGACATCGACAGCCTTAGTCACCGTTACCTACCGTACCCTACCATAATCGGCTGAAATTTCAAAGAAGGATGTTAGATTCGTGATCAGCACGCTAATTAACCACCCCCCCCCCCCCCTAGGCGAAGTGTGGGCGAAGTTTTTTTCGTAGCTCTACTCTACCTCTGGAGTGAGCGATCTCTAAGCAGGAGGGTGCAGACACTGCACTCTACTTCCCTTCAGTGCTTTTTCTCAAGAATTATTGACTTGACGTTTTGAATTTAAAATTACGCGGGTGTTTTGAATCTAGGCGGGACCTAATCGAAGCGCAGTGGCGCTCTCTGACTTTGCCGACGGATTCATTTTCTCCTAATCAAAGCGCGGTGGCGCTCTCTGACGTCTTCGACGGATTCATTTTCTATTTCGAGGAGTTTGACTTGCTTTTTGGGTGTTTCGCTTTTGATTAGCCTCATTGATTACGCTGCGATCAGGTGAACAGCTGAAGGAGGTATCGTGATATCGCTGATGAAGGGGGGGGGGGGGGTGGGGTGAGACAACGGCTCGATGATTCGTTTCGGTCAGAGGCTGAGTCATTTCATCAGCGAAATCGCTCCGAGGAAATCAAACTGTTGAAAAAGTACGGGTGAAATGGTTAGAAGTTCGAGCGTGAGTATCTTCTGTTGTTTTTGATCGTTTCTGATGTTCGGCTCGCGTCTTCTGACGTCTTCGACGGATTCATTTTCTATTTCGAGGAGTTTGACTTGCTTTTTGGGTGTTTCGCTTTTGATTAGCCTCATTGATTACGCTACGATCCGGTGAACAACGGAAGAAGGCATCGTGATATCGCTGATGAAGGGGGGGGGGGGGTGAGACAACGGCTCGGTGATTCGTTTCAGTCAGAGGCTGAGTCACTTTATCAGCAAAATCGCTCCGAAGAAATCAAACTGTTGAAAAAGTCCGGGTGAAATGGTTAGAAGTTCGAGCGTGAGTGTCTTCTGTTGTTTTTGATCGTTTCTGATGTTCGGCTCGCGTCTTCTGACGTCTTCGACGATTTCGTTTTCTATTTCGAGGAGTTTGACTTGCTTTTTGGGTGTTTCGCTTTTGATTGACATCACTGATTACGCTGCGATCAGGTGAACAGCGGAAGGAGGCATCTTGATATCGGCAGATATCAAGATGCCTCCTTCATCGAGCCGTTGTCTCACCCCCCCCCCCCCCTTCATCAGCGATATCTGGAGGAGTGCGAGGGAAGTGTGAGGGGAAAATCGGTGACGATGACATCGACAGCCTTAGTCACCGTTACCTACCGTACCCTACCATAATCGGCTGAAATTTCAAAGAAGGATGTTAGATTCGTGATCAGCACGCTAATTAACCACCCCCCCCCCCTAGGCGAAGTGTGGGCGAAGTTTTTTTCGTAGCTCTACTCTACCTCTGGAGTGAGCGATCTCTAAGCAGGAGGGTGCAGACACTGCACTCTACCTCCCTTCAGTGCTTTTTCTCAAGAATTATTGACTTGACGTTTTTGAATTTAAAATTACGCGGGTGTTTTGAATCTAGGCGGGACCTAATCGAAGCGGAGTGGCGCTCTCTGACTTTGCCGACGGATTCATTTTCTCCTAATCAAAGCGCGGTGGCGCTCTCTGACGTCTTCGACGGATTCATTTTCTATTTCGAGGAGTTTGACTTGCTTTTTGGGTGTTTCGCTTTTGATTAGCCTCATTGATTACGCTACGATCCGGTGAACAACGGAAGAAGGCATCGTGATATCGCTGATGAAGGGGGGGGGGGGGGGGTGAGACAACGGCTCGGTGATTCGTTTCAGTCAGAGGCTGAGTCACTTTATCAGCAAAATCGCTCCGAAGAAATCAAACTGTTGAAAAAGTCCGGGTGAAATGGTTAGAAGTTCGAGCGTGAGTGTCTTCTGTTGTTTTTGATCGTTTCTGATGTTCGGCTCGCGTCTTCTGACGTCTTCGACGATTTCGTTTTATATTTCGAGGAGTTTGACTTGCTTTTTGGGTGTTTCGCTTTTGATTGACATCACTGATTACGCTGCGATCAGGTGAACAGCGGAAGGAGGCATCTTGATATCGGCAGATATCAAGATGCCTCCTTCATCGAGCCGTTGTCTCACCCCCCCCCCCCTTCATCAGCGATATCTGCAGGAGTGTGAGGGAAGTGTGAGGGAAAATCGGTGACGATGACATCGACAGCCTTAGTCACCGTTACCTACCGTACCCTACCATAATCGGCTGAAATTTCAAAGAAGGATGTTAGATTCGTGATCAGCACGCTAATTAACCACCCCCCCCCCTAGGCGAAGTGTGGGCGAAGTTTTTTTCGTAGCTCTACTCTACCTCTGGAGTGAGCGATCTCTAAGCAGGAGGGTGCAGACACTGCACTCTACTTCCCTTCAGTGCTTTTTCTCAAGAATTATTGACTTGACGTTTTGAATTTAAAATTACGCGGGTGTTTTGAATCTAGGCGGGACCTAATCGAAGCGCAGTGGCGCTCTCTGACTTTGCCGACGGATTCATTTTCTCCTAATCAAAGCGCGGTGGCGCTCTCTGACGTCTTCGACGGATTCATTTTCTATTTCGAGGAGTTTGACTTGCTTTTTCGGTGTTTCGCTTTTGATTAGCCTCATTGATTACGCTGCGATCCGTTGAACAGCTGAAGGAGGCATCCTGATATCGCTGATGAAGGGGGGGGGGGTGAGACAACGGCTGGATGATTCGTTTCAGTCAGAGGCTGAGTCACTTTATCAGCAAAATCGCTCCGAAGAAATCAAACTGTTGAAAAAGTCCGGGTGAAATGGTTAGAAGTTCGAGCGTGAGTGTCTTCTTTTGTTTTTGATCGTTTCTGATGTTCGGCTCGCGTCTTCTGACGTCTTCGACGGATTCATTTTCTATTTCGAGGAGTTTGACTTGCTTTTTGGGTGTTTCGCTTTTGATTAGCCTCATTGATTACGCTACGATCCGGTGAACAACGGAAGAAGGCATCGTGATATCGCTGATGAAGGGGGGGGGGTGAGACAACGGCTCGGTGATTCGTTTCAGTCAGAGGCTGAGTCACTTTATCAGCAAAATCGCTCCGAAGAAATCAAACTGTTGAAAAAGTCCGGGTGAAATGGTTAGAAGTTCGAGCGTGAGTGTCTTCTGTTGTTTTTGATCGTTTCTGATGTTCGGCTCGCGTCTTCTGACGTCTTCGACGATTTCGTTTTCTATTTCGAGGAGTTTGACTTGCTTTTTGGGTGTTTCGCTTTTGATTGACATCACTGATTACGCTGCGATCAGGTGAACAGCGGAAGGAGGCATCTTGATATCGGCAGATATCAAGATGCCTCCTTCATCGAGCCGTTGTCTCACCCCCCCCCCTTCATCAGCGATATCTGGAGGAGTGCGAGGGAAGTGTGAGGGGAAAATCGGTGACGATGACATCGACAGCCTTAGTCACCGTTACCTACCGTACCCTACCATAATCGGCTGAAATTTCAAAGAAGGATGTTAGATTCGTGATCAGCACGCTAATTAACCACCCCCCCCCCTAGGCGAAGTGTGGGCGAAGTTTTTTTCGTAGCTCTACTCTACCTCTGGAGTGAGCGATCTCTAAGCAGGAGGGTGCAGACACTGCACTCTACCTCCCTTCAGTGCTTTTTCTCAAGAATTATTGACTTGACGTTTTGAATTTAAAATTACGCGGGTGTTTTGAATCTAGGCGGGACCTAATCGAAGCGCAGTGGCGCTCTCTGACTTTGCCGACGGATTCATTTTCTCCTAATCAAAGCGCGGTGGCGCTCTCTGACGTCTTCGACGGATTCATTTTCTATTTCGAGGAGTTTGACTTGCTTTTTGGGTGTTTCGCTTTTGATTAGCCTCATTGATTACGCTGCGATCCGGTGAACAACGGAAGAAGGCATCGTGATATCGCTGATGAAGGGGGGGGGGGTGAGACAACGGCTCGATGATTCGTTTCAGTCAGAGGCTGAGTCATTTTATCAGCGAAATCGCTCCGAAGAAATCAAACTGTTGAAAAAGTCCGGGTGAAATGGTTAGAAGTTCGAGCGTGATTGTCTTCTTTTGTTTTTGATCGTTTCTGATGTTCGGCTCGCGTCTTCTGACGTCTTCGACGGATTCATTTTCTATTTCGAGGAGTTTGACTTGCTTTTTGGGTGTTTCGCTTTTGATTAGCCTCATTGATTACGCTGCGATCAGGTGAACAGCTGAAGGAGGTATCGTGATATCGCTGATGAAAGGGGGGGGGGGGGTGGGGTGAGACAACGGCTCGATGATTCGTTTCGGTCAGAGGCTGAGTCATTTCATCAGCGAAATCGCTCCGAGGAAATCAAACTGTTGAAAAAGTACGGGTGAAATGGTTAGAAGTTCGAGCGTGAGTATCTTCTGTTGTTTTTGATCGTTTCTGATGTTCGGCTCGCGTCTTCTGACGTCTTCGACGGATTCATTTTCTATTTCGAGGAGTTTGACTTGCTTTTTGGGTGTTTCGCTTTTGATTAGCCTCATTGATTACGCTGCGATCAGGTGAACAGCTGAAGGAGGTATCGTGATATCGCTGATGAAGTGGGGGGGGGTGGGGTGAGACAACGGCTCGATGATTCGTTTCGGTCAGAGGCTGAGTCATTTCATCAGCGAAATCGCTGCGAGGAAATCAAACTGTTGAAAAAGTACGGGTGAAATGGTTAGAAGTTCGAGCGTGAGTATCTTCTGTTGTTTTTGATCGTTTCTGATGTTCGGCTCGCGTCTTCTGACGTCTTCGACGGATTCATTTTCTATTTCGAGGAGTTTGACTTGCTTTTTGGGTGTTTCGCTTTTGATTAGCCTCATTGATTACGCTACGATCCGGTGAACAACGGAAGAAGGCATCGTGATATCGCTGATGAAGGGGGGGGGGGGGTGAGACAACGGCTCGGTGATTCGTTTCAGTCAGAGGCTGAGTCACTTTATCAGCAAAATCGCTCCGAAGAAATCAAACTGTTGAAAAAGTCCGGGTGAAATGGTTAGAAGTTCGAGCGTGAGTGTCTTCTGTTGTTTTTGATCGTTTCTGATGTTCGGCTCGCGTCTTCTGACGTCTTCGACGATTTCGTTTTCTATTTCGAGGAGTTTGGCTTGCTTTTTGGGTGTTTCGCTTTTGATTGACATCACTGATTACGCTGCGATCAGGTGAACAGCGGAAGGAGGCATCTTGATATCGGCAGATATCAAGATGCCTCCTTCATCGAGCCGTTGTCTCACCCCCCCCCCCCTTCATCAGCGATATCTGGAGGAGTGCGAGGGAAGTGTGAGGGGAAAATCGGTGACGATGACATCGACAGCCTTAGTCACCGTTACCTACCGTACCCTACCATAATCGGCTGAAATTTCAAAGAAGGATGTTAGATTCGTGATCAGCACGCTAATTAACCACCCCCCCCTAGGCGAAGTGTGGGCGAAGTTTTTTTCGTAGCTCTACTCTACCTCTGGAGTGAGCGATCTCTAAGCAGGAGGGTGCAGACACTGCACTCTACCTCCCTTCAGTGCTTTTTCTCAAGAATTATTGACTTGACGTTTTGAATTTAAAATTACGCGGGTGTTTTGAATCTAGGCGGGACCTAATCGAAGCGCAGTGGCGCTCTCTGACTTTGCCGACGGATTCATTTTCTCCTAATCAAAGCGCGGTGGCGCTCTCTGACGTCTTCGACGGATTCATTTTCTATTTCGAGGAGTTTGACTTGCTTTTTGGGTGTTTCGCTTTTGATTAGCCTCATTGATTACGCTGCGATCCGGTGAACAACGGAAGAAGGCATCGTGATATCGCTGATGAAGGGGGGGGGGGGTGAGACAACGGCTCGATGATTCGTTTCAGTCAGAGGCTGAGTCATTTTATCAGCGAAATCGCTCCGAAGAAATCAAACTGTTGAAAAAGTCCGGGTGAAATGGTTAGAAGTTCGAGCGTGATTGTCTTCTTTTGTTTTTGATCGTTTCTGATGTTCGGCTCGCGTCTTCTGACGTCTTCGACGGATTCATTTTCTATTTCGAGGAGTTTGACTTGCTTTTTGGGTGTTTCGCTTTTGATTAGCCTCATTGATTACGCTGCGATCAGGTGAACAGCTGAAGGAGGTATCGTGATATCGCTGATGAAGGGGGGGGGGGTGGGGTGAGACAACGGCTCGATGATTCGTTTCGGTCAGAGGCTGAGTCATTTCATCAGCGAAATCGCTCCGAGGAAATCAAACTGTTGAAAAAGTACGGGTGAAATGGTTAGAAGTTCGAGCGTGAGTATCTTCTGTTGTTTTTGATCGTTTCTGATGTTCGGCTCGCGTCTTCTGACGTCTTCGACGGATTCATTTTCTATTTCGAGGAGTTTGACTTGCTTTTTGGGTGTTTCGCTTTTGATTAGCCTCATTGATTACGCTGCGATCAGGTGAACAGCTGAAGGAGGTATCGTGATATCGCTGATGAAGGGGGGGGGGGGGTGGGGTGAGACAACGGCTCGATGATTCGTTTCGGTCAGAGGCTGAGTCATTTCATCAGCGAAATCGCTGCGAGGAAATCAAACTGTTGAAAAAGTACGGGTGAAATGGTTAGAAGTTCGAGCGTGAGTATCTTCTGTTGTTTTTGATCGTTTCTGATGTTCGGCTCGCGTCTTCTGACGTCTTCGACGGATTCATTTTCTATTTCGAGGAGTTTGACTTGCTTTTTGGGTGTTTCGCTTTTGATTAGCCTCATTGATTACGCTACGATCCGGTGAACAACGGAAGAAGGCATCGTGATATCGCTGATGAAGGGGGGGGGGGGGGTGAGACAACGGCTCGGTGATTCGTTTCAGTCAGAGGCTGAGTCACTTTATCAGCAAAATCGCTCCGAAGAAATCAAACTGTTGAAAAAGTCCGGGTGAAATGGTTAGAAGTTCGAGCGTGAGTGTCTTCTGTTGTTTTTGATCGTTTCTGATGTTCGGCTCGCGTCTTCTGACGTCTTCGACGATTTCGTTTTCTATTTCGAGGAGTTTGACTTGCTTTTTGGGTGTTTCGCTTTTGATTGACATCACTGATTACGCTGCGATCAGGTGAACAGCGGAAGGAGGCATCTTGATATCGGCAGATATCAAGATGCCTCCTTCATCGAGCCGTTGTCTCACCCCCCCCCCTTCATCAGCGATATCTGGAGGAGTGCGAGGGAAGTGTGAGGGAAAATCGGTGACGATGACATCGACAGCCTTAGTCACCGTTACCTACCGTACCCTACCATAATCGGCTGAAATTTCAAAGAAGGATGTTAGATTCGTGATCAGCACGCTAATTAACCACCCCCCCTAGGCGAAGTGTGGGCGAAGTTTTTTTCGTAGCTCTACTCTACCTCTGGAGTGAGCGATCTCTAAGCAGGAGGGTGCAGACACTGCACTCTACTTCCCTTCAGTGCTTTTTCTCAAGAATTATTGACTTGACGTTTTGAATTTAAAATTACGCGGGTGTTTTGAATCTAGGCGGGACCTAATCGAAGCGCAGTGGCGCTCTCTGACTTTGCCGACGGATTCATTTTCTCCTAATCAAAGCGCGGTGGCGCTCTCTGACGTCTTCGACGGATTCATTTTCTATTTCGAGGAGTTTGACTTGCTTTTTCGGTGTTTCGCTTTTGATTAGCCTCATTGATTACGCTGCGATCCGTTGAACAGCTGAAGGAGGCATCCTGATATCGCTGATGAAGGGGGGGGGGGGGGTGAGACAACGGCTGGATGATTCGTTTCAGTCAGAGGCTGAGTCACTTTATCAGCAAAATCGCTCCGAAGAAATCAAACTGTTGAAAAAGTCCGGGTGAAATGGTTAGAAGTTCGAGCGTGAGTGTCTTCTTTTGTTTTTGATCGTTTCTGATGTTCGGCTCGCGTCTTCTGACGTCTTCGACGGATTCATTTTCTATTTCGAGGAGTTTGACTTGCTTTTTGGGTGTTTCGCTTTTGATTAGCCTCATTGATTACGCTACGATCCGGTGAACAACGGAAGAAGGCATCGTGATATCGCTGATGAAGGGGGGGGGGGGTGGGGTGAGACAACGGCTCGATGATTCGTTTCGGTCAGAGGCTGAGTCATTTCATCAGCGAAATCGCTGCGAGGAAATCAAACTGTTGAAAAAGTACGGGTGAAATGGTTAGAAGTTCGAGCGTGAGTATCTTCTGTTGTTTTTGATCGTTTCTGATGTTCGGCTCGCGTCTTCTGACGTCTTCGACGATTTCGTTTTCTATTTCGAGGAGTTTGACTTGCTTTTTGGGTGTTTCGCTTTTGATTGACATCACTGATTACGCTGCGATCAGGTGAACAGCGGAAGGAGGCATCTTGATATCGGCAGATATCAAGATGCCTCCTTCATCGAGCCGTTGTCTCACCCCCCCCCCCCTTCATCAGCGATATCTGGAGGAGTGCGAGGGAAGTGTGAGGGGAAAATCGGTGACGATGACATCGACAGCCTTAGTCACCGTTACCTACCGTACCCTACCATAATCGGCTGAAATTTCAAAGAAGGATGTTAGATTCGTGATCAGCACGCTAATTAACCACCCCCCCTAGGCGAAGTGTGGGCGAAGTTTTTTTCGTAGCTCTACTCTACCTCTGGAGTGAGCGATCTCTAAGCAGGAGGGTGCAGACACTGCACTCTACCTCCCTTCAGTGCTTTTTCTCAAGAATTATTGACTTGACGTTTTGAATTTAAAATTACGCGGGTGTTTTGAATCTAGGCGGGACCTAATCGAAGCGCAGTGGCGCTCTCTGACTTTGCCGACGGATTCATTTTCTCCTAATCAAAGCGCGGTGGCGCTCTCTGACGTCTTCGACGGATTCATTTTCTATTTCGAGGAGTTTGACTTGCTTTTTGGGTGTTTCGCTTTTGATTAGCCTCATTGATTACGCTGCGATCCGGTGAACAACGGAAGAAGGCATCGTGATATCGCTGATGAAGGGGGGGGGGGTGAGACAACGGCTGGATGATTCGTTTCAGTCAGAGGCTGAGTCACTTTATCAGCAAAATCGCTCCGAAGAAATCAAACTGTTGAAAAAGTCCGGGTGAAATGGTTAGAAGTTCGAGCGTGAGTGTCTTCTTTTGTTTTTGATCGTTTCTGATGTTCGGCTCGCGTCTTCTGACGTCTTCGACGGATTCATTTTCTATTTCGAGGAGTTTGACTTGCTTTTTGGGTGTTTCGCTTTTGATTAGCCTCATTGATTACGCTACGATCCGGTGAACAACGGAAGAAGGCATCGTGATATCGCTGATGAAGGGGGGGGGGGGTGGGGTGAGACAACGGCTCGATGATTCGTTTCGGTCAGAGGCTGAGTCATTTCATCAGCGAAATCGCTGCGAGGAAATCAAACTGTTGAAAAAGTACGGGTGAAATGGTTAGAAGTTCGAGCGTGAGTATCTTCTGTTGTTTTTGATCGTTTCTGATGTTCGGCTCGCGTCTTCTGACGTCTTCGACGATTTCGTTTTCTATTTCGAGGAGTTTGACTTGCTTTTTGGGTGTTTCGCTTTTGATTGACATCACTGATTACGCTGCGATCAGGTGAACAGCGGAAGGAGGCATCTTGATATCGGCAGATATCAAGATGCCTCCTTCATCGAGCCGTTGTCTCACCCCCCCCCCCCCTTCATCAGCGATATCTGGAGGAGTGCGAGGGAAGTGTGAGGGGAAAATCGGTGACGATGACATCGACAGCCTTAGTCACCGTTACCTACCGTACCCTACCATAATCGGCTGAAATTTCAAAGAAGGATGTTAGATTCGTGATCAGCACGCTAATTAACCACCCCCCCTAGGCGAAGTGTGGGCGAAGTTTTTTTCGTAGCTCTACTCTACCTCTGGAGTGAGCGATCTCTAAGCAGGAGGGTGCAGACACTGCACTCTACCTCCCTTCAGTGCTTTTTCTCAAGAATTATTGACTTGACGTTTTGAATTTAAAATTACGCGGGTGTTTTGAATCTAGGCGGGACCTAATCGAAGCGCAGTGGCGCTCTCTGACTTTGCCGACGGATTCATTTTCTCCTAATCAAAGCGCGGTGGCGCTCTCTGACGTCTTCGACGGATTCATTTTCTATTTCGAGGAGTTTGACTTGCTTTTTGGGTGTTTCGCTTTTGATTAGCCTCATTGATTACGCTGCGATCCGGTGAACAACGGAAGAAGGCATCGTGATATCGCTGATGAAGGGGGGGGGGGTGAGACAACGGCTCGATGATTCGTTTCAGTCAGAGGCTGAGTCATTTTATCAGCGAAATCGCTCCGAAGAAATCAAACTGTTGAAAAAGTCCGGGTGAAATGGTTAGAAGTTCGAGCGTGAGTGTCTTCTTTTGTTTTTGATCGTTTCTGATGTTCGGCTCGCGTCTTCTGACGTCTTCGACGGATTCATTTTCTATTTCGAGGAGTTTGACTTGCTTTTTGGGTGTTTCGCTTTTGATTAGCCTCATTGATTACGCTACGATCCGGTGAACAACGGAAGAAGGCATCGTGATATCGCTGATGAAGGGGGGGGGGGGTGGGGTGAGACAACGGCTCGATGATTCGTTTCGGTCAGAGGCTGAGTCATTTCATCAGCGAAATCGCTGCGAGGAAATCAAACTGTTGAAAAAGTACGGGTGAAATGGTTAGAAGTTCGAGCGTGAGTATCTTCTGTTGTTTTTGATCGTTTCTGATGTTCGGCTCGCGTCTTCTGACGTCTTCGACGATTTCGTTTTCTATTTCGAGGAGTTTGACTTGCTTTTTGGGTGTTTCGCTTTTGATTGACATCACTGATTACGCTGCGATCAGGTGAACAGCGGAAGGAGGCATCTTGATATCGGCAGATATCAAGATGCCTCCTTCATCGAGCCGTTGTCTCACCCCCCCCCCCCCCCTTCATCAGCGATATCTGGAGGAGTGCGAGGGAAGTGTGAGGGGAAAATCGGTGACGATGACATCGACAGCCTTAGTCACCGTTACCTACCGTACCCTACCATAATCGGCTGAAATTTCAAAGAAGGATGTTAGATTCGTGATCAGCACGCTAATTAACCACCCCCCCTAGGCGAAGTGTGGGCGAAGTTTTTTTCGTAGCTCTACTCTACCTCTGGAGTGAGCGATCTCTAAGCAGGAGGGTGCAGACACTGCACTCTACCTCCCTTCAGTGCTTTTTCTCAAGAATTATTGACTTGACGTTTTGAATTTAAAATTACGCGGGTGTTTTGAATCTAGGCGGGACCTAATCGAAGCGCAGTGGCGCTCTCTGACTTTGCCGACGGATTCATTTTCTCCTAATCAAAGCGCGGTGGCGCTCTCTGACGTCTTCGACGGATTCATTTTCTATTTCGAGGAGTTTGACTTGCTTTTTGGGTGTTTCGCTTTTGATTAGCCTCATTGATTACGCTGCGATCCGGTGAACAACGGAAGAAGGCATCGTGATATCGCTGATGAAGGGGGGGGGGGTGAGACAACGGCTCGATGATTCGTTTCAGTCAGAGGCTGAGTCATTTTATCAGCGAAATCGCTCCGAAGAAATCAAACTGTTGAAAAAGTCCGGGTGAAATGGTTAGAAGTTCGAGCGTGATTGTCTTCTTTTGTTTTTGATCGTTTCTGATGTTCGGCTCGCGTCTTCTGACGTCTTCGACGGATTCATTTTCTATTTCGAGGAGTTTGACTTGCTTTTTGGGTGTTTCGCTTTTGATTAGCCTCATTGATTACGCTGCGATCAGGTGAACAGCTGAAGGAGGTATCGTGATATCGCTGATGAAGGGGGGGGGGGGGGGGGTGGGGTGAGACAACGGCTCGATGATTCGTTTCGGTCAGAGGCTGAGTCATTTCATCAGCGAAATCGCTCCGAGGAAATCAAACTGTTGAAAAAGTACGGGTGAAATGGTTAGAAGTTCGAGCGTGAGTATCTTCTGTTGTTTTTGATCGTTTCTGATGTTCGGCTCGCGTCTTCTGACGTCCTCGACGGATTCATTTTCTATTTCGAGGAGTTTGACTTGCTTTTTGGGTGTTTCGCTTTTGATTAGCCTCATTGATTACGCTGCGATCAGGTGAACAGCTGAAGGAGGTATCGTGATATCGCTGATGAAGGGGGGGGGGGGGGTGGGGTGAGACAACGGCTCGATGATTCGTTTCGGTCAGAGGCTGAGTCATTTCATCAGCGAAATCGCTGCGAGGAAATCAAACTGTTGAAAAAGTACGGGTGAAATGGTTAGAAGTTCGAGCGTGAGTATCTTCTGTTGTTTTTGATCGTTTCTGATGTTCGGCTCGCGTCTTCTGACGTCTTCGACGGATTCATTTTCTATTTCGAGGAGTTTGACTTGCTTTTTGGGTGTTTCGCTTTTGATTAGCCTCATTTATTACGCTGCGATCCGGTGAACAGCGGAAGGAGGCGTCGTGATATCGCTTATGAAGGGGGGGGGGGTGAGACAACGGCTCGATGATTCGTTCAGCTCGAACTTTTTCGACAGTTTGACCTGTTCTGTAATGTTTTTATAGAATGATCTGAATGTTTGGTAACCGTTTTAGTTATAATGTGACTGTAAATGTTCGGTGTGAGCCATTTCACTCAAGTTTTCCCATAGTTCGTCTCCTTATTGGGATTTTCCCACGAAAATGACTGAATGTTTGAGGTGATTCATTCTTCTCACAGATTTCCACGATTCGACATCTTCGTTGCTGAATCATTTCTTCAGCAAAATTGACCCGAAGAAATCAAACTGTTGAAAAAGTGCGAGTGAAATGGTTAGAAGTTCGAGTGAATTGATGGAGCCTGTAGACGCAATACCTGAGTATGTGAATCTAGGAGGATCCTAATCGAGGCGCGGAAGCGTCTTCTGCTGTTTTGATGGTTTCTGATGTTTTGTACGCACCAACTCTTCGAAATAGAAAAAGAATTCATCGAAAACGTCTTCTGACGTTTTCGATGAATTCTTTTTCTATTTCGAAGAGTTGGTGCAAATGGATTCAATTCAAATATCTAGAGTCGTTTTCTAGGTAAAACCCCACTTAAGGAGTCGAGCTGTGGAAAGAGATGGTGTAAAAAGGTCACAAGGCAGTGGGCGGGTTAGGCAGAAGGACGCACGAAAGTTTGTGCGCTCCGTCACTAAGCGCGATCTCTGAGCAGGAGGGTGCAGACACTGTACCTGAGCATTGAATCGAGGATGGACCTAATGAAGACGCGCTAGCGACAACTTCTGTGTTCTATTTATTTGCTTTAGATGTATTATTCGAGAAGTTTTTGTGTCGTGATTGTCGTGATTTTTTTTCGTGTTTTTTTGCGAATATGTTGCATCGTTCGTCGCTCTTTTTTTGTTTCTGTAAGACCGGGAGCAGGGTCTTGCCGGCTCTGCGGAACCACAATGACAAGTGCAGGTGGTACCGCCCCTCTAGGGTTACTGTACGCAACACTGCGTACTATTGCCGGCAGGAATGAAGGACGTAAACACAAAGCGAGTAACCTATTGAAACAAACACGCAAAGACGAACAAGACGAGGGAACAATGATAGCGAGGAATGAAACACAAATAAGAATAAGGGAAGTATGAAAACGAGGACCGAAACACAAAGCAAACCGAGTGTGCAATGAAAACGAGGACGGAAACACGAGCACAACCAAAGCAACAATGAAAGCGATCAAGCGAACACCAACGAAACTAAAGTAACAATGAAAACCAGCAAGTTAACACGAACAAAAACAAGGGAGCAACGAAAATGAGCACGGAAACAGAAATAAAAACATCGATTGAGTGGGAACGATTAAGTAAACATGAAAACGATAAATGAGTTCACTACGAAAGCAAACAAGAAAATTTAACCATCTTCACGTCAAATTTGACACTTATCAAACGAAATTGGAAACTTTTCTTAGCAGTTTCGCTTGAACGGTGTCGAACTTGGTTTGAAAAGTCTTTAAAATTTCACGTGAAAATTGTATAAATCCCATAAACGCGAAATCGGTTGAGGAGCAGCTCCATACCTAGGATTGCAGACCTAAATTTTAAGGCAGCGGCCATCTCAATATGAAGCGTGAACGCCTCCCAGGCCCTATTTCGAAGGCGTACTTTCGGCAAACTCATGAAGAAGATATTCTCTTAGGCAGACGGATCTTTGCTCAATTATTTCAAACATATACAGTCGGTTCCTAAAGTAAAACTTCCACCGAAGAAGTAGAATTGCGGAAACAGATAGTGTAAGAAATGGTCACAAGGCAGTGTCGGGGTGAGGTTTGGGGAGAAGGACGCCCGACATTTATGCACTCCATCGTTAAGCGCGATCTTTGAGCAGGAGGGTGCTGACTCTGTACCTGAGTTTTGAATCGTCGAGATAGCTAATCAAGGTGCGGAGCATCAACTTCTGTCTTCTATTTGCTTTCGATGTATGATTCAGAAGTTTTTGGGTCGTGATTTTTTGCGAATATGTTGCACCGTTCGTTGCCTCTTTTCAATTCTGTAAGACTGATCCTGCGGTGGTGCGAAGGAGGGAGGGAGGGAGGGACGTTGAAATGAGGGGATGAATAGGTGCAGTCTATGTCTTTCATTGTCCGTAGGCAGTAGCATTCGGCAGAGTCATGAAGAAGATATTCTCTGAATTAGACGGACTTTTGTTCATTTATTAGGTAGCGCTATTGTACTACTCCAATTTTTCAACTTAGGGGAATGAAATGGTACGTTGTATGTCGTTGAGTCTCTGATTTCAGTTAGTTTGAGCAGTTTCCTGAAGGAGTTTGTTCAAAGCATTAATGAAGAACACAGAAAAGTGGGCGACGATATCCTCGCAGAGGTGTATAGCCAAAACTATAGAGACAACGGCTCGGTGATTCGTTTCAGTCAGAGGCTGAGTCACTTTATCAGCAAAATCGCTCCGAAGAAATCAAACTGTTGAAAAAGTCCGGGTGAAATGGTTAGAAGTTCGAGCGTGAGTGTCTTCTGTTGTTTTTGATCGTTTCTGATGTTCGGCTCGCGTCTTCTGACGTCTTCGACGATTTCGTTTTCTATTTCGAGGAGTTTGACTTGCTTTTTGGGTGTTTCGCTTTTGATTGACATCACTGATTACGCTGCGATCAGGTGAACAGCGGAAGGAGGCATCTTGATATCGGCAGATATCAAGATGCCTCCTTCATCGAGCCGTTGTCTCACCCCCCCCCCCCTTCATCAGCGATATCTGGAGGAGTGCGAGGGAAGTGTGAGGGGAAAATCGGTGACGATGACATCGACAGCCTTAGTCACCGTTACCTACCGTACCCTACCATAATCGGCTGAAATTTCAAAGAAGGATGTTAGATTCGTGATCAGCACGCTAATTAACCACCCCCCCCCCTAGGCGAAGTGTGGGCGAAGTTTTTTTCGTAGCTCTACTCTACCTCTGGAGTGAGCGATCTCTAAGCAGGAGGGTGCAGACACTGCACTCTACCTCCCTTCAGTGCTTTTTCTCAAGAATTATTGACTTGACGTTTTGAATTTAAAATTACGCGGGTGTTTTGAATCTAGGCGGGACCTAATCGAAGCGGAGTGGCGCTCTCTGACTTTGCCGACGGATTCATTTTCTCCTAATCAAAGCGCGGTGGCGCTCTCTGACGTCTTCGACGGATTCATTTTCTATTTCGAGGAGTTTGACTTGCTTTTTGGGTGTTTCGCTTTTGATTAGCCTCATTGATTACGCTACGATCCGGTGAACAACGGAAGAAGGCATCGTGATATCGCTGATGAAGGGGGGGGGGGGTGAGACAACGGCTCGGTGATTCGTTTCAGTCAGAGGCTGAGTCACTTTATCAGCAAAATCGCTCCGAAGAAATCAAACTGTTGAAAAAGTCCGGGTGAAATGGTTAGAAGTTCGAGCGTGAGTGTCTTCTGTTGTTTTTGATCGTTTCTGATGTTCGGCTCGCGTCTTCTGACGTCTTCGACGATTTCGTTTTCTATTTCGAGGAGTTTGACTTGCTTTTTGGGTGTTTCGCTTTTGATTGACATCACTGATTACGCTGCGATCAGGTGAACAGCGGAAGGAGGCATCTTGATATCGGCAGATATCAAGATGCCTCCTTCATCGAGCCGTTGTCTCACCCCCCCCCTTCATCAGCGATATCTGCAGGAGTGTGAGGGAAGTGTGAGGGAAAATCGGTGACGATGACATCGACAGCCTTAGTCACCGTTACCTACCGTACCCTACCATAATCGGCTGAAATTTCAAAGAAGGATGTTAGATTCGTGATCAGCACGCTAATTAACCACCCCCCCCCTAGGCGAAGTGTGGGCGAAGTTTTTTTCGTAGCTCTACTCTACCTCTGGAGTGAGCGATCTCTAAGCAGGAGGGTGCAGACACTGCACTCTACTTCCCTTCAGTGCTTTTTCTCAAGAATTATTGACTTGACGTTTTGAATTTAAAATTACGCGGGTGTTTTGAATCTAGGCGGGACCTAATCGAAGCGCAGTGGCGCTCTCTGACTTTGCCGACGGATTCATTTTCTCCTAATCAAAGCGCGGTGGCGCTCTCTGACGTCTTCGACGGATTCATTTTCTATTTCGAGGAGTTTGACTTGCTTTTTCGGTGTTTCGCTTTTGATTAGCCTCATTGATTACGCTGCGATCCGTTGAACAGCTGAAGGAGGCATCCTGATATCGCTGATGAAGGGGGGGGGGGGGGGGTGAGACAACGGCTGGATGATTCGTTTCAGTCAGAGGCTGAGTCACTTTATCAGCAAAATCGCTCCGAAGAAATCAAACTGTTGAAAAAGTCCGGGTGAAATGGTTAGAAGTTCGAGCGTGAGTGTCTTCTTTTGTTTTTGATCGTTTCTGATGTTCGGCTCGCGTCTTCTGACGTCTTCGACGGATTCATTTTCTATTTCGAGGAGTTTGACTTGCTTTTTGGGTGTTTCGCTTTTGATTAGCCTCATTGATTACGCTACGATCCGGTGAACAACGGAAGAAGGCATCGTGATATCGCTGATGAAGGGGGGGGGGGGGGGGTGAGACAACGGCTCGGTGATTCGTTTCAGTCAGAGGCTGAGTCACTTTATCAGCAAAATCGCTCCGAAGAAATCAAACTGTTGAAAAAGTCCGGGTGAAATGGTTAGAAGTTCGAGCGTGAGTGTCTTCTGTTGTTTTTGATCGTTTCTGATGTTCGGCTCGCGTCTTCTGACGTCTTCGACGATTTCGTTTTCTATTTCGAGGAGTTTGACTTGCTTTTTGGGTGTTTCGCTTTTGATTGACATCACTGATTACGCTGCGATCAGGTGAACAGCGGAAGGAGGCATCTTGATATCGGCAGATATCAAGATGCCTCCTTCATCGAGCCGTTGTCTCACCCCCCCCCCTTCATCAGCGATATCTGGAGGAGTGCGAGGGAAGTGTGAGGGGAAAATCGGTGACGATGACATCGACAGCCTTAGTCACCGTTACCTACCGTACCCTACCATAATCGGCTGAAATTTCAAAGAAGGATGTTAGATTCGTGATCAGCACGCTAATTAACCACCCCCCCCCTAGGCGAAGTGTGGGCGAAGTTTTTTTCGTAGCTCTACTCTACCTCTGGAGTGAGCGATCTCTAAGCAGGAGGGTGCAGACACTGCACTCTACCTCCCTTCAGTGCTTTTTCTCAAGAATTATTGACTTGACGTTTTGAATTTAAAATTACGCGGGTGTTTTGAATCTAGGCGGGACCTAATCGAAGCGCAGTGGCGCTCTCTGACTTTGCCGACGGATTCATTTTCTCCTAATCAAAGCGCGGTGGCGCTCTCTGACGTCTTCGACGGATTCATTTTCTATTTCGAGGAGTTTGACTTGCTTTTTGGGTGTTTCGCTTTTGATTAGCCTCATTGATTACGTTGCGATCCGGTGAACAACGGAAGAAGGCATCGTGATATCGCTGATGAAGGGGGGGGGGGGGTGGGGTGAGACAACGGCTCGATGATTCGTTTCGGTCAGAGGCTGAGTCATTTCATCAGCGAAATCGCTCCGAGGAAATCAAACTGTTGAAAAAGTACGGGTGAAATGGTTAGAAGTTCGAGCGTGAGTATCTTCTGTTGTTTTTGATCGTTTCTGATGTTCGGCTCGCGTCTTCTGACGTCTTCGACGATTTCGTTTTCTATTTCGAGGAGTTTGACTTGCTTTTTGGGTGTTTCGCTTTTGATTGACATCACTGATTACGCTGCGATCAGGTGAACAGCGGAAGGAGGCATCTTGATATCGGCAGATATCAAGATGCCTCCTTCATCGAGCCGTTGTCTCACCCCCCCCCCTTCATCAGCGATATCTGGAGGAGTGCGAGGGAAGTGTGAGGGGAAAATCGGTGACGATGACATCGACAGCCTTAGTCACCGTTACCTACCGTACCCTACCATAATCGGCTGAAATTTCAAAGAAGGATGTTAGATTCGTGATCAGCACGCTAATTAACCACCCCCCCCCCTAGGCGAAGTGTGGGCGAAGTTTTTTTCGTAGCTCTACTCTACCTCTGGAGTGAGCGATCTCTAAGCAGGAGGGTGCAGACACTGCACTCTACCTCCCTTCAGTGCTTTTTCTCAAGAATTATTGACTTGACGTTTTGAATTTAAAATTACGCGGGTGTTTTGAATCTAGGCGGGACCTAATCGAAGCGCAGTGGCGCTCTCTGACTTTGCCGACGGATTCATTTTCTCCTAATCAAAGCGCGGTGGCGCTCTCTGACGTCTTCGACGGATTCATTTTCTATTTCGAGGAGTTTGACTTGCTTTTTGGGTGTTTCGCTTTTGATTAGCCTCATTGATTACGTTGCGATCCGGTGAACAACGGAAGAAGGCATCGTGATATCGCTGATGAAGGGGGGGGTGAGACAACGGCTCGATGATTCGTTTCAGTCAGAGGCTGAGTCATTTTATCAGCGAAATCGCTCCGAAGAAATCAAACTGTTGAAAAAGTCCGGGTGAAATGGTTAGAAGTTCGAGCGTGATTGTCTTCTTTTGTTTTTGATCGTTTCTGATGTTCGGCTCGCGTCTTCTGACGTCTTCGACGGATTCATTTTCTATTTCGAGGAGTTTGACTTGATTTTTCGGTGTTTCGCTTTTGATTAGCCTCATTGATTACGCTACGATCCGGTGAACAACGGAAGAAGGCATCGTGATATCGCTGATGAAGGGGGGGGGGGGGGGGTGAGACAACGGCTTGATGATTCGTTTCAGTCAGAGGCTGAGTCATTTTATCAGCGAAATCGCTCCGAAGAAATCAAACTGTTGAAAAAGTCCGGGTGAAATGGTTAGAAGTTCGAGCGTGATTGTCTTCTTTTGTTTTTGATCGTTTCTGATGTTCGGCTCGCGTCTTCTGACGTCTTCGACGGATTCATTTTCTATTTCGAGGAGTTTGACTTGCTTTTTGGGTGTTTCGCTTTTGATTAGCCTCATTGATTACGCTGCGATCAGGTGAACAGCTGAAGGAGGTATCGTGATATCGCTGATGAAGGGGGGGGGGGGGGGGGGGTGGGGTGAGACAACGGCTCGATGATTCGTTTCGGTCAGAGGCTGAGTCATTTCATCAGCGAAATCGCTCCGAGGAAATCAAACTGTTGAAAAAGTACGGGTGAAATGGTTAGAAGTTCGAGCGTGAGTATCTTCTGTTGTTTTTGATCGTTTCTGATGTTCGGCTCGCGTCTTCTGACGTCTTCGACGGATTCATTTTCTATTTCGAGGAGTTTGACTTGCTTTTTGGGTGTTTCGCTTTTGATTAGCCTCATTTATTACGCTGCGATCCGGTGAACAGCGGAAGGAGGCGTCGTGATATCGCTTATGAAGGGGGGGGGGGGGGGGGTGAGACAACGGCTCGATGATTCGTTCAGCTCGAACTTTTTCGACAGTTTGACCTGTTCTGTAATGTTTTTATAGAATGATCTGAATGTTTGGTAACCGTTTTAGTTATAATGTGACTGTAAATGTTCGGTGTGAGCCATTTCACTCAAGTTTTCCCATAGTTCGTCTCCTTATTGGGATTTTCCCACGAAAATGACTGAATGTTTGAGGTGATTCATTCTTCTCACAGATTTCCACGATTCGACATCTTCGTTGCTGAATCATTTCTTCAGCAAAATTGACCCGAAGAAATCAAACTGTTGAAAAAGTGCGAGTGAAATGGTTAGAAGTTCGAGTGAATTGATGGAGCCTGTAGACGCAATACCTGAGTATGTGAATCTAGGAGGATCCTAATCGAGGCGCGGAAGCGTCTTCTGCTGTTTTGATGGTTTCTGATGTTTTGTACGCACCAACTCTTCGAAATAGAAAAAGAATTCATCTAAAACGTCTTCTGACGTTTTCGATGAATTCTTTTTCTATTTCGAAGAGTTGGTGCAAATGGATTCAATTCAAATATCTAGAGTCGTTTTCTAGGTAAAACCCCACTTAAGGAGTCGAGCTGTGGAAAGAGATGGTGTAAAAAGGTCACAAGGCAGTGGGGCGGGTTAGGCAGAAGGACGCACGAAAGTTAGTGCGCTCCGTCACTAAGCGCGATCTCTGAGCAGGAGGGTGCAGACACTGTACCTGAGCATTGAATCGAGGATGGACCTAATGAAGACGCGCTAGCGACAACTTCTGTGTTCTATTTATTTGCTTTAGATGTATTATTCGAGAAGTTTTTGTGTCGTGATTGTCGTGATTTTTTTTCGTGTTTTTTTGCGAATATGTTGCATCGTTCGTCGCTCTTTTTTTGTTTCTGTAAGACCGGGAGCAGGGTCTTGCCGGCTCTGCGGAACCACAATGACAAGTGCAGGTGGTACCGCCCCTCTAGGGTTACTGTACGCAACACTGCGTACTATTGCCGGCAGGAATGAAGGACGTAAACACAAAGCGAGTAACCTATTGAAACAAACACGCAAAGACGAACAAGACGAGGGAACAATGATAGCGAGGAATGAAACACAAATAAGAATAAGGGAAGTATGAAAACGAGGACCGAAACACAAAGCAAACCGAGTGTGCAATGAAAACGAGGACGGAAACACGAGCACAACCAAAGCAACAATGAAAGCGATCAAGCAAACACCAACGAAACTAAAGTAACAATGAAAACCAGCAAGTTAACACGAACAAAAACAAGGGAGCAACGAAAATGAGCACGGAAACAGAAATAAAAACATCGATTGAGTGGGAACGATTAAGTAAACATGAAAACGATAAATGAGTTCACTACGAAAGCAAACAAGAAAATTTAACCATCTTCACGTCAAATTTGACACTTATCAAACGAAATTGGAAACTTTTCTTAGCAGTTTCGCTTGAACGGTGTCGAACTTGGTTTGAAAAGTCTTTAAAATTTCACGTGAAAATTGTATAAATCCCATAAACGCGAAATCGGTTGAGGAGCAGCTCCATACCTAGGATTGCAGACCTAAATTTTAAGGCAGCGGCCATCTCAATATGAAGCGTGAACGCCTCCCAGGCCCTATTTCGAAGGCGTACTTTCGGCAAACTCATGAAGAAGATATTCTCTTAGGCAGACGGATCTTTGCTCAATTATTTCAAACATATACAGTCGGTTCCTAAAGTAAAACTTCCACCGAAGAAGTAGAATTGCGGAAACAGATAGTGTAAGAAATGGTCACAAGGCAGTGTCGGGGTGAGGTTTGGGGAGAAGGACGCCCGACATTTATGCACTCCATCGTTAAGCGCGATCTTTGAGCAGGAGGGTGCTGACTCTGTACCTGAGTTTTGAATCGTCGAGATAGCTAATCAAGGTGCGGAGCATCAACTTCTGTCTTCTATTTGCTTTCGATGTATGATTCAGAAGTTTTTGGGTCGTGATTTTTTGCGAATATGTTGCACCGTTCGTTGCCTCTTTTCAATTCTGTAAGACTGATCCTGCGGTGGTGCGAAGGAGGGAGGGAGGGAGGGACGTTGAAATGAGGGGATGAATAGGTGCAGTCTATGTCTTTCATTGTCCGTAGGCAGTAGCATTCGGCAGAGTCATGAAGAAGATATTCTCTGAATTAGACGGACTTTTGTTCATTTATTAGGTAGCGCTATTGTACTACTCCAATTTTTCAACTTAGGGGAATGAAATGGTACGTTGTATGTCGTTGAGTCTCTGATTTCAGTTAGTTTGAGCAGTTTCCTGAAGGAGTTTGTTCAAAGCATTAATGAAGAACACAGAAAAGTGGGCGACGATATCCTCGCAGAGGTGTATAGCCAAAACTAGCTATGCTTTTTCTTGAATGGCCCCGGTGGTTCCGGCAAGACATTCTTCTACAACTTCGTTTTCAATATTTTAGTATGAAGATACTTTAAGGTGTTATATGTTGCATGGACAGGGATCGTAGCAAACCTTTTGCCAGCAGGCAGGACAGTGAATTCAGCTTTTAAGCTGATTGTTGCCAATCAAAACCGATCTTCCTCAGTGAAGAGGCAACAGAAGGAGGCAAGGATGTTAATGGAAACTGAAGCAATAATATGGGATGAGATTTCAATGGCTTCGAAGGGGGCCTTTGAAGCTGTAGACTCCCTGCTTCGAGATTTGATGCAAAACGATAGACCCTTCTGTGGAAAACTGATTATCGTTGGAGGCGACTTCCGCCAGACATTGCCTATAGTTGAACATGGGGGAAGGAACGAAGTGGTGGAGACATGTGTCAATCGTTCAGCACTGTGGAGGCTTTTCACGAAGTATCGGCTGACCACTAACATGCGCGCTCAAAATGCAGGTGATACTTGGCCAGAATTTCTTTTAAAGGTGGGAAGTGGTGAAGCAAATGATGCTGATGATCGAGTGATGATAGCCCATAACTGCATTTATGAAGGTGATATAGTGACGTCTGTTTTTGGAGAAGTTATAGACCCTGAAAGCGCATACGACCTTGCGGAAAAGGCTATTTTAGCTCCTAAGAATTCACATGTTCACGCTCTTAATGCAGACACCTTGAGAAGATTGCAGGTTGAGAATGAGAGAGATGAGCGCGTTTTCAAAAGCGTAGACGAGGCTATCATTGACGACAATGCTGATCAGCTGTACATGCCTACAGAGTATTTGAATAGCCTCACTCCATCCGGGATGCCTCCGCATGAACTACATGTAAAGAAAGGAGCAATTGTGATGTTATTACGTAACCTTGACGTCAACAACGGCCTTTGCAACGGTACGCGTCTAAAGGTAGATACGATCGGTCGCTTTACTCTAGGCTGTCGATTTATCAGTGGCCAGCGAAGAGGGGATTTCATTATTATCCCACGGATAGATCTATATTGGGACGGTGCGCCTTTTCGCTTAAGACGCAGGCAGTTCCCTATTCGAATTGCTTTTGCTATGACGATCAACAAAAGCCAGGGACAAACCTTCTCGAGAATAGGGCTGTGTCTTCCCGAAGACGTTTTCAGCCATGGCCAGCTTTATACGGCTCTATCCAGAGTTCGAGCACCGGAAGGAATTGTTGTTAAAAGCAGAACAACTCTTCTAAAAAATGTCGTGTACCCCGAAGTTTTTATGTAAAGGTAAGGTTAGTTCTATTGTTAGCAAAAAATCTTTTGGATAAAATGTAATCTTTCTTAGGTTACTCTATGCTGCTCTCAAATCCTGTTCGTCTAAAAGGAAAAGTTGTTCAAAAAGCCTGCTGCTCTTCGTAAGGAAATGACGTTCCGCAGTTCTCAGGGAGAGGTATGTCTCAATCCGGATAGTTTTCATCTCGGTGAAGTTTAGCGGATAAATAAGCTGCGCACTTTGTTAGGTTGTGACGGATTTTTGATCAAGTGGGATTGCTTCAACTTTCAAACCATCACACGCTCACTGTACAAATGCGAATGCTTCATAATTCTCAAAAAAATCTATGCTTTATCTCCATTGGTCAGAACTAATTACAGCCTTAAGCAGTCTTTTTGCTTGGAAAAATTGTAATTGTTCTTAAGGTGCGCTGACTCTTTGTCGAGTTGTCGTCGTCTAATGGAAAACCAACTTTCTAAGGATGATTCGCTAAGTGGAAAAATGTATTTGTCCCATCTATCCTAAATAAAAGTAAGTTACGGTTCCCAGAGCTCGAAAGTTTCCACCTCGAAAAAGTTTTGCGAATGAAAACACTGTACTTCTTCTTAGGTTCTGCTGGACTGACTGCAAAAAATGGTCGATCCATCTGTCTTGCAGAAAAGTGGGTTACGGTTTCCAGAGCTCGAAAATTGAACGTCAAAGAAGTAATGCGGATGAATAAGTTGTTCTGACTCTTAGGTTCTGCCGGATTTTTTTTGTGGAATTCGTTCATCCGGCAAACGTCATCTGATCACTGCACAAATACGCTGTTTCATGATTCAAACTACAAGTACGTTCTACTTCCATTAGTAAGAACTAATTAGACCCTTAGGTTCTTTCTCCTCGGAAAAATTGTAGTTTTTCTTAAGCTGCACTGAGTGTTCGACGCTTACGCGTTATCGTCGTCTGAAGAGAGGTCAACCTTCTAAGGCTGATTCGCTAATGCAAAAAAGGTCGTTGTACCGGTCCTAAATAAAAGTGAGTTACGATTTCCATAGCTCAATAAATTCTACGTCTAAGAAGTTTTGCGGATGAATATGTTGTTCTGACTCTTAGGTTCTGCCGGATTTTTTTTGTGGAATTCGTTCATCCGGCAAACGTCATCTGATCACTGCACAAATACGGCTGTTTCATGATTCAAACTACAAGTGCGTTCTACTTCCATTAGTAAGAACTAATTAGACCCTTAGGTTCTTTCTCCTCGGAAAAATTGTAGTTTTTCTTAAGCTGCACTGAGTGTTCGACGCTTACGCGTTATCGTCGTCTGAAGAGAGGTCAACCTTCTAAGGCTGATTCGCTAATGCAAAAAAGGCCGTTGTACCGGTCCTAAATAACAGTGAGTTACGATTTCCATAGCTCAATAAATTCTACGTCTAAGAAGTTTTGCGGATGAATATGTTGTATTTCTTCTTAGGCTTTGCCGGTATTTATCGAAATGGAATTGCTTCACCTGTCAAACGTCACCGGATTTTTACACAATAACCGCTGCTTTATATTTCGAAACTACATGTACGTTTTATCTCCATAGGTGAGAACTATTTTCACCTTTACGCACTTCTTATTCCTCACAAAAATTGTAATTTTTCTTAAGCTGCACTGGGTCTTCGTCGCGTTGCCGTCATGTAAATAGAACAACTCCGAAATGCACCTTCGCTGACTGCAAAAAAATGGCCGCTTCATCCGTCCTAAATAAAAGTGAGTTACGATTTCCATAGCTCGAAAAATTCCAGGTCGAAGAAGTTTTGCGGATGAATAAGTTGTTCTTCTTCTTAGGTTCTGCCGGATTTTTTGCCGATGTGGAATTGGTTCATCTGCCAAGCAGTCACCCGATCACCCCACAAGTACGGCTGTTTGATAATTTGAAGCTACAAGCACGTTTTACCTCCGTTACTAGGAATTACTTCCACTCCTACGCGGTTTTCCCCCCGGAAAAATTGTTCTTTTCTTAGACTTCGCTGAATCTTCGCCACTTTGTCGTCGTATAATGGGAAATCAACTTTCTAAGGCTGCTTCGATGACTACAAGAAAATGATCGTTCCATTTAACTTAAATGAAAGTGGGTTACGGTTTCCAGAGCTCGAAAAGTTTCATCTCGGAAAATTTCTGCGGATGAATAAGGTGTACTCATTTTTAGGTTCTGTCGGATTTTTGTCGAAATGGAATTAGTTCAATTGTCAAACGTCACCCAAGCACTGGAAAAATATGGCTGCGTCATAATTGGAAACTATAAGTACGTTTTACCTCCGTTTGTAAGAACTAATTCCACCCTTACGCGCGTCTTTTTCCTCGGAAAAATTGTACTTTTTCTTAGGCTGTGCGGAGTCGTAGCCATGTTATCGTCGTCTAAACGGAAAACAACTTTCAGCTGCTTCGCTGAAAGCAAAAAATGGTCGCTCCATCTAATTTAAATGAAAGTGGGTTACGGTTTCCAGAGCTCGCAATATTCCACGTCGAAGAAGTTCTGCGGATCAATAAGTTCTACTCCTGCTTAGGTTCTGCTGGATTTTTGTCGAAATGGAATTGATTCAACTTCCAAACGTCACCCAACTGCTGGAAGAATACGGCTACGTTATATCTCGAAAGCACAAGCACGTTTTACCGCCGTTTGTAAGAACTAATTCGACCATTACGCGGTTCTTTTTCCTCAGAAAAATTGTAATTTTTCTTAAGCTGCGCTGACTCTTCGCCGTGTTGTCGTCGTCTTAGCGGATATCAACTTTCTAAGGTCCTTCGCTGAATGCAAAAAATGGTCGTTCCATTTGTTCTAAATTGAAGTGGGTTGCGGTTTCAAGAGCTCGAAAACTTCCATCTTGAAGATTTGCGTATGAATAAGTTGCTGTGCTTTTTAGGGTCTGTCGAATTTTCACCGAACTGGATTTGCCTCAAGTTCCAAACGTCACCTGGCCACTGCAGAAATAGGGCTGCGTCATAATTAGAAACTATAAGTACGTTTTACCTCCGTTTGTAAGAACTAATTCCACCCTTACGCGCGTCTTTTTCCTCGGAAGAATTGTAATTTTTCTTAAGCTGCGCTGACTCTTCGCCGTGTTGTCGTCGTCTTAGCGGATATCAACTTTCTAAGGTCCTTCGCTGAATGCAAAAATGGTCGTTCCATTTGTTCTAAATTGAAGTGGGTTGCGGTTTCAAGAGCTCGAAAACTTCCATCTTGAAGAATTGCGTATGAATAAGTTGCTGTGATTTTTAGGATCTGTCGAATTTTCACCGAACTGGAATTGCCTCAAGTTCCAAACGTCACCTGGCCACTGCAGAAATAGGGCTGCGTCATAATTGGAAACTATAAGTACGTTTTACCTCCGTTTGTAAGAACTAATTCCACCCTTACGCGCGTCTTTTTCCTCGGAAAAATTGTACTTTTTCTTAGGCTGTGCGGAGTCGTAGCCATGTTATCGTCGTCTAAACGGAAAACAACTTTCGGCTGCTTCGCTGAAAGCAAAAAATGGTCGCTCCATCTAATTTAAATGAAAGTGGGTTACGGTTTCAAGAGCTCGAAAACTTCCATCTTGAAGAATTGCGTATGAATAAGTTGCTGTGCTTTTTAGGATCTGTCGAATTTTCACCGAACTGGAATTGCCTCAAGTTCCAAACGTCACCCAACTGCTGGAAGAATACGGCTACGTTATATCTCGAAACCACAAGCACGTTTTACCGCCGTTTGTAAGAACTAATTCGACCATTACGCGGTTCTTTTTCCTCAGAAAAATTGTAATTTTTCTTAAGCTGCGGTGACTCTTCGCCGTGTTGTCGTCGTCTTAGCGGATATCAACTTTCTAAGGTCCTTCGCTGAATGCAAAAATGGTCGTTCCATTTGTTCTAAATTGAAGTGGGTTGCGGTTTCAAGAGCTCGAAAACTTCCATCTTGAAGATTTGCGTATGAATAAGTTGCTGTGCTTTTTAGGGTCTGTCGAATTTTCACCGAACTGGAATTGCCTCAAGTTCCAAACGTCACCTGGCCACTGCAGAAATAGGGCTGCGTCATAATGGAAAACTATAAGTACGTTTTACCTCCGTTAGTAACAACTAATTCCACATTTACGCGGTTATTTTTCCTCGGAAAAATTGTACTTTTTCTTAGGCTCTGCTGAACCTTCGTCATTTTGTCGTCGTATGAAGGGAAATGAACTTTCTAACGCTGCTTCGCTGAATGTGAAAAATGGTCGTTCCATCTAACTTAAATGAAAGTGGGTTACGGTTTCCATGGCTCGCAATATTCCACGTCGAAGAAGTTCTGCGGATAAATAAATTCTACTCCTGCTTAGGTTCTGTCGGATTTTTGTCGAAATGGAATTGGTTCAACTGCCAAACGTCACGCAACTGCTGGAAGAATACGGCGTCGTTATAACTCGAAACCACAACACGTTTTACCTCCGTTTGTAAGAACTAATTCCACCCTCACGCGGTTCTTTCCTTGAGAAAATTGTACTTTTTCTCAGGCTCCGCTGAATCCTCGCCATGTTATCGTCCTCTAAAGGAAAATGCAAAAATGGTAGTTCCATCTAACTTAAATGAAAGTGGGTTACGGTTTCCTGAGCTCGAAATATTCCTCGTCGAAGAAGTTCTGCGGATCAATAAGTTCTACTTCTGCTTAGGTTCCGCCGGATTTTTTGCCGATGTGGAATTTTTTCATGTGCCAAGCGGTCATCCGATCGCTCCACAAATACGGCTATTTCATAATTCGGAACTAGAAGTACGTTCTACCTCCGTTAGTCAGAACTAATTCCACTATTACGCGGGTGTTTTCCTTCAGAAATATTATAATTTTTCTTATGCTGCGCTATTTCTTCGTCGCGTTGCCGTCATGTACATGGGAGGAATACCGTAAGACTCCTTCGCTGACTACAAAAAATGGCCGCTTCGTCCGCCCTAAATAAAAGCGAGTTACAAGAGTTCCATCTCGAAGATTTGCTGATGAATAAGTTGTTCTGCTTCCTAGGCTCGGCCGGATTTTTTTTTGCCGATGTGGAATTGGTTCATGCGCCAAGCGGTCATCCGACCACTCCAGAAATACGGCTAATCTATAATTCGGAACTAGAAGAACGTTCTACCTCCGTCAGTAAGAACTAATTCGATCCCTACTCGAATCTTTTTCCTCGAAAAGTTACACTTTTTATTAAGCTGCGGGTGGGTCTTTGTTGCTTTACCGTCATGTTGATGGTATCAACTTCCTAAGACTCCTTCGCTGTTCGCAACAAATGGCCGTTCCATCCGTCTTAATTAAAAGTGGGTTGCGATTTCCAGAGCTCGAGAAATTCCACCTCGCGAATGATTTGCGGATGAATAAGTTGTTCTGCTTCCTAGGCTCGGCCGGATTTTTTTGCCGATGTGGAATTGGATCATGCGTCAAGCGGTCATCCGACCACTCCAGAAATACGGCTGATCTATAATTCGGAACTAGAAGAACGTTCTACCTCCGTCAGTAAGAACTAATTCGATCCCTACTCGAATCTTTTTCCTCGAAAAGTTACACTTTTTATTAAGCTGCGGGTGGATCTTTGTTGCTTTACCGTCATGTTGATGGTATCAACTTCCTAAGACTCCTTCGCTGTTCGCAACAAATGTCCGTTCCATCCATCTTAATTAAGAGTGGGTTGCGATTTCCAGAGCTCGAGATTTTCCACTTCGAGAATGATTTGCGGATGAATAAGTTGTTCTTCTTCTTAGGTTCTGCCGGATTTTTGCCGATGTGGAATTTTTTCATGTGCAAAGCGGTCATCCGATCACTTCACAAATACGGCTGCTCAATAATACGGAACTTGAAGTACGCTCTACCTCCGTCAGTAAAAACTAAATCGACCCTTACGTGAACCTTTTTCCTCGAAAAATTACAATTTTCTCTCAAGCTGCGCGTGGGTCTTTGTTGCTTTGCCGTCATGTTGATGGTATCAACTTCCAAAGACTCCTTCGCTGATCGCAACAAATGTCCGTTCCATCCGTCTTAATTAAGAGTGGGTTGCGATTTCCAGAGCTCGAGAAATTCCACCTCGCGAATGATTTGCGGATGAATAAGTTGTTCTGCTTCCTAGGCTCGGCCGGATTTTTTTGCCGATGTGGAATTGGATCATGCGTCAAGCGGTCATCCGACCACTCCACAAATACGGCTGCTCCATAATTCGGAACTTGAAGTACGTTCTACCTCCGTCAGTAAAAACTAAATCGACCCTTACGCGAACCTTTTTCCTCGAAAAGTTACACTTTTTATTAAGCTGCGGGTGGGTCTTTGTTGCTTTACCGTCATGTTGATGGTATCAACTTCCTAAGACTCCTTCGCTGTTCGCAACAAATGTCCGTTCCATCCATCTTAATTAAGAGTGGGTTGCGATTTCCAGAGCTCGAGATTTTCCACTTCGAGAATGATTTGCGGATGAATAAGTTGTTCTTCTTCTTAGGTTCTGCCGGATTTTTGCCGATGTGGAATTTTTCATGTGCAAAGCGGTCATCCGATCACTCCACAAATACGGCTGCTCCATAATTCGGAACTTGAAGTACGTTCTACCTCCGTCAGTAAAAACTAAATCGACCCTTACGTGAACCTTTTTCCTCGAAAAATTACAATTTTCTCTTAAGCTGCGCGTGGGTCTTTGTTGCTTTGCCGTCATGTTGATGGTATCAACCTCCTAAGACTCCTTCGCTGTTCGCAACAAATGTCCGTTCCATCCATCTTAATTAAGAGTGGGTTGCGATTTCCAGAGCTCGAGATTTTCCACTTCGAGAATGATTTGCGGATGAATAAGTTGTTCTTCTTCTTAGGTTCTGCCGGATTTTTGCCGATGTGGAATTTTTCATGCGTCAAGCGGTCATCCGACCACTCCACAAATACGGCTGCTCCATAATTCGGAACTTGAAGTACGTTCTACCTCCGTCAGTAAAAACTAAATCGACCCTTACGCGAACCTTTTTCCTCGAAAAGTTACACTTTTTATTAAGCTGCGGGTGGATCTTTGTTGCTTTACCGTCATGTTGATGGTATCAACTTCCTAAGACTCCTTCGCTGATCGCAACAAATGTCCGTTCCATCCATCTTAATTAAGAGTGGGTTGCGATTTCCAGAGCTCGAGATTTTCCACTTCGAGAATGATTTGCGGATGAATAAGTTGTTCTTCTTCTTAGGTTCTGCCGGATTTTTGCCGATGTGGAATTTTTCATGTGCAAAGCGGTCATCCGATCACTCCACAAATACGGCTGCTCCATAATTCGGAACTTGAAGTACGTTCTACCTCCGTCAGTAAAAACTAAATCGACCCTTACGCGAACCTTTTTCCTCGAAAAGTTACACTTTTTATTAAGCTGCGGGTGGATCTTTGTTGCTTCACCGTCATGTTGATGGTATCAACTTCCTAAGACCCCTTCGCTGATCGCAACAAATGGCCGTTCCATCCGTCTTAATTAAGAGTGGGTTGTGATTTCCAGAGCTCGAGATTTTCCACTTCGAGAATGATTTGCGGATGAATAAGTTGTTCTTCTTCTTAGGTTCTGCCGGATTTTTGCCGATGTGGAATTTTTTCATGTGCAAAGCGGTCATCCGATCACTCCACAAATACGGCTGCTTGGTAATTTGAAACTACAAGTACGTTTTACCTTACCCGACATGCGAATTATTATGGGAAAGCGAGGAGTAGATCTGTTTGGATAGTAAATATTTATCTTCTTTTTTCAGAAACCAACTATAAAGTCGAATTGGAAAAAAGCAGTTTCCACCTTATGCAAACCAAGGAGGAGGGCACTTTAGCTTATCTTTGAAAGGCTAGCGTGTTGGGAACTTACATTGTGTCTGTTTTGGCTTAATGAATGTTCTGCTGTGTTCTGTTATGTTCCGTCCTACTGTGCCCATGGTGAGAATACCATAGATTGATTTTGTCGTTTTTTCGCGTACTTTGTAGTATAGATTAAAAGAATTTTTATAGCCAAGGTGTCACATATTCGGGGTTTGGGGGCGAAGCCCCCAACCAGGCGTTTGGCGGCCGATAGGCCGCTGAACGACTGGTAATATAAATAATATATATATATATATAAGGGTGGGCCAAAAGTAATGAGACACCCCATGCTGTGTCCATATATCTCGTGGCTGGAGTCTGGTTTCGTGCTTATCGTATTTGTATGTTTGTATGCTACTTACTGAAGCCCATCTGAGAAGTTACCACTTCCGCCCTTTCCAGAAGCATACCAAAACCCCAGTCTGTCTCATGCCGAAACCCCGGTCTGACGAGTCGACCTGTGTCGCGCAAATCTCGCCCAATTCCCAACCCCGAGCAGCCTGGGCTCAATATTCACGCAAGATGAGAAGTACGTCTTCTTCCTCAATCCTGCCAAGCACCGAGTCTGGGTGAGGCCTCGTGACCTGTTACCGACCTTTGTTCGGCGAGATGTTCACGGCCAGAAGCACCTTTGGAGCTTTTGAGTCTGCGCCCATGGATCGGTTTACCGGAAGCTGTTTCCTAAGAGCACTGCGATGAACTCCAAGGCCATGGTGAACGAAATAGAAGAGGTGGGCCGGCGACTCGCTCTTATTCATTCGCAGCGCTTCAAGAAGGTTCTCCTCTTTGACAACGCCGCACCCCATCGGGAACAAGTAACCACGGATAAGCTTGGCCAGCTGGGCTACGTTCACATGCCTCACCCACCGTATTTGCCGGACATTTCTCCATGCGACTACCACTACTTCTTGAGCCTATAGGACTTCCTGGTCGCAAGGGACACATGAATCCAAGCAGTACTTGACAACCGTATCAAGCTGTTGATCAACACCAGGCCCAAGCAGTTCTGGAAGGATGGGGAAGTTGGCTGAGCGATGGCAGCAAGGTCACTGCCCTTAATGGCAAATACATTCCTCAGCATCGTTGAGTTGTAAATGAGTTATGGAGTGATAAAGATTTTTTCTCAAATTGTCTCATTACTTTTGGCCTACCCTAATATACATATATTCAGAGCCCAGTTGGAAACTATTAGGTTGTAACGAATTAAATGGCACTGGCTCGCGCCATTTTTTGGCGCGTCTTTACGCGTTTGATCAAGAACAAACCGTAACATGTGGCATATCATTTAGAAGCGCAAACTTTGCTCTACCGGGAAGTACCAAATTTTCTATGTGAAAGTGGGAAATCTTTAGAGTTTTATTGACTTTTTTGCAGATGGACAAAAGGGTAATCCGAGGCATTTACCTGCATGAATTCAAGCTGGGCACTACAGCTAAGGAGGCGGACGAGAAGATCAACGCCGCATTCGGTCAAGGATGTTCCACAATGCGGACGGCGTATCGTTGGTATCAGAAGTTCCGGAATGGAGATGAGAGCTTGGAAGAACATGAAGGTCGTGGGAGGCATAGTGATGTTGATGAGGACAAGCTGAGAGATGTGGTAGAGGAGGATCCACACAAAGGTACCAGGGAGATAGCGAAGGTTCTTGGCGTCAGTCAAACACAGCTGTCCGGCATCTGAAGGAAATTGGGAAGACCAAAAAGCTGAAAAGATGGGTGCCTCACGAGCTGTCTGAGGAGCAAAGAAACCGACGATATGAGATCTCGTCCGCACTGCTTCTACGGAACGAAACGGACCCACTCCTTGATCGCATCGTAACCTGTGACGAGAAATGGATAATGTACGACAACAGGCGACGATCGGCACAGTGGGTGGACAGCGATGAGAGCCCCAAGGTTTTTGCGAAGCCGGAATTGCACCACAAGAAAGTAATGGTGACAGTATGGTGGTGTTCGCTGGGAATTATTCACCACAGCTTCCTCCCTCCCGGTGAATGCATCACGGCAGAGAAGTACTGCATTGAAATTGAAGAAATGGTGAAAAAGTTGAAGGATATCCGGCCGGCCTTGGTAAACCGAAGGCGAGTTCTCCTTCTGCACGACAATGCTCGCCCCCATGTAGCACGAATGACGTTGCAGAAATTGAATGAGCTGAGCATTGAAACTCTACCACATCCTCCGTTTTCTCCCGACCTCTCCCCAACAGACTACCATTTCTTCAAGCATCTTGGCGACTTCTTGGTAGGGAAAATATTCAAATACCAACAGGATGCCGAAAGTGCCTTCGAAGATTTCGTCAATTCCAGAACTTCTGATTTTTATGCTACTGGGATAAAAAAGCTTGTGTCACATTGGCAAAGATGTGTAGAATCAGAAGGTTTTTATTTCGATTAATAAACTTGCCTACAAGCCGAGATATTAACTGTTTAAGTTTACAGTGGTTCAGTGCCATTTATTTCGTTACAACCTAATAGTAATGAACTCTTGTAGGCCTTAGTTCAGATGTTCAGGTAATGGGCCTCGAGAGCGTTGAATACCAAGTACTCATCGCTAAGGATTGGAAAATAAAGGGCACACTCAGGTAAAGCAGTCAAGATTTTTTTACAAATTAGCGCATATTCCGCGAATGGAGGCTGGAAAGAGTTTTAGACTCAACGTCAATATAATGTAATATGTCCTCTTCAGCTCTATACCTAGGCTGACATAACTCTTTCATTCATCAGGTAAAGTTTTGACGTATAAGATTGTGAGTTATTTTCTAGTGCTTAACTACCCTCAGTTTCTCCTTTGCCGCGTCTCTCAAATCCTTAGCCTGACGATGGTGTCTTTGGTAAACCGGTAAAGATCCAGCGTTTTTGCGCATTTCGTACCTACGTAAATACTTAGATGGCCTGTTTTCACTGGTAGTGTGGGCCACAAGATAGATCCCACTCATTTCGTTATCTCGCTATCGGCATCCAGGGGCCGGATTCATCAAAGTTACTGCAGTAACCTTAACGGAGAATTGTAAGCGAAAGCTTAGATAACGCGGCCCACCAAGCGATATGGTGAGCGATAAGCCGTGTTATCTGAGCTTTCGCTTACAATTCTCCGTTAAAGTTACTGCAGTAACTTTGATGAATCGGGGCCCAGGACGTTGTTGCCGCTCGAACTTGACGCTGATGAGCTGCTTGGTTCGTTCCCAACTGAAATGCCAGTTGGGTCAGCCCTGCGCCGAACGCATCGGCCCACGTTATTGGAGATTTCCTTTCACACCTTTTGTTCGTTCGCTGGATCCCGGAAAAACGAGACATACTTCTCCTGTCGCAACTGCGAAGTTCGGCTCGATGTTGGGTTCGCCTGTTGTACTTCAGAAGACTTCGCTGTGTGCGCGGTTCCCAGCGATATTGGTGTGGCAACAGTGACGTCTCCACCTCTCATCAGAGGGCAGGAAAAACGATCAATTCAAATAGGCTTGCTAAGAGGTCAGGGTCTGTCAGATGAACTGTAGTCTCCTTGAGAGATCCGAAAGCGGCCCATCCCCCTCCCTCCCTATCTACCCTGATTTTTCACGTTGTTCTCCATGTAGTTCGAACGCTCACGTACACGTAAAACGATTTGACAGCTTTCCAATTGAAATCCTACTTTCTCGCAGTAGACATTTTACACGAACTGCATCTTCCTCCGATTAATTCGCAGTACTATCCTTTTCCCTGCTTCGTTTAACTTAGTAATCACAGCCTCTGCTTCAGCGACAGAACTCGAGAAGAGTACGATGTTGTCAGAAGAACGAAGATTTGAAAGGAATCTTCCTCCCATATGTATGCCCATTTTGTCCAGTCGAGTGGCATCATTGTTTCAGTCTTTGGCTAGATATCTACTCACAATTTCAGAATTATGTAACTCTTAAATGCAAGTGGTCAGTCGAAGGCGAAAGATAAAGCAATTACTTGTCCATTGACTATCCACATCAACTCAATGTATAGGCCTACGGACTACGTATTCAGGTTGCCACAAATACAATACCGGACGCGCAAAATGGACGCCTCAACAATCGCGATTTTGCGGGTTGCGTCTTTTTGAGATAACTTGCCTAAAGTTCTTTCATTTCAAAAACAAAGGATATACTTGAGCTCAGGAGCTCGAGCTCTATCGTTTGGTATACATGGAGCCACGAAAATGTCCGAAAGTGAAAACTTGCACTCCATTGCGAAGGGTGGTCGCGGACGAGTTGTCGGTCGCAAGCCGTCGAAAACTGTTGCGTGCTCACTACTCCACTAATTTGAGGTTTTTTTGAGAAATGGTTAGCATCGTTCGATTCGTCCCCTCGAGATCCACGTGAGCATGTATACAGCTTCGCCAGACCACCGCGTTTTCCTTTTCGCCAGTGCTCTTTCATGCTAGGAATCTTCCTAGAGTGCGCCGTGCACAATGCATATAGGATCGAATCTATCAATCGAGTGGGGGCGACCGCTAGCAAATTGCACTCACGGGCTGTTCTGACCACAATAACTCTGTAAAGTTCGAATCTTTCTTAACTTGTGGATTTCGTAGACAGTGGAAAGTAAGGAAGCGCGCTAATACATGGCGACGTAGCTTATGACTGGACAAATTTACAGCGGTGCAAAAATGCAGGTTAGCCTTGTGTGACACGATTTTTCCGATTTCAGCCGACCACTGTGGGAAGACGCGATGAGCTAACGGCCTACGAATGCGTACGCAAGCAAAACAGTTAACGTGCTTTACGATGAAGTTTCCACAACCACCCAGCTTCTAACCTGCCTTAGTCCCAGCTGCCATTCTAGAGCTGTGAAGGGCAGCTGTGAAGTTCCTTCCGCCCTTACTCGCCCATGTTTGAGGTTTCGACTCTCGCAATTCGATTCAGCACGAAACGCTCAATCGAAAGGTGTCGCTCTCGACCAGTTTCAGAAAAATCGATTTTTTGACAATTTCCCGTGGTCGCCCTAAGCCGAGCCTGCGCGGACGTCACCGAAAATCGATATTTTCGAAATTAGCCAAATTATCTTTTTCCAGAATCACTCTGGGGTTATTTGGGGCGCTGATTACGAATCCGACGTCCGTTTGTAAGAATTCCGCTGATTTTGGTAGGTTTTGGATTTTCTCCTGGATAACTGATGGTGGTCGGGTCGGGATCACCGATTGCGCTCAAACTTCGTCTAAAGGCAGGGATTCTTCATGGCGTATCCCAAAGTAGATCCATCAGCGCCATGGTTTATCCTCTTCTAATGATGAGGAACGGTTCCATATTGCTTCATAGGCATATGAATATGTATGTTTAGGTCAACGTCAGCGAATGTGTGATGCAATATATGTATTATATGTTTCGTTTAAGAGCGCTGTATCGAGAGTGGAGCTATAAAACGTATCGCAACGACCCGAGACCAGACGCTGCATTGGAAGAAAGGACGCAGGTTGGAATAGGACCGCTTTGCTTGATGTTTTAACGTCTCACAAAGAGATTTCCAGAAACATCCTTCAATATTGCTGTGCCTACCCTTCAATGTTATACATCAATCCAAATACTGTGCCTCACCACAACCTGGTTGCTAGAAATGGCCTTCAAATATGTTAAGCCTTTACCTCATTAACGATTATATCAGACAACTAATACTTCCAGTACCACCGGATTTTTAAAACTCTGACCTCTAAGGTAAACTAGGAATGAAAATTCAGCTATTCTGTTGCCATACCAGCCGTATCTTTTGGTTTTTCGGAAAGACGCCTTTCAGCCGCTCTCTTTAAAGTGTTCCAATACTTCCGTGCCACGCAGGTTTGATATGATGGAGCGTTTACTCGGCTTAACGTTTCGACAATTTCATCGTATTCAAAGGCACGAAAGAAGTTCGTCTCTTCAAAGTGAATTTTTTAATTAAACAAGATATTCAGCGTGAAGCTATCTTCCCGACAATTTAGAAGATGTAAAGTAAATATTATATTAAAAAAACTAGTTAAGTGACCTAAACTCCATTCGATGCAATGGTACCCACTCCCTCTCGGGAGATTATTACACCCACGAGATATAACTGCTAGAGAAGAAAGAGATTGGTTTTAGTCCTGTGTGAATTTCTAGTTTACATGAAATACTGCTAGTGTTTTTGTATTCCATAGCTTTTCGCGGTCACTATTCTTTGAAGGATTCGCCACTTCCGTGCCTTCGACACTGTAAAATTCCTCGACTATGGAAGACTCCTATTTTGGAATATCAAATTTGTGGATGCTCGTAATTGTTCTCTCGGTTTCGAAAACCAAGGTGATCCTCCCTGTGAAGACAGAACGATTAGGATGGGATTCTTCAGTACTTGCGCGCTTCCAAAGTTGCCCAGTTGATGCTTTTTGGCAGCAAATGGTGAATTTCTCCTACAATTGAAGTGATCATGGTCTGATTTTCTTACGGAAGACAATTCTAAGGCATAGAAGCCTGGAAAATTTCTTCCATCTCTGAGACTTCGACTATTTCACTATTTCAGCTGCATAAATATGCATCAAACTTGTCAAAAAGCCATTTGAGGGCTACATAAAATTTCTAGAAAATTGCGATATAAGCCTCCAATAAACTAATTAGATAATTCTAAACTGAACGGTAGATCGACCTCAGCTTTTAGGGTGTTCAAACCGTTTTGTCGGCACTCAAATATCCAAGCACCCGTATTGGGCTGTAGTTAGGTTAGGGAGTCAATTCACTCGCCTCCCAAAAAAATACGCCCGTTATTGTATTTTTATGTACATTATGACACTACCCGTTTGAAAAAAACAATAACTGACATCTTGACTAACATTATCTGAAAGAATGAAGGAGTTATAAGGTGAAGAATGATGGTCAATCATATTTTTCCAACTTTTGGTTCGCGATGAATTAAGGCTGGTTCGCAATACTTTTCATCACAAAGGTGCCCCTTATGGGTAGCTAACTATACTTAGAATGACAACCCTTATCTCTGGCAAGTCCAGTACATGTGATAAACTAATGAGGAGTTGAATGAAATGCGGCAGCTGTATGTCGATGTCGAACGAAATTTTTGACTAGAAATAGGTCTGCTTCAGCATATGCGGTAGTGGCAACAGAGACTAAGCACGTCAAAGAAGCTGTTCCTCTAACTGAGTAATTAAGCCAAGGGGACAAAAGAAAAACAAGGAATGAACGCAAAATTCAACGAGAGGTTATGCTATGCACGGAATCGAGGGCGGAAAATATATATGAGGATGAGTGAGCCAGCCCCCCCTAAGCGCATAAGAGCAGTAAAGCAGTGTTAATACAGGATATTTATCAATTATAAAAAATGAGGCCGTTTGCGTCATGCTGCTTTCGGGAGCGTTTTGAGGTATAATAAAAGAGTACAAGGACTGTGATTTTGCCACACTGGTTATCTAAACCTTTAATCTCTACGTGATTCGGTGCCATACCTTTCCATAGGAGAGAACACTGACTTGTACGTCATCACATAGACCGAACAACACATATGAATTGCCTCCACGATATCGCCTAGAAGTGGAGCGCATGGCGCGCCCCAAAACGGCTTGTCCGATGCCGTCCTTTGTCCTTATTCTTAAAGTTGATATTTCCAAATCCATTCAAGACTTTTGATACGCTCAACCAACTAAGCATCCGTAACTCTGAGCTCGCATTGCTGATAATCTTGAAAGTTTGAACATTGATCTTTTCAGTGGAGTCACACCATAGGCGAAATATGTCTTCACATTAACCACACGATAGAGCGAGGTACTTGATCCTTTTCAATAGGTAACCAATCACGCAAAAAGTTCCAAAGACGCTTGCCGTTGTTCTGCAATAAGCTCACATGAAGGTCACATCTTTTCCTTCGCAATGTTATTCGAGCTAATGCTAAGCAACTTCTACGAGTTTAAAAAACCACTATTTCAGCTACAAAGGCTGATAGAAGAATACGAAGAACTCAAGAAACACTTCCTTCGCCGAATTCTCGACAACAGTCCCTACTACATGTGGATTTTTGACGATGATGAGGTATAGGCCTCTTATGTTGTATTTATATTTACCAAAACGTGTCCGTCGTAGAATGCTATCACAGAAGCGCTTGAAATGTTATTAGGTTGGTGCATAAGTTCTCGGACATTTGATTCCTCCTGAATTGAAAGTGCATTTTCCCGCCAAATTTCTCACATGTATCAACGCGTAAATGATCGATCGATAGAGAAAGGAAAGGGCTACAAAACTGTTCCTAAAATTTACTTCTGCGCTGTTAACGTCAGCTATTATGGCTAAGCAATTCATCCCAACTGAGACGCATATTCGGCACGTCATGTTATTCCTGCACCAATCTGGCCTCAATGCCAACGAATCGTATCGTCGCCTGAAGGATGTTTACAACGAGAGTGCTCCTGCTCGAAGTACTGTGTACCAGTGGTTCGCGAAGTTTGCAGTTGGTGAATTCTCCGTTGAAGATAATGAACGAGAAGGGCGCCCGATGACATTGGATTTGGATGGCCTCCGAAGTTGAGTGGAAGCGGACCCATACCAAACCACTCGCGAACTCTCAAGCACTCTTGGTGTTAGTCACTCGACAGTCGTTCGAGGATTGAAGTCGATTGGCAAGGTGCAAAAATTGGGTCGCTGGGTACCTCACGACTTGATACAACATGACATGGATCGCAGAGCCGATGTGGCTGAGTTGGCGGACTAGGGATGGACCGTCTTTCCACATCCACCTTACTCACCAGATCTCGCTCCTTCTGATTATCATTTGTTTTCAAGCCTTCAACGCTATTTGGACGGCCAGCAATTTAGGAACCGAGAGGATGTCAAGGAGGCACTGCTCACATTTTTCGAATCACAACCGGCCACGTTTTGGAGAAAAGGCATCCATGACTTACCAGCTCGTTGGCGAAAGACAACTGATGTAAAGGGTGGTTACTTCAAATGATTTGATATTGTTATTCGTATGTTGTGATAATGGGCGCGTGTAGCGCAGTCGGAGGAGGCGCGACTGTCGCGTGCACCCTATACCAGGTTTCTGGTTCGGATTTCCCGCCCAGGCCAACCAACCCTTCCATCCCTCCGGGGTCGGTGAATTGGTACCAGACTTGTCTGGGAAGGATAAAGCGCTGACTTGTTCATCGGCTGGCCACTGCAAGTCATTGTATGGCCAAATACGCATTCCTGTCGCCTCCACGACATCCCGTAGAAGTAGAATGCGCTGGCGCATCCCAGAAGGAATTGAATAACGCCGTCCTTTATCCTTATCCTTATCCTTATGTTGTGATAATAAATATTTCATGCCCCAAATGTCCGAGAACTTATGCACCAACCTAATAATTAGCTCAACATGTATCGTAGAGCAATCGCACGCTCAACCGCTGATCTATTATTGTAGAGCGTTATGTAGTACCGCTTGTCAAAAACAAAAACTGTATTTAAGGTTCGATCTACATCTAAATTACAAAGGGTACCCTAAAAACTTGTGTGCCACAGTTAAATGGTCATAAAATACGTATCCTTTCAACTACAGTGAACTCTATAGCTTAGTTTGAAGAGAAATTCGCGTCCTACGAACGATAATGAGAATACACCATGCATTTGTTCAACATGTCGCACTGTTCATCTGATTGGTAGTGGACATCATTTACGCGAAGATTTTCAACTGAGGAGGTGTGAATTTTTGCACGCTGCAGCATTGCTTTTAAACAACTATTTTGGACAGCCGAAATTATGGATAACGTCAAAAAAGCTCGTATGCATCCTACTATTTAAGATGCGATTATGACATTCAAGATACGATTAATATAATATCTAACTTCGACGTTCTTGAAACCTGGGCATTTTGTAACTATGTCTTGCTCTTCTTCGCCTGACAGGTTTGGTATAAACTCCTTTATCGCAACCGACGTTTCGACAAACCGTCTTTCTCAAGGTCTGAAAGAAGCTCGAAATTTTTGGTTCCGCAGAGTTCATTGGGTCAGAAACGTCGCGTCTACCCTTACACGAACAACATACCCTTCAGAGTGTTAAGAGGAAAGACCACATCTGTCCCCAACTAACTTACCGATATCCCACCAGCGCCTCAACTGATCGCCGTGGAGCAGGTGAGACATACTGGTCTGGTCAGATATACTGCTCTGAGCACGGTGGTGTTGAGAATGTATGCGAAGCACATCTCACAGCTCACACAAAGGGATAAAAGGAAAGAATTCACTGGTAATGGAGATGCACTCGTTGCTGTTGTTCATGGATGGATTGCGCCTGTGAATTCAGAAGGCCTCGAGAGCCTTTCTGGTCCCTATTTCGCTCTCATGATACAACACTGTGCATTTCACATTAAAATCGTCAGCGCAGTGGGCTTCCCTTCGGTGCTTTCTAAGCGGGGTTAATAAGCTTTGCTTTCTCGATAACGAAACGTCGGTCGCGATAAAGGAATTTATACCAAACCTGTAAGTCAACCTGTAAGAAGAGCAAGACATAGTTTCAAGGTACGATTATTATCGAAATCACGGAGAGTTAGCCAATGTAGGCATGCTCTATTTCCCTGTGCTTTAAAGAAGCTTTGAATTTTTGAAGTCGTGTTAGCCAAAAAACTTAACTCTTGGCCAGAATGTATATTAGGGGGGGAGGGGGGCAAAAGTAATGAGACACCCCATGCCGTGTTCATATATCTCGTGGCTGGAGTCTGGTTTCATGCTTGTCGTATTTGTATGTTTGTATGCTACTTACTGAAGCCCATCTGAGAAGTTACCACTTCCGCCCTTTCCAGAAGCATGCCAAAACCCCAGCCTGTCTCATGTCGAAACTCCAGTCCGACGAGTCGACCTGTGTCGCGCAAATCTCGCCCAATTCCCAATCCCGAGCAGCCTGGGCTCAATATTCACGCAAGATGAGAAGTACGTCTTCTACCTTAACCCTGCCAAGCAGCGAGTCTGGGTGAGGCCTGGTGACCTGTTACAGACCTTCGTTCGGCGAGATGTTCACGGCGAGAAGCATCTTTGGAGCTTTTGGGTTTGCGCCCATGGATCGGTTTACCGGAAGCTGTTTCCCAAGAGCACTACGATGAACTCCAAGGCCATGGTGAACAAAAGAGAAGATATGGGCCGACGACTCGCTCTTATTCATTCGTAGCGCTTCAAGAAGGTTCTCCTCTTCGACAACGCTGCACTCCATCGGGAACAAGTAAGCACGGATAAGCTTGGCCAGCTGGGATACGTTCACATGCCTCACCCACCGTATTCGCCGGACATCTCTCTATGCGACTACCACTACTTCTTGAGCCTACAGGGCTTCCTGGCCGGAAGGGACACAAGAACCCAAGCAGTCCTTGACAACCATATCGAGCAGTTGATCAACACCAGGCCCAAGCAGTTCTGGAAGGATGGGATCAGGAAGTTGGCTGAGCGATGGCAGCAAGGTCCTTGCCCTTAACGGCAAATACATTACCCAACATCGATGAGTTGTAATTGAGTTATAAAGAGATAAAGATTTTTTTTTCATTTTGTCTCATTACTTTTGCCCCCTCCCCCTAATATAATGTGGTTATCCAACGCTGTTCATCTCGATGCAGCACATATGACTTAAGACTTTCTAATTAAACTAGAAAAAAGTTTTTATAAAGTAAAAATCTGAAAGAGCAGAGCGTACAAAAATGTACATTATTCAACTGCAAAGTTTGGGTAGGTGGGATTTACATTACCATTGATTACCATTGGACTTACCAACAGCATAGGACACTGGACGCGGCATGGCGTGATCTCAATGCCAAGCTTGCCAAAAGATTTTTACCTCCTTTCCCTTAGAAATAAGCTGCAAACCTTCTAGTTACTTTAGCTGAAGATGTAGAAATCTTTAGGCTATTTATTTATTTATTTATTTATTTATTTATTTATTTATTTATTTATTTATGCACAATAGTCTGCGCTCACAAGAACAGTAACTAAGAAGCAGACCAAGAAGTCTGCGTTTTTAGATTTGTTTTAATGAGGGCGCACCCTCCCTACCTAAGTGGGAAACTTTCTATTCGAAATCGTGCGCTTTCAAATGGTATATGCATAGTGTCCTCTACAAGAGTTTGTCTATCTCCACCCGGTGTTTAGGGAAGAATGGGTTTCGCGGATACAAGAGAAACTAATCATTTGGATAAATTTCTGGCATTTTTGCAGAAAATATCAAGTGATGCTGAACTTCAGGAGACTAGAGAAGAAGAGCAACAACAACAACAAGTTACAGACACAAGTTTAAAGGAAATGTGCATAATATCAACAATCGATAGCTACGGCAATACAGCTCAGCAAGTGGTGCTGAGAACACCGATAGAGCTGGTCAAGGAACAGGTTAGTTTAAGCAGTTATTATAGGTACAAGGAAAGGATCAGAAGCGCGTATCTGAACAGGGAGGGTGTGTCATAAAGGAAGAATCTGCACCCTTCAATAAGTGTACGAGAATGTTTCGTTTTCGCCAACTCGTTAAAAAATAGGGGGTCCTCAAGTTTACTATGAATTCGCTGCGGTGTGTAGGAAGGTCAGTTCTCCTGTCTTTGGAATTTCTTCAGTTTCATTGCTCAATTGAGACGGGAGAGAACTTGGCATTCTCACAGTTTTCAGGTGTTTCCTGAATGTTTTCACAATTGTAAGCTGAGACCACTATGCTCTCTTTGAATTGATCTTTCTTGAACTTCACTTGAACCATTCTCGCTTTCCTTGGACATGCCTTCGTCCCACAGCTAGATACTAGCTGTACTCTTATACTCCAATCAAAGGCCTGCCTTGCAAATCACGCAACGATTTGAGCTTCTAAGCCCCTAGAAATGGGTTTGCGTACTCGAACTACACCTTTGGGTGCCACTGGCTATACCCAGCCAGCCGACATCGGCTTCTCGAGTTACATGAAGTTGCTTATGAAACAGTTTCAATCTTAGGTCATCGTTCATGGCCTTCCTTTTTATCCATAGAAAAAGAGCAACATCCTGAAGGAAAGAATTCGACATGCCGGTGGCTGAAGACGCCAAAGAAGTAACATTAACAATGAAGGTCGTGCATAGGCTGATGTGCCATTATTGCGTGGAAAAGCTAGCTGCCGGGTTCGAAGCTGGTTATACAACGTAACATTCTTCTCTCGGCTTCTCGGAAATTTTAGGCCTAAAAACGCCGCATGAGAACCGAAGCTCCATCCTCACTCCCATGAAAGCACAGCGGTATCTACTGCACCTCGAACCGTCTGGAGAAGCTGGCGCACGAGTGCTCATGAGGGCCCTTCGGCGCCGTGCGATTCCATTGTAAACTTTGAGCGCCCCCTACTTGTTTGATTTCACCACCAGACCCTTCCCTTACTACTAACAGCCAGCACTTCCTGGCCTAAACTGTACTTTCAAATCGAAACGTTTATCACGTTTGGCTACTTAAGGAGATCCCTTCGACCAGCTCTGGAGTATCTAGAGAACTGGATTTGGAAAGCGGGTTAGTTTTTATCGTTTTTGCCGTATACTTTGCAGTCATGAGTATTCACACTGTAGTATTTCAAAAATCACAGCAGTGTCAGCAGAATCGTGAGTTTTTTAAGAAATCGGCCATCGACCAGCAACGACGGGAACACTTTGGACAAAGAGACGGAGGAATTGCTGAAAGTAGCGCTTTTCACCTCAGTGTCATTTTGTACAACAAAATAATGTAGGCATAAATTCAGGAGGCGTCGGAGACAGTTTTCGAAATGGCCGCTCAGAATCAGGATTATTTGGAGCACCTACTTGCTCTGAGAAGCTGGCCTTAGCAGTTTATACTCGACTTACAATAGTGTAAACAGATGAGAATTCATTCAATTTGTAAACAGCTAATATTAAGCAATAAATTCTGAACACAATCGTGTTCATCTCCTCCGTGTGGAGGAAGCGTGTATTGGACTGTGATCCTTTTTTAAATCTGTTTCCTTTAAGAAATCTGGTGTAATTGGGTCTTGTTCAAGTGTTTACTGTGGATCTCGTTTGCTTCTAGCTGATCGTTTTTTTAAAACATTCTGTTGTATGCTGAGTTTGATAGCATAGAAAATGTTGTGGTCTGTAAAATAAAGAACTTAACTCCCAGGAAGTTCAGCATAAGAAAGGTGACAACAACGACAACTGCAGAATGTGTCAAATGCATTCAAGGCCTTAATATTTGTAGCACTCTCGTTTCGAATTTGATACTTTTAAGCTAAATTAGATACCTTCTGAAAAAGCTTGACGCTTCTGAAATCAAGTTGTACATCCTTCAAATAAAATCAGCTGAAATCCCAGATTATGCAAGTCTTTGTAGTCAGAATAATTTCTTATCCAAGAAAAATTTCTATGACTTTCTCTGATTATTTTAATTTGCCTTTCATAACTAGTGGCATTCTGCTTAAATTTTTAAGGAATTTTTTTCTAAAAAAAAATCCGAACGGTCCATTAACCTTTTGCGGCACGTGAAATTGGAAAATTTCAAAAAATTCATATCGAATTTAACTAGGACAGAAGAGTTGTTTGACGACATTTATCCCACTCCGAAATACAGTCGTTTTGATCTGGGAAGGTTTTATCTTTTTGATTTTGAAAGCGTTAAGGTCTTCTTTAGACGAGAGTCCAATGGAATTTGAAAGTGTTCCAGTTATTTGTAGAATCACGGATTTTACGAGAAAACGGCACATATATATATATATATATCATTTTCAGGTCAAATTGGACATTTTTCAAATTAAATTGGACACTTTTCAAATCAAATTGGACACTTTCACGTCACATTGGACATTTTTCACGTCAAATTGGTCACTCTTCTAAGCTCGCCTAAGACTTTTTAAATCAAAGAGAACTTTCCGAATTGTAACAACCTTCATTCAGGTTGAACTACAGATTTAATAAAATAGTTAGAAAAATTTTTGTTCAAGGAAAATTTAGAATAACTTTTTTTTGGCTTTTTTTTTTACTTTAGCTGCCCGAATGAGTGTAATAATTTTATAAAATTTTTACTCTTGAAGAAAAAATAACATTTTGTATTTTGTTTTAAAGCGCAGCAAAGCAGCAACCACAAAGTGTACTAAAAGACCGGATTCCGCCATGCACTCGAAAAGCTCGTCGCGATTTTTATTTTATTGAAAGTGTAGATGCTGTTTACATGGAATTACGAGGTATGCACATTCTTAACAATTGTACTTGTTGCATTGTCTACAGTTTTTTTGTTCGAGGAAAATTTCAGTGTTTTCTTTAAACCTTTAATTCACTTACCCAAGAAGTGAACACTTTTTTGAAATTTTATAAAATTCTAGTTCTTCGTGAAAATATAATGCTTGATAGCATGTTTTAAACAACAGAAAGCCGGAAATTTGTAATGCTAAGAATTGAGATTACGCCATGCACCCGTCCAAAAAACTACATAAAACTTTAGTGAAGGTGGTTATGACATTAAAGAGAGCAGTTCAACAATGACAGACATCTTCGAGTGCATGGCGCAATCCGGTCTTTTAATGCACTTTATGTTTGCTGCTTTGCTGCGTTTTAAAACAAAATTTAATATGTTATTTTTCTCCAAAACAAACATTTGATAAAATTACTACACTCATTCGGGCAGCTAAAGTAAAAAAAAATTTCAAGAAATGTCATTCTAAATTTTCCTTGAACAAAAAATTTTTCTAACCATTGTATTGAGTTTGTAATTCAACCTGTATAAAGGTTGTTGCAATTTGGAAGAGTTCTCTTTGATTTAAAAAATCTTAGTAGGTCTTAATTCGACCTCAAAATGGTATATATATGTGCATGTATATATATATATATATATATATATATATATATATATATATATATATATATATATATATATATATATATATATATATATATATATATATATATATATATATATATATATATATATATATCCTGGCCTCTTTGTGTTCTTTAGTTGGCCTAACTAGTTACAGTCAACCTTTCAAGTGAACAATATACAGGGTGTCTCAAAAAATGTAAACACTGTTTGAAAGGTGATAACTTTGCTCACAAAAAAGATGCCAAAAAAGCTAAGAGCTCATATGAAAACTTAAAAAAAATAGAAAATCTCTGACATATGAGCTGTAGAATGCGCCATGCACCCGTCTGATATTTTGCATTTTATACTCGATTGATTGTGCTTCACTTCAATGCATGTTATAATTTCTTCATAAAGTAGCCGTTTTGATTGATTTGTACTTTTTCAAGGTTTAAAACTTAGAAAGTCACTATGGATTGCGAAAAATGCAGCGCATCCTAAAAATGAAAGTGCTATGTGAAAGGTTGTAACATTGCTGCTAGTGAATCTTTTGAAAATGTTTAAGACTCATATGAAGTCAATATTGCTATATGCCCCCGCCCGAAACCTTGCATTTCCGACTCGATTGATTGTGCATGGGCTGAATGCCTGTTACAGTCTTGTTACTACCTGGCTAGACTAACCTGTGCTGTGCTTCTTTTAAAGTTTAGAACTTGACAACCATGTGAAAGACATGTGACATGCGAGTTTTTTGATTGCACGATTTAACTGTGAGCAGGAGCCCCATTTTACAAGGCGGATACCGCGGACTGATGGATCAACATTCATGCTGAATGGAGAGGTTAATTGGCATAATGGCAGCTACCGGGCAACGCAAAAAGTTGAAAGAGGCACGTCTGGCCAAGTAGTAGCAAGCATTCAGCCCCTGCACAATCAATCGAGTCTGAAATGCAAGGTTTCAGGCGGCGGCATGGCGCAATCTTGAGTTTTACACCCCTGGGCTTTCATATGAGTCTCAAGTATCTTCAGAGTTTCACTACCAGCAATGTTACAGCCTTTCACATAGTGCCTTCATTTTTTAGGATACCATACATTTTTCGCAAGGCATAGTGTGTTTTAAGTTTTAAACGTTAAAAAACACAAACAAATCGATACGGCCACTTTGTGAAGAAATTATAACATGTACTCAAGCGAAACACAATTAATCGAATGTAAAATGCAAAATTTCAGACGAATAGATGGCGCATTCCATACGTTCATATGTCAGATAATTTCTATTTTCTTGAGCTTTTATATGAGCCCTTAACATTTTTAGCAACTTCAGTATGAGCAAAGTTATCACCTTTCAAACAGTTTATACATTTTTTAAAGACACCCTATATTTCCCACTCGCTGGGAATCTCGGGTTTTGTGTATGAAGCCAGCAATCCATAGATAAGTGATACGATTATTAACCTGGGAGAAGTTAGAGGGAGGACCTTCCTTTAACACTGTCCACGTTGTGTTGTGCCACGCGCTCATTACCCTTCATTCTTGACCGATCTGGGCGGACCGTAAAAAAAATTGGAACACTACTGACAACTTCAAAATTGAATGGAGAGCCGGTGGTCGACGTGTGTTTGCAATATTTGAACAGCAGCTGACATTGGATGGAGAACAGTTCATACATTCGGAAGGCAATTTGGCCTAAAAAGCGCTTTAAAAAACGTGAAATCAATTTCGCTAAAAGAACCGATGGTGAATTTCATCACGACAGAGCTGAAGTGCACATTCGAGATCGATGTATTGGTTTTCCGGAGAAGTACTAAGGGCTTGTAGTGGTTTCGAAACCTAGAGCTTCCATGCAGAATTCATTATTACGCTTGGAAACATAGATGTTTTCGTTTTGCATACCCCGAATTTTGTTCCCCGTGCATTTTCAGCCCTAGCTTTGATATTCGATTTTTAGGGCTAGAGCTGGGCGGGATACGGGAAAAGTCATAAATCACCTACCCATGATTATAGCATTGGGGTCACTTACTGAACTGAAACTGCAGATGTACATAGCTTCTCTAGCATTCGTCATGCAGAGACGAATAGGGTCTCCTTTTTTCCTAGCGAACTTGAAAACAATATTGGCAATAGGTTATTTTGCATCATCTTGAGCGACTGGTGAAATTGCGCTGAAAGAAAACCCCTTCCTTTTCATAGTCATGTCGGAAGCTGAAGCACAGGCGCATTCTTTGTGTCATAATAAATCGGACCTAAAGTTTCTTTCATTTTGATGCAGCGAATCTTCCTAATTTCTTTTAATTTTTTCAGGGCTACAGTAGCAGTTATTTTGTTATTGGAGGACTATTCGACAGCAGTGGAATTCATGCTTTCCAAGATTGACACCTTCATGTAAAGAAACTTCTTTTGCACTTATGAAATGGTATATGTAGGAGAAGCCACCATTGTTTGAGATGAAATCGGCCTTCCATTATCTACCAATTGACTAGAAATAGTTGGGTTAAAAGCTTTGTAAGTGACCAGCAGTCAATCGGTCTAGCGGTAGAACTGACTACTGGCTAGGCTTCACCTCAGATTTTGGTACTCATCTATCATTGTTGATAAGTTCATCGATTTCCCTTAGATTGTTAGAAGCTGAACAGCAGCCATTACACTTGCGTTATTCCTACCTCGATTTGTCAAATCTGGTCAAAAATTACACTGCTCGATATTGAATGGTCCAGCAATATTGCTCCCTTGCAGTGGTTTCCGTCCAGACACCATGCTACTGCTATATTTCGCACCTCAAACATCAACCTGGGGCTGGTGTCCGCAGCACACCAATAAGGTGTCCTAAAACGGGTAATTTATATCAGCTAGACCCGGAGTTCCTTCACTTGCCTAGTTATGTGCTATCCTCTTCTGAGGAATGTATAGCAACCGCGTTTATGTGAGGGTTCCATGACCAATTTTGCAACCTCGATACGGGCACCAGCCCGCTAAGTGCCGATAAATTTATGTACAAATCGATAGAGTCTACAATAGTTTCTGTACGTCTTGTTTTTTCACTGCCTGTTAAGTCTGTCAATCGGTAGTACTCATGTGAAGCTTAACTCAGACAGGTAACTCTTGAGTAGAGGTTGATAATACTGGTTCAGACGTGGGGTCCCTTCTATGGCATTTGAGCAGATAGATGGATGGACAAACACTCAGGAGACAGAAGAACGGACTAACTCATCTAGATACAGTAGTAGCAAGTTCAAGTACTTCTTACAACAACAAAAAATCAGCAATAGAACTGCGTTTAAATCTGCTCTTTGGTTTTAAAAACTGAGAGGACCTGTCGGACTGGAGCAAGGCTTTGCACACATTTCAACTTGCTGTTCGAGCCCCAGTTGAAAGAGGATTCATTCACACATAGGTAAGCAAACCTGTTTATTTATCTTTCAACTCACGGCATGGTTACATGACAAATGGGTAAAACAGAGAAGAAGAAATGAGTTCTACTAGAGAACAGTATATCGCAAAGCAGCGACAAGAAGGATGCGTGAATAGTTAAATAGAGGGGGTTTTCACTTTCCACAAGCAGTGAGTTGAGGATGCGTTGCTTTCTGCATCTCAAAAATGAAGATTTAGCTGTATTTCCTTTTATGGGAACATGTAACCGGAGCCTTCCTCTTCTTGACCTTACCACTTGGATAAGGATAAATTATGAAGGATAGCAATAAACAATCCTTTCTGGATGAGCCACTCATTCAATTATACTTCTACTGTATATACTTCTACTCGCGTAGGGGTATATGTATGGCCTATACTACAATTATTTGCGGTGGCTAGAATATAAGCCAGTCAGAGTCTTCCCTTCGCAGACCAATCTGGTAGCAATTCACCGGCCCAGGAAAGATGGAAGGCTTGCTTAGCCTGGGGGATCCGAACCAGAATCCTGGAAGGAGGTGCACGCGACAGCCAGCAACCCCTACAACTGTGCTCCTTAATTGACTTACCATCTGATCTTGACCTGATCTTGACCGTATTCTATCCGGAATAGATGCGTACATGCCGAATCCGGTGTTTTTGGTTCGAATCCCCTATAAGCTTTCTGACCTACATACTTCTTCTTAGCAGTGAATTACCAAAGACGTATTAATATGGTGAGGACGTGTTCCACAATTTCATTACTTGGTATGTATAGGAATTAATCGATTAAATACTTGGTTTTGCCTACACTTCTAAATGGGCTGGTGGTAGCGCAGGCGCAGGAGGAGTAGAATACGTGGAGCATCCCAGAAGATGATTGATGAACATCATCGTTCGTCCTTGTCCCTACGTTTTCAAATATTTTTTCCGTTCCTGAGTTTCATATTCCGTACATTTCTGCACAATTCAAGACAGTAGAGCTGCTGATGACTTGTATGTTGGGAATAATAATCCTACACTAAGAAACTGGCGCAATGAACACGTTCCCCTAGCTTAAAAGGCGACGTTTGGAGTCAGCTCGCTCCTATCAGATGGATGCTCGTTCGTCGCCGGATTTCACAATCATTCTGACGACAAACAGTACTTATGCATGGACACTGTTCAAATTGAAGCACTATGGAATAGGCACAACACTGTGCTTGCCGATGGATGGATGTTGAAGCAAGCCACTGCACTGTCTGGTAAAAAAGTATCGATAGCCGCATAAAAGCCGTTCGTGACATGCTTGAAGTCAGTTCATTCAACAAACCACCAGCCCAGCTCCCAAGCATAATATCACATCAAACCTCTTTTATCACAAGCTTAATAGCTGCATATTTCTGAAGGTTTCTTACTCTCAAGTAACTGTCGTGCTGTTACTGCTCGACCTTGCTCATCTATTTTGGATCAAGTGGGTGAGTCGTTTACAAATTTAGCAGAACCTACATGTAGTGTGTTCAAGATAGTGTCAAACGTGCTAGTGTCTTTCTACCAGCAAAGCGACCTATTTTTTGCCGCCATCCAATACCACTGCCCGTCTACCTTCATGGAAGAACGCACCAACGCATTTTAAGCCAGCGCATTCTTTGTATGAGCCTTCGCTCTCCACGACAATAGACAGGGAAACTATCGCCTCTATTCCTGAAAACTATTTCTGTTCCTTACAATCCGTCTTATTATAGAATGCGCATAATGCAGTGGGAGAGGATGTGATCATGGTGAACACCCTCTAGTCGACCACAGTTCGGAACCTTCCCAAACCAACCAAATCTTTTTTCAACCTTCCTCGGCCAGTGAATTGATTCCTACCATCTTTCGGAAGCCTTTACGTGCCCATTGCAGACCTTCGTAGATCGTTTAGGCCAAATAAAGGGTAAAGTAATAAAGGACTCCTTCTCAGACCGGGAACGGGCGTGCACGGGTCAATGCGATTTTCGTTAATTAACTCTTTCGAAGATGCGCCGCGTATTCTACTTCTACGGGATGTCTTGGAAACATCCCGTAGAAGTATGCGTACATATTTGGCCACAATGACTTACGATTGCCAGCAGATGGGCAATAGCGCTTTATCCTTCCCAAACGGGGAACGGGTGTGCATGAGTCAATACAATTGGCTAGCGTGCGTTTCAGCAAGTGTTTTGATTGGCTGTGATCAGCTGTTACGCTCCTATCTTCCCATGTAGGCCGCATTATTGACCTAAATGTAAAGCATAATAGACCAAAATATAAAGGATGATATACAGGCGCATGGTAATGCAGTCGGAGGAGGCGCCGGCTGACGCGTGCATCGGATATCAGGATCTTGGTAGGAATTTCCTGTCAGGCTAACCAATCCCTCCGGAGCGGTAATTCGCAACAGACTTTTCTGAAAAGAATAAAACACTTTTTTCCTCTGGTTGGCAACTGCAAGTCATTGTATAGTCCAAATACGCATTCAAATCTCCTACATGACATTCTGTGCTATTAGAATGTGCGGCGAATCCAAAAAATGATTGAATAACGCAGACTTTTATCCTCTACCCTTAAAACAATGACCATAGTATTACAATAAAAAGAAATACTCCTTACAAAAAGCACAAAACAGTGCAACGTTGTGACACCCTGCTTTTCAGAAACAAGAAAGCCTCATCGTTGTTCGTTTCTCAGCGAACTCTGCCTCGACCAAAACCTAGCTATACCCCACCAGCACTTGCCTCGGCCACCAGAACAACCGACATCTATATCGCAACGAAAGATGTGCCACCTTCTCGATATGCACCAGCCAACAACCAGCCATCTTCTCTACATACTCTCCTTCGTTGTCACCTCCGCTATTGCAACTAGTGAGTCGAGGAACTGTCATCACTAACCTCAAACTGTCAGTGCTCTCGACGTAACCGACCTATTCAGGGAAAACGAAGTACAGAGTTGTCGGGTCTACAACATCACGAATGGAGTGGTGGTCGCTGATATCGCTGCGTTGATAGCTGGCTGAGGCATCAGCATGACGAGCGTGTGCACTGCTGCAGCACCGCTGCCACTCGATGAAGTAGGAAAACTCTCCGAGAGAATGTTCAAGGAACTGTTCGAGTTCGCGGCTTTCATTGATAGGCATGGTGTGATCCTACTATGACGCTGTAGGATGAGTTTCGTTCAGCCGACGACAAAGATTGTCACAGACTTTATTACGGCCCACGTTTCGGCATCCTCACAACGTGGAAACGCCGCAACTAATTTCCCAAACACCATTGAACCTTCAGAATACTCTTCCCAAGAAAGCGATGTCTTTGACAATCTTGGTCAATAGCTGAACGAAATTTATCCTATTCGATGAATACTATGATTCTATACTTCTGTACATAGTATATATGTATATATCTGAATAGGAAAATTGCTTATTTTACTGCATGAAGGTCGTCTGTGGCACGTTCCACAGCCCAGAATTACGTTGAAATTTTTATCGCAAATGTATATTATGTATGTCTGCGTGTGCATATGTGTATGTATTTCGTTGTAAATTTGCCTTGTCAAAATTTCACTTACTAGTTCAAATTTTGTATTAAATAGAAATGAAAAAAATATGTGCTTTCTTTCATAGGGTCTTTGGCAGGAACGAGGATCTATACTGTGTAATACAAAAGCAAGCACACACACGGTTATGCAAAAATGGTATAGCATCCCCTCTAATCTACCCATCCACGTACCTGAAACCCTGAACGAGCGATATGACACTCTTCGTCACTCACTCACTCGAGCAAGGAGGACCAATTGGATCAGTCTGGAACGCGACGGGGACGAATGGAGACGTTAAAGCCAGCTCGAGCAGCACATTCCAACTTTAACTACGCTACTATGGTCAGCTGTATGATGCAGCTCGATACCCGAGTTTGCAGTTTGCAGATTAGTAGAATCATACAGGCTGCCCAAAAAAATGTATACTGTTTTGAATGTGATAACTATGCTCACAGTAGAGGTACTGAAGAGGTTAAGGGTTCATATGGAAGCTTAGAAATTGGAAATTTTCTGACACATGAGCGGTATGGAACGCGCCCTGCATTGATTCATTTGTGCTTCTTTTATGGTTTAAAATTTAAAAGGACACTACGACTTGCGAGAAATGTAGGGCGTCCTAAAAAATGCATGTACTATTTTAAAGAATCTAACATTGCTGTTAGTGAAGCTTTTGAAGATGTTTGAGCCTCATATGGAAGCGCAGGGTAGCGAGTTTTCTGTAGCGTGCAAGTACAGTACCGCCGCTAAACATTCAACCAAATGGCGTTTGCTTCGCAAAAACGCGTTTTTTGCGTCGCAACATGATAACTTGTTTCAAAATACAGATTTCCTAACAAAAATTTGCAGCGGCTTATGCGATAGCCCGCGCTATCATATGGCATGTGATCACAATTTGAGAACAAGTAGAAGCCTTAAAAGTACAAACGAAATTAAGGAGCCACCTAATTGCGTTGACGTGACCTAAATCCGTCGTTGCGTCTCCCTTAATTGCGCTCTCAGGCAAAACTAGACTTCTCCAATTAAATTTTAAAATCATTGACTGTGCTCAAATTTAGTTTTCTTGATATTTTCGAGATTGTTCCCTCTACGACGGTTCATTTGATACCCAATTTGACCGTACGGTATCCAAATTGAACTTGCTGCTGCATCACAATCGTCATTTTCTTTTGTTTCAGGAAAGAAATTATCAATCTTTAAGCTGTTATTGAAGCCTCTCATTTTTCACGTTATTGGTAGAGGATAGAACATAACAAGTCCACGTTTGCAGTTCATTTCACCCAGTGGCCGGTTGTCAACTGTTAAATTCGCAAGCAAGCAGAAAGAAAGCTTATCCATTTTGTCTCCATAGCAAATAAAGAACTAGTAGGTTTGTTAATTATTGCCGCTGTAGCGCGATAAGGAGAAGTAGACCTGTGCATTCCAACGTGCTCCCTTATCCAATTTTCAACGTGAATTTTGAACGGACAAAGTTTCCCTATTGCGTAAACTTCAACGATGCATATTTGAACTCGTTTCAGCTTTGCTGCACTAAGGCAAGCTCTTAAGTAGGTGTCTGTTTTTGATTTTTGAAATACTGAAACTTAATACTTTGCCTTAAACAACTTTACTAACTCAATTTTAATTTGCAAATAAATAGCTGCACTTTTGCGGCAGCGATTAAACCGCGGTATACCAGGCGTCGACCTGGTATGGAACTTGGTGAAATGGCATACATTTAGAGACTAACACTAGCATATTCTGTAAAGATCTCTTCTCATTTTGGTCAGAGCACATTAGAGATAGCATAGAACCGTTAACCATAAGGAAGCTCATAAAAATATTGAGAAAAGACGAAATCTGCGTGATTTAGAAATACGCTATATTATTAGTCTTTATTTTGAAACTGTATTTTGAAACAAATTATCATGTTACGACGCAAAAAAACGCGCTTTTGCGTCGCAAACGCCATTTGATTGAATGTTTAGCGGCGGTGCTGTACTCAAGATTGCGCCATGTACCCGCCTGAAACTTTTCATTTTGGACTCGATTGACTGTGCATGGGCTTAATGAGTGTTACAATCTTGTTACTACTTGGCCAGATTAACCTGTAATGTGCTTCTTTTAACGTTTCCTGCCGCCCAGTCGCTGTAATTATGCCGATTAATCTCTCCATTCAGTTTGAATGTTGTTTAACAGTCCATCCGTCTTAAAGAATGGGGCTCCTGCTCATATCTAGATTGTGCAATCGACAAGCTTGTATGTAGCGTGTCTTTCACGTGATTGTCAAGTTCTAAACGATAAAAGAAGCACAGCGCAGGATAATCTGGCCAAGTAGTAGCAAGACTGTAACAAGCATTCAGCCCATGCGCAAACAATCGACCCGGAAATAAAAGATTTCAGGCGGAGCATGGCGCAATCCTAATTATGTACACGCAGGAGAAATCTCGTTACCGTTTGCTTTTATATGTGTCTTGAACATTTTCAAAAGTTTTACTAGCAGCAGTGTTAGAACCTTTCACATAGTACCTGCATTTCTTAGGATATCCTGCATTTTTCGCAAGCATTAGTGTGTTCTTAAGTTCTAAACTTTAAAAAAGCAAAATCAATCGATACGGCCACTTTGTGAGGAGATTATGACAAGTACTCAAACGGAACACAATCAATCGAGTGTAAAACGCAAAATTTCAAACGATTGCATGGCACACTCCATACCGCTCATACGTCTGAAAATTTCTATTTTCCTAAGCTTTCGCATACGCCCTTAATTTCTTCAGTACCGCCACTGTAAGCAAAGTTATTAAATTTCAAACAGTGTAAACATTTTTTGAGACACTCTGTGTTTTGCTCCCGACAAGGACAACTGCCTCCTGGCTTTCAAAGATAATGCTACTTCATGAAACTCTGTACTTATGTCATGTGTTCACCAAGAAGTGTTATGCAAAAAAACTACCCACAGCTTTGCAGTAAACAATCCAGGTAGAACTACTTACTTCTTCATAAAAAGTGTTTAGTCTATAAACTTTCTTAGAATCATTGCCTCCCTGCATGGCCACAACTTCGATCCTGCAATAATAAAGTTCGCCTCGATAAATCCTTCACAGATAACGTTTCGATCTTTTAAAGGTTTCGAGCTTTCGTAGCCCTTTAAGAACTCACGTCTGAGATCGACGGGAGAGGAGAGGAGGGCGGGGAAATTCGGTGAGGTGTTTATCCGTGTATGATCTTTTCCTTTCTAATTTTTTATTTGATGTTTTTTCTCAGGATCGCTTGTTCCCTGAGCTTCATACTCGTATCGTCCTCTTCCTCATTTTTAAATTCGAAAGTGTCCAATATTTACTGGCAACGCTGTCCCAGAGATCCTGCACTTCATTTACGGCCAAACCACCCGGCAGAAAGTCCCTGCCCCTCCCCCCCCCCCCCCCTCTTCCTTTCCGTGAGGTACAGGTCTATAGAGCGTCTGCGTTTCTGTTGAGCATTCCTCTTTGAGATATGTAGCATCCTTATTTTAGACCTGGAGAAGGGCTTAAAGCCTGGAACGTTGTCAATAAGCGTTGAACAATTTAACATTTTTATCCAGCAGAGCAAAAATTCCACGCAAAATCTGGAACATTATCACATTCAAAATGACCGCCCTTGGCCTCGATACTAGTACCTAACGTCTTCCTGACAGGGAAAGGTTCCCAACTCAAGGTGAGCTTTTGCGATGCTATTTTGACAGGATGTAAGGCCCTGTGAGCGGAGTTCAGAACCACAGTTAGATTTTGCTGAACGCTTTTTTAAAGACCTGAAAAGAAGGTCTGAAAGAGTGCGCGAAACTATCATCAAACCCTATGTCACCCTAAGGATGCGCTTCGACGGCGCAGTTGGTAGGAGTGCAGCCTCATAGGAGCACACCGGTGAGGTTTTCAGTTCGAGTCCGAGTAATACCAGCACTTTTGCACGTATCAGTTTGTTGTTATTATGCTTTCTCATGATCACAGGAGGCAATTTTATACCATCAATGCTTACAGCAAACCAAAGCTGTCTATTTTCGCCGTCATATGTGCTAGTTTTTCAACAGTACACCACCACCATGTCATACCATATCACCAATAATACCGTAAACGCATACAAATACGCGTACCTTACGGTTGAATATTATGAACCCATATCTGTACATATATGTAAATAAGTGTGCTAAAAATATCATTATATGAAGTCGCAAAAAGACAGTCTTGGTTTGTTGTAAGCATTGATGGTCTAAAAATGCCGCCTGTGATCATGAGAAAGCGTAATAACAACAAACTATTATGTGCAAAAACACCTGCACTCCGCGGAGTCGAACTGAAAACCCCACCGGTATGCTCCTATGAGACGGCACTCCTACCAGCTGCGCGGCCGAGGCGCACATCGTGGAGTGTCGTAGAGGTTGATGATAGCGCACGCTTTCAGACCTCCTTTTCAGACCTTTAAAAAAAGTGTTCAGCAAAAACTGGCTGCGGTTCAGGATTCCGCTCACAGGGCCCTACATCCTGTCAAAAAAGCATCGCAAAAGCTCACCTTGAGTTGGGAAGCTTTCCTTGTGAAGTTGCGCGCGAGCGTTTACGGTATCCCATACTTTTGCTAGTGTTCTTTTCATCGAATCCAGCGACTTGTGTTTAAAAGAGCAGCGTTTCTGCTCCAAGATTGCGAGCAGATAGTAGAATCCATAAATTTGGGAAGGGTCGACTATGGCGGCCAAATATCTTCTTTTTTTTTTCAAAAAGTCTCAAATCGTTCCAAGGTCTTCTAAGGGCTAATGCCCAATCATGTTGAATGGTCCAGTCAATGCCCAGAGATTTCCTCTGGGACAGCCTCCTCCGAGATTTGCTTGAACGATCTGAGTTTTCTACAGCCCGTCGCACTTCATATGGACCAGCTCCCTCATGAAGCTCAAGCAAACCCTCGGATCCCAGTGGCCGGAGCTATGCTGTCCGAGCGAGCCGTCACTGCGCCTTTCCCCTAATGGCTCCCATCTCCATGCCCTTCTTCGGCCGGTAATGACTCTTCACGGTTGCCATCGGTATTTCGGGTGGGAAACGGTACTTAGGGCGACACGCCTGGACGAGTCGAGAACTAACCAGCAGCGCAGTCGAGAGACTAAATCTGCCGTTGGAGGAAATTTTTCGCCATTTTTTCTCTTTCCCTTCCTACTTGACACATGGCAACGGAAGAAAGGCTGATGACCTTCAACTCCTCAGCGCCTAATCTTGCGCTCCGCATCAATTTTTAAAATTTCTTGGCCACTTCCTTTGTTGATTCAGTTGCTTATGGCGATTTCTGCACAAAATCGCTTTCCGAACATTCTTGAACCAGAGTTCAAGTTTTACCTGAGGAGAGTCTAGGATATGGCTGAAATCCAAAAGTAAACAAAGAATAATTAAATTATTAGAATAAAATATACATTTGAGACCGTAAAATGCACATTTATTTAGTATTTTAAAATTCAATTTAATTAAGTTTTATTGGATCAAATGCCTAACCACTATTTTGGAACAGCCGCAGCGAGGTCTGGCCACTCTGCATCTTCTCAACGAGGAGCACGCAGGAAAAAAAAACAGAGTCGAAATAGAGGGCTCAGAACTACAGCTGGCTCGTCAGAATATTCTATCTCACTCCGAAGCACCTCTGATGTTAGCTCCCTTTTCTAAAAAAGAGTGCTAAGATTCTACTTTGCATCAACAGCACCTAATTTTGAAAAAATTAGTTTAATAATCTGAAGAATTGTTCATCTATTTAAAGATGCGCTCAGACAAGAGGGTGGAGACAGTGTCCGAAGCTTTTCGTTCTTCATCGTGAAAACTTAATCATATTAATTTAGCTGCAATCGCGTTAAAATTCTCTAGACTTAATGTGCAAGCCTAGAGAACGGATCCATCCGGTTTTTTCTCAAACCTGGCAACTTTGTGTCACTAAAAACAAGCTTAGATTTCTTACCCCACCTTAGTCTTTATTTCTCTGAGATCACCTTTTATTTCGAAAGCTTTGAATAAATTGCTGGCACTTTATGGAGGAAAATCAGGATCGGTCCCATTCTAGACCTAAACATTAGCTACCTCTAAATAAGGCAAATCTAATGAACACGAACTGCAAGTAGCCTCTCCCGTGCAACATAATTTCTCGGCAAAAACACTTCACCACCAGATTCACTTGGCAAGTTCCGCGCTCCAATACCAATTTCCTGCGCGCGAAACTTTTTCGTTTGAATAGCGGGGAACATCTGTTCGCTTCACGGGCTTGAGCTTTTTAATTCTAGTAGATAGCTTCGTATGGCTGTTATAAGGTCTTTGTGGAGCTAGATTTTACCTGCACGGTGTTGGATGTTGGTCGAAGGTAGCAAGGGCTTAAAATATTTGCTTCTTCCAAAGAGCTTTATTCATTTATTTATTTACTACAATACAAATATAGTCATGTGCTATCCACATAAATCTGAAAATGCGCTAAAGAGAAAGAGCGCATGCAAACTATATGTATTATATTATCTAGCAATGAGAGTAATAATGGACAACATCGGAGGCAACACCATGTTGCAGATTCAAATATAGATTCAGAATTTTACCTCTTTAATTATAAATAGGGCGCGGGGAGCGCAGTCGGAGGAGGCGCCTGCACCCGGTACCAAGTTCCTGGCTCGGATTTTCCGCCCAGGCCAATCAAGCCTTCCATCCCTCCGGGGTCGGTGAATTGGTACCAGACTTGTCTGGGAAGGATAAAGCGCTGACTTGTTCATCGGCTGGCCACCGCAAGTCATTGTACGGCCAAATACGCATTCAACTCGCCTTCACGACATCCCGTAGAAGTAGAATGCGTGGCGCATCCCAAAGGGGATTGAACAACGCCGTCCTTTATCTTTTAATTATAAATGGTCTACAAGATTATTCTATGGCACTGAGCGGGCTGGTGCCCCATACACACCAGCACTGTATCTTAAAACGGGTTAGCCAGCATTAGTCGGAGTTCCTTCCGCGTCAGCGGAGGAGAGCAAAGAACCGTGTTCATGTAAGTGTTCCATAACCATGCGCAATCTCGGAGCAGGCACCAGCCCGCTTAGTAGCTATTTTATTAGTGCACTTGCGACGCTGGTCTGTTAAGAAAACTGCACAACTCAGAAAAATTCATTTACAAATTAGCTGTCGAAATGAACACGCTAATTAATATTAAAAAACGGCTGTATTGACAGCTTACTAATGTGCTGATATTCTTAGTTATTTTGTCGCTTATATATTACGGCTGGTCTGTGATAGTCGTCTTCATCGCTACTACACTTCGTACTTCGTAGTACTTAACATATTCCTCTTATTCTTTGAATCGGTATTGTTTGGTCTGCAGTCCGGTTCATCGGTTTCATGGTGGTGGTAAAAATGTTCTCGTGGATATGCGGAAATACTCCTATGAATCGTCGAGTACGCTCAGTCAACCAGTATACCGACGATGGGTAGGTAAGGTAAATATGAAAGTCACGCGGTTGGTATCCTTTTTCCAGCCAGCCCTTCATCCCGGCTTCAGATACTGGTGAACGGTCCAGGGGCTCCATGGTGCTGGGTAGAACACAGCAATTTTTGGGGAACATCGTTCTTGAGGTTCCCGTTGTACTGTTCTTCTTTTGCTTTTCTTCATTTTTTGTAACTTCGTTGACTAGGAGCCATATAACCTTTTAGTGCTCTCGTCCATATCTGATTCAACCCTTTGATTCCTTCCTTTTACCTTTTGTTGATCGTGTTCATGTTTACGTGCAAACATTGTGTTGACAACTCCTCATGAGCTTATGCAATAAATGACGGTAAAGGACGGCGTTAAATCCTTTTGGAATGCGCTACGCATTCTACTTCTGCGGGATGTGTATGCAATTTGAACGCGTATGTGGCCATATAACACCTGCGGTAGCTAGTCGATAGGCAAGCCAGGGTTTTACCGTTCCCAGATGACTGGTGCCGATCCCCAACTGAGGGAGATGAAATTAGTACCAGAGTCTTGGTTGGCCTGGGAGTGAAGTTCGAACTAAGAACCTGTAATCGGGTGCACGCGACAGCCGTAGTCTCCTCCGACTGCGCTAACACAAATAAATAAACGACTATTTCTAAGGCATTAGCCCTAATCTATACAGATGTTGTTTCGATGACTTCACTTGTTCAGTTTTCTCCCATTTACATTGATTTATATTTGAGCATATGGTTTTGTGAGAGGAGGGTTTAGCCACAGTGTTGGAATGAAGCTCGTTTGCATTCATCCGTATTTTCCCTTTTCACAACCACCTTATTAACCACGTAGTGGAGATACCATCGCTTCGTCAGATTGCACTTCAGCGAGTTAGGTGTTCCATAGAGGCCGTTCCTTTCGGGTTTTGATGGGTTTAATTATCTAAAACTATGGTTGAGCGCACACTTCTCAGTAAAAAAAAACGTTTGTCTTCAGGAGAGAGGGTGCTTATCAGGGACAAACGACGCCTCTTCTTCTTCCAACGTAGCCAGTGATGCTCGTACAAGACAACCTTAGAAGTCAGTTCTACGACATCGTCCGGAAAACTGTGAGTGTTGAGGTTTTCGTTTTAGAAATTTAACAATTTCTTTTTATAACGTAACATATATGTAACTTTTTCTGGGTACAGCCCTAGTTCTTGTGGATCAACCCAAATGGGGCAACTTTCCCTTCACTGAACTTGCATGAAAGCCCACATCTTGAGGCAACCACTTGGATCTCAAGTAAATTCAAAGTAATGGATGGTGAGGCAACAGCATTCTACCCCCTTCCCCAAATCTAGGATCGCACCCAAAGCTGTGCACTGTCACAAAGGAGAATTTGATTTGAAAAGTTTTGTTTGATAGGAAGATGGCATAAACACCCTTCGAAAATACTGAACGATATTGTGTAAAGTAGGATATATGGTGCTACCTGCTCAAATTTGACTTGTCTTCTGTAGTTATTCGTATCGTATTAGTTGTTGTGTAGTTCTGTAGTTCGCTTAGAGGATGACAGTCTGCTAAACATGTCCAGTTCGAACTTGAAAATAAATAAAAATTCAAAGAAAAGTTGAAATTTTCACATGTGGTAGCCACAGAGATCTTCGGTTTGATGGCCCGTTCCGATAAAAATAAGCTTTTCTTTTCATCCACCATGTTCTTGGTTTAGTAGGGTTTTATCGTCCCCTGCCTCAAAGAACATATGTAGGTGTGAATTCGCTGTTGCATCCAAAAAGTATGAGGTGATGTGGACGGAATAGTCCCCCAGTATGCAATGAGGGAGCTGACTTTATAAAATGCTATGGCCTCCTATGTGTTCAGGTCCCAAGGTCGTTATTCAGGGTCTGCTTAGAAGGTATGCAGTAGTACGGTTGCCCATTGTCTAGTTCTTCCCTCATCGAAAAGCATTCTCCTTGCATATTAATTGCTAGAAAAGTGCGGACCTCTTCCTTTACCTTTATGCCTTTTTGGCAGATGCACGCTGAAGAAGAAATTTCTCTCGAAATCAATTGACCCTGTCAAACAGTCCTAATTTTATCCCGACATCACGGATGCCTGCTGACGTGCTACGATGGTGTCATGGAGGTTACGTGCGACCAAACACCAGCGGTGGTGTAACGCATAGCGTCCTACCCGGAAAGCAAAGGATGCGGGTTCGAGTCCCGCCAGGCGCAGGAGTTTTGCTCGCTCCTAAGCCTCTATCTAGTAGTTTATAACCTTCGTAATAGTCGTCTATGCTTTGCGAAACATATAAGACATCGCTTCTAGTCCTATTTGTATCCAACTTCATGTTATTTTGTTGAAAAACACGTAGCTACAGTCCAAGTGTATCCCACAACCTCACTTAGTTCGCCTTGCAGTTGAGGTTTTTATTTCTAAGAACTTCACATTTTATTTATTTTTTATTTTTACACCCCTTAGAATAGCCAACTATAGATAGCCGTGAGTTCGTGTCCACTATTTTCGAACACACTCGAGATTAAAGCCTATGAATGATAGCTTCTAAGCGGACAGTCGCTGATACCTTACTTTTTGAGACAGTGTCACTGTTTAAACTGAGTACGAACAAATAGAGTCGGGGGGGGGGGGGGGGGGGTTCACCGTGTAGGACAGACCTACACAACGTTTTGTGTTCTATGAAATTAAAAGTTTTATGTAGAAATCACGTGTTCTACACCTATGGCGAAATGAGGCCATTTGAGGTGACATTGTCCCCCCCCCCCCCCGAGCCCACTTGTGCTCTCCATGAGTAGGTTGAATTTGTTTCCAATTCTCTTTGTTACAGGTTGGTTACCAGTGGATTCGATCATTTTATTTCAGCATGTTCTTGTTATAGTTGGGGAAGATGTTGATGCTCTGTGCGCCTACACCATACTTTCGGTGAGTTACCAAGCATTCCTTGATATTTCGCTGTTATCATATGTAAGTCCACATGTGACCTTGCCACTAAGAGCAGCATATCTTAAGTTCAGGATGGTCACATAATCCACTTCCTCTGTGCTGCCATATAAAATTGTTAATCGCCTTTCTACTTTCTTGCTTATTATGGCTCGTCCGATAGTTTCCTCTCCACCTTAGAGTATTCTGAAACATTCTTTCGAAGCATTAAGTCAGAAAGATTTTTTGAGATCTAGTACGATGATGTGGTCCAAACCAAAGTTTTTATTTTCTTTAAATTATTAATTTCATTGATTTAACTTTCATCTGAATTCCTAACAATGTCGTAAGTTGCGTTTACTTTAGAGTTCAGTGACAAAACAAAACATTTGAGGAGAATCATTTTCATCAGGGCTGCACGGCCTTCAGAAGGAAGAAATTGAACTCATATTAAAGCATACAACTGGCCGCAGTGCCCCATTTTCCAAATCGCCGAACGTGGTGGCCGCCCTTCTTCCGAATGTTTCGAGAAGATAAAAATTGTTGATGACCGTGAACCCATTGCTTCCTTTGAGGTCATCGTCGTTTGAGAAACTGAACACTCGTTTCCTAGATATTTTTTTGTTGTTGTTGATGATGACGTTTTCTGTCAATACTGGCGAATCGAGTTGATGAGCTTTCCGTTAAAAAATTTTGACCCTTCAAACGGTGTTCACCTACTTGAAGTCGCATGCATGGAATGCTACAAGTCGCTTTGGAGTCGCTCTTTGCTGATCCCTAAGCTTTCATTTCAGCTAGGCTAGTCTAGTTTCTCTACCCTACTACCGGCCTTTCAGGGTAGCATTTTTCGTTCCTCAGCGAGTTCGCCAATTCTGGCATAGCTGATTTGACAGCTAGGACTGTGTTGGTGCCGCTGGCAGGGCAATGCTGGTTGGCGAAACGAAGTATGTGTGAAAGTGACATTCAGTTAAAGTGTAGCTCTCTGTTTTCATCCTCTTTCCAAAACAGAGGTCTGTCAGAAGTTTTGCGTAGGGGAAGTTCGTGCCTTGCTTAACACTGCGTTTTACTCCTCACTGCTGTCGGCAATTACGTATTCGAACTGCGTGCACATGATTTCCGTTGGTATGGTACGCGGTACATCTCTAAAACGAATCGGTGATCACCCTCCTTCGTCCCTTGTGCTCATCGATCATCGTCTTCTTTGGTTCAGTCTGTGAGAATGCTTTCGCCTCTCCATCTTACTACGAAATGCGAAGCCGAACAGCCTTCTCTCCACTGAGTTGATGGACCGAATTCCATTTGATGGCTATGATCTAAAGTTCGAGCCCGATGACAAATCTCGTGTGAGAGCCTTGTGCTACTGAAGAAACACCGCCAAAACAGAGGCTGAGTCTGAGTCAACGACGTCGTGGAACAAGAATTTCTTCAAAGCTCTTTACAAGGCTCCAATTTGCTCCAGTTTTGCCTTCTTGTCAAAAACTTTTCAGCATTCTTCAGTGCTAAGTGTTCGCATCTTTATTATATTCCTTTTGTTTATATTTCATATTATCAATTCACAAAATCTTTCGTTACGACATTTCCCAGTTGGTAGCGCATGACTCCTCTTGAAAGTATGGATTATAAAACATTCTTTTTATTTAATAGAAAAGGCATCATAGTTACTGTTGCGCATGTAGAACAACTAGACATATCACCTTTATTAACAGGAAAGCTTTCAAAACTGTACACATATGCAACGTATTACTGTTGTATCGCATATATTCGTCTGCTGAGATCAACAACAACAATAGTGAGAATAACCCATAACGGAGACAAGAGCACGAACAGAGGCACCTCCTTGAATAGCACAATCTTCGCGAACAGGAAGCACTCAAACGTGATCTTCAACAGGAATCCGACTGAAATGCGAACACTATATAGTTCACTGTTTAAGCAAGCTCTACAATTCTTGCATATCTTGAACTGCATTGATACTAAAGATACTTTGTAATATAAAAGATATAGGATAAAGGGCAGCGTTATCAGACCCCATTTGGGAAGCATTCCAATTCCAATGAGGCAGTTTAAATGCTGTTTGGTTGACAGATTGAATTGAAGTGAGGAGACAATGGAGAAGTCACTGTTCTGCACTTCCAATGCGAGTCCGATTACCGATTCGCTGACAGTGGAGGGATAACTGGCCTCGTTGGGCTGGGCGGGATCTATGTTAAGAACCTCAGCTCACGGTGCGTGCGACAGCCAATACCTCCACCGATTGCGCCACAAGGCACGTTTAATAAAGTACGAAAAACATTAACCACTTTGGAGAGGCAGTGAAATGCTTAAGAATGAGTGCGAATATTAGCCTTGGTTCAAGCGCTAAAAGCATAACTTAGATAGCCGAAGGCTGCGAAGCATTTGAATGGAAATTTCAACTGATATGCATGACGTTCTGTCACGGATTCAGTTGGCACTAGTATTATACCTGGGTCCGGATTCATCAACGATTTACAGCAATTTAACAGAGAAAATTACAGCCGAAATCCCTGATAGCGCGGCTTACCAAGCTATATGGTGAACGATAGGCCGTGTTATCTGAGTTTTCCGCTGTGAATTCTCTGTTAAAGTTATGTAAGTCGTTGATGAATCCGACCCCTGGACGCCATATGTTAGGACTGTCACTTCTAGTGGCACTCTTATAGTTGGCTTTACCCAAACAGTATTCAGTTCTGGTGAGACTATTACGTCCCCACCCCCAACCCCCAACCTGATTTGTCAAACATCTACTCCGCGAATCGGTACTAACTTGGGTTATTTCTGTAATGTATTACTGTCGACATGAATCCGAGACGACTTGCAATGTCATATTCCCTCAAGGGGAGAACAGAACGTTGATTTCTGCTATATTACTTCCCACGAGAATAAATCCTAGTTGGTTGAATGTCTGATACTTTACTTATGGCAGTAAATCTTTTGAGAATCAGCTCCAACAGCTGCATTATTCCCACTCATTTAAGTACAAGCAAGAACTTAAAATCAGATGGAAGTCTTGAGGCGCGATAGAACTGATACCGTTCTGCGTAGCTGAAGCAGTGGATAATTGGAGAGTCAAGCGCTCAATATTACCCTTTTACATACAATTGATAAACATGGTTGCAGAGACCGTTGCTTCACTTCAACTGATTACTCTTATTTGCTTCCAGTCATAATAACTCGAATTTCTTGGAAACAACTACAAAATAATTGAGAAAATACCTACCCAGCTGTGTGACCTTATCGCGGTGGAAGTACAGATAGCTGTACAGATGGCTGTAGTTCTGAGGAAGTGAGAAGGTGGTGGTGGAGATCATTGTCCAAATGATAGACGAGACATACAGCACATCCGTGATGGCGAATAGCACAAACATAAGGTACGGTTGTTTGTCGAATCCTCCATCCTTAAACGTGGATATTCAAACTCGTTTCATCTACCAGGGAAAAGAAGGAATTCGAGAATTACAGCGAATATACAAATGGAATCCACTAAACACCTTGAATTAGCAAAAACAAACCAATTCGAACAGAAATGTGTTTTTTGCTGCTGTTAGAACAGGCTTAAGGAACGTACCAGATAGATCACCACCGATATTAGGGTGAGTAGCAGTATAAACCATAACGTGATGCATTTATGCCCCGTCAAGACGGCCATACTGAGCCATCAAAATCGTCTGAATTTTCCCCGAGTTTTTGGCATTTTATGCGCCAAGCACACACGGGCGGGGCGCCAATCGATGGCGCTGGCGCGCTCGCAGTGCACCGCAGTCACTCTGAGCGAAGTTGGATGAGTGGTACCGGTGTTGAGGCGAAGGTTCAATTCCGCTCGATCATTGTATTTTTGGGGTCATTCATGATCTTCTACACGTTGGGGAACTTGTACTGTCACAACTCCTAGCATCGAGGGGAGGTCCAAGGGATTTTTCGCCTAAACTTCGCCTAAGTGGGGTGGGTTACTTAGGGTGCTAATCACGAGTCATCCGTTTTTAGAACTACGGCGGAGTATAGCAGGTGCGAGTGAGTAAGGCTGTCAGGGTCATGGTCAGCAATCACCGAAATTTTGCCCAGGGAGATATCTGGTGTGCTGATCACGAATCTGACATCTAATTCTGAGATTGACTCAATACTGTAGGCTACACTACTTTGAGTGTTTTGGGCCGTGCATTCTAGCTTCTGTTATATTTGACGTATTGGAGTATTTAAGGCATACAGCGGTCTTAGCAGGTAGCTAAGTGAAGAATGTATGTATGCTGTATGTTTATTACACAAGTGTCAACTTATGCACAAATAGCGACACTAAGAGTAGAACTACCAACAATGTCACAACAAATTATAATCTAAGAACAAAAAAAAGATGGAAATGCAACTACTGATAAGACTACTGATTTACTGCTCTTTCAAGTAATTGTGGTACCAATTCGCCTAACATGTAGGGGAGTTGAGAGGCTTTCATATTCTTCATGTGAAGTATACACAATTCTAGGCGCATAGACTGATTGAAGGTCCAGTGTGTGGCGCATCCTAGAAAGGAGTACATGGTACGCAGCTTTCAGCTTTGCACGAATTATTGGATGATCTCTGCTGGGTATGGCAATGTATTCTAAAACTCATGTTACGAGGTGTAAAGGATAACGGGTGGAGAACGGCGTCAATCCTTTTTGGGATCGCCACACGTTCCAATTCCAAGGGATGTCGTGAAGGCAATTTGAGTGCGTATTTTGCCTGTACAATGGCTTGCGGTGGTCAGTCAGTGTTTTATTCTTTCTAGACAATCTGATACTATTGCACCGACCCTGGATGAAACTTTGATTCGCATAGGCAGGAAATCCGAACCAGAAACTTGGAATCGGGTGCACGCGACAGCCGGAGTCTCCTCTGTGCTCCCATGCGCCCGTTTCAACGTATAAACCAAAACTCCTGCAGAAAGGGATGAGAGTCAGCCCTATCCGTGTTGCTCTTCGAAAGAGTTTTTCGCCACCTATTAGCCATCGTAGCCTATATTGCATGGTGAGCACGAGTAGTGCTCTTATGCGCGTGCAAAGTCGATTTTAGGCTCGGTGTTCGCCTAGGTCAACCAAACTGGGATTACTGAATTGGTGAGACGTTCGGAGAAGGATAGAACACTGCTTTTGCATCGACTGGTTTCCACGATTCATGGGGCAAGTACGTGTTCAGACAGCCTCAGCAAAACCAGTGAAGTAGAAGGCGTGGCGCATTCTAAACAATGCTTGATATACATTAACATGTAAAGTCGTTAATTACAGTGTGAATTCTTCTGTTCTATACGGATAAAGGCCAGAAGCTCGATATCGACTCCAACTTCAGCGTTGTATAATAGTTTGCCTCTAACTTTGCTTCATTTGCAGCAGCTGTTCATATGCGACGACGTCTCATTCTCCATGGTTCCAGTAAACGGCTGGGAGGCGTTGGATCGAACGTTTCGTGAACACTATGATCAAAGTAAGTGGATGGCAGTAGAGATCCCTGAAAGACGAGTGGCTCAAGAAGACTGATAGAGCACACCGACACTTCTAGGTCCCACGATAGTGCTGATCAACTGCGGTGGGAACCGTTCCTTACAGGATATGCAGGTCCCCGAAGGAAGCAAGGTGTACGTGATTGATTCGAGGCGACCGTTTCACCATGAGAACATCTTCGAAGGAGAGCAAATAATGGTTCTTGTAGATAGTGTGGAAGTGCCTAAGCTGAGGTAAGATTGGGTTGATATCTTTTATTAGTAGAAGTTGGGCCACTTTGGCTAAAGGAAACGTCTTCAGCCTACCAGAGATGTCGTCTGTAATGGAAGACGGTGAATCTAGCGACTCGGAAGACGATAGCGACAACGAGGACGGTAGAGGAGAGACGAGGATGGAAAGAGTAGAACGAAGACTCTTGAAAAAGGTTGGTATACCCTAAAAGAGTGCAATTTTTCCACGAGGTATTGGAAATTTTTTAAGGAGATGAAAAAGCAATGGGCTAAGCGACGGAAAAATATTTTATGGAAATACTATGAAAACTCCTGGTACTCTATATCCGTAAGTGAATGTTCTGTTTCACTGTTCGGGTTCATTCTACGTGTTTGGCATCTCTTACGTTTCAGAGTGCTGTGAGAATGCTCGAATTAGCAGCGGAATTAAACAAGGCCACGCCGGAGTTGATGTGGGTGGCTGCCGTCGGCCTGAATAGTCAATGGACTGATAGAGTGGTAGGTTTCTGTGATAAATAGTTATGGATATAGCTGGTAGGGGTGCGTGCAGCGCAGGCGGAGGAGGTGACGGCTGTCGCGTGCACCTGATGCCAGGTTTTTGGTTCGGATTTTCCGGCCCACCCTGCCCATGCCAACCAAGCCTTCCATCCCTCTGGGGTCGATGAATTGCTAGCAGACTTATTTGCGAAGCATAAGGCGCTGACTTTTTCATCGGCTCACCACCGCAAGTCATGTGTGGACAAACACGCATCCAAAATCGCTACCGAGACATCCGTAGAAGTGTAATTCGTGGCGCATCGCAAGAGGGATTGATTAACGCCGTCCCTTATTCTTATCATTTATATTCAGCTGGTAGCTTGGAAAGTTCCTCCGAACCATGTCACAGGGCTGGGCGGGCCTATGGTTGGTAACGTACCATAGAACGCACGGCGATCCACATCCTTTTTTAATCCTTCACCATTTTGTGAAGGATATTCCCACAGCTTTGATCAGCGCTCGTATTCCAATGAAGTTCGCGAACATTCCTTGCTGATCATCGAGCTCTTCCCTAAAAACACCTTGTGTTAATGCCCCGCACACTTCTGTGGCAGTGCCGCTCGCCGCTATGGTTAAGGATAGAGCAGGGACGCCGCCAGCGGTGAGCTCTGCGTCCCTGCCCTATGGTTAAGGATAGGGCCGCAGCGTTGCCGCAGAAGTGCGTGGGGGCCTTAAGAGTTCAGGCAGTTCACCCTCGAGTGCAGCGACACTGTTTATCTGAGCAACGTGAAGGGAAACAGCAGAGCCCTGAGGTGATGTCGGCGGAGGCCGATGGAGGCATCGGCGACGGAGCGTTGGATCGCAGCAACGGAATAGCCGGTGATCAGGCCGGCTAACCCATTGATGGCGCAGTTGGCGTCGATCCGTCGGTCGTCCTGGAGCGGCGGTCGTGACTGGCGTCGGCGGCGTGGTCGGTGTCGAGGGGGCGAACTGTCGTCGATGGCGACGGCGACGACCTTAAATGGTCTCCGTCAGTGCCAATGGCAAGGTCGCGGTAGGTCAACCCTCGGTCATGCGATTGGGATACGATTCCTGCGTTTCCGAACTTTCCGGACCTTTACACTTGTTCAATTTGAGATCAAAGTGGATAGCGCTATACTAATGCTTTACCATCTTATAGTTTTTATTGCGAGAAAGGGAATTTTGATTAACAAATATGGAACTATTGTAGATAACTATTGAATCGTACCACGATGTGTGCATTGATCGGATGCGGCCGTTCATTCACCGATTCTCTCCACGTAACTCTGGTGCTAGAGCAGACGACCTGCTGCGAGTGTCGTTCGAGAAGGAGTGAGTTTCTATTTAGGAATATTTTCAAGACATTTATTTATTTATTTCTGGCGTAAGCTACAATCAGTTACAGGCGCACAAGATATGATAACATTCAGTCATAGAAGCAATGAATGGTTTTAATTTAATTTATGACTACGGATACTCTATGATGGGCGCGCGTAGTGCAGTGCTGTAGGTGCTGTCGCGTGCATCCGATACTAGGTTTATGGTTCGGATTTCCCGCCCAGGCCAAACATGCCTCCCATCCCCCCACAAACAGTGAATTGGTACCAGATTTGTCTGGTACATATAAAGCGCTGACTTCAGCGGCTGGCCACCGCAAGTCATTGTATGGCCAAATACGCGTTCAAGTCGCCTCCACGACATTCTGTAGAAGTAGAGTGCGTTTCCCGAAGCTCGGTATCTCCACGATATCCCGTAGAAATGGAGTATTGGAATACGCCATGGCCATCTTCTTCCACTTTATTCTCTCTGTCGCATATTCTTTGGTGGATCGTGGGATTGCTCGAGTGGAGCCTGCAGTGTCTTCATCTTGTGAATCCGGCCGTGTGACAGAGTAGCCCTGTGTGTCTTATCACCCGGTGGGCGAGGTTAGGGCCACATATCTCGTTCACGCCTTTTTTGAAGAAGACTGAAACCAACGTCATAAATAAAAAGGGGTAGAGGTCATCCCACCGAGTCGAGTAGGCGACGATCCCGTCTAGCGGGTGTATCTATTTTTCGACGAAAATTTCCGGATAGTGGGGTCTGTGATTCTGACTGACTTCACGGCCTGTTTGCGACGTCAGTTTGCGTATTTGGAATGCACAATGACATGCGGTGGCCAGCTGATGGACAATTTATGTTTTCCCCTTCCAAGGCAAGAGTGGTGCCAATTCTCTTATCCCGTAGGGATGGAAATTTCGGTTAGTTTAGACGGAACCACAGCCAAAAATATCGTTTCGGAAGCATACGAAGGTCGACATCACCAAATGTGGTGCCATACGACGATACGATATTGACCTTATTAGTCATTCGATGATTAGAAAGCATTGAACATTCGAAAGACTTCTGTCAACACAATTCTTTCGTGGAAGTCAATCTTGTAAAGAAATTGCTGCAAAATTTTATTTTTTTGGCCAAGCTATGTCTACCTTTAAGATATAATGGCGATTCCGTAAGACACACGTTTCAGGCTTCCATTAGCTATGTATTCGCATTGGTCGTTGTATCGAGCTATGGCAGTTAATGAACATTTCGCTTGCAAAACAAAGAATTGGACGCAAAAGGGCGACTCTGAAGTGAAGCACCTCTTGGCAGCTCTTGGGTGAGGTCTCCAGCAGCTTCTGCATTGTTACAGCAGGAAACAACTTTGGATCCTCGTCATTCAGACTGACGCTGAACGAGACTCGACAGAAGTTCGAAGCGATGAAGTCAGCACGACGGAAAGAAGTGATACAGACGCTAGAGAAGGAGATGACCCCGTCGTTTGCCTCGTTCATAGCCCATTTCGGTTATTCCAACAGGGTGTGTGCTGCTGATGTGGCGAGAGGAGTGGCTGTTAGGTGAGATTCTGTGATGTGTTGGATACTCTTGACTCACATGCAAAGCACTCTGTCAATTTTGTTCGTTTTCAGGTTAGAATCACCAAGAAGAGTACCACTGGTGGAGCGGTTTGAGAACGCTCGAGGAATTCTGCGCTGCTTCATGAAGTCCCACCAAGACTATGGCCCGCTTGTGAAGTGCTTTGACCTCTACAAGGTGAGCAAAGGCATCGTTATTTTGATCAGTGCGTAGGTAACCCCTTCCTCAGAGGTCTTGTTAAGACGACTTTAATCTGAGCTGGGGGCATACCCGTCGCTTGCCTATGAATAGTTTCTAGGACCTTATCTTGGGATCCTATTGGTTCTTTTGTAGAACAGTTATTCTATGAGTGTTACGTCAAGTTGGATCCCGCTCACATCAAACTGGAAATTTTGCGAGTCAAACTGGACGCTTCTAAACAGAACAAACGCTTTTGAAATGAAGCTGAACGTCTTCCGAATCAAAGCGAGCTCCCTCCACATTAAACTAAAGACTTTCCGTAAGGGATAAAATAATTTTATTTGTTAAAAAAATTTTAGTGTGACTTTCTTTGACACTTTTATTCACCTATTTAATATGTGAACATATTGTTTAAAATTTTATAAAATTATCACTTCTGGGTAGAGGTAATGGTCTAAAGCCTGATGTAAAGAGCACGAAGGCTGCCTTCTTTACTTGTAAGAGAAGAGGTTGCGCCATGTCCTCGTCGAAGACGTTGCGATTTTTATTCGATTGGTAGCAAAATTTTTGTTTGTCTAGTTTCAAACTTCTAAGCAATACAACAAAAACAACTGTAATGAACATAGATATCCTCACTTTAATGCTCCATGTTAGCTGCATTTAAGCTATCAATCAAATAAATAACGCAGGGAGCTTTTCGAGTGCATGGCGCTATGTCGTCTTCTTTTGTCTAGATGATTGCTGCCTTGTTGCGCTTTAAAACAAAATTAGTTTATTATTTTTTCCAAAAAAAAGAAAATATTTGTAAAATTGTTACACTGATTTTGGCAGCTGAACAAAAAAAAACATTTCAAAAGAAGTTATACCTAATTTGTCTTGCACGAAAAAATTAAGGAAATTTAGTATAATACGGCATATAAAAATATAGGTAAGGTATAAAAAAGGTAGGCTATAGTCCTATAACCAGGTATATAATACAGGTGTCTCAAAAAATGTATAAACTGTTTGAATATTGATAACTTTGATCACAATAAAGATACCGAAGAAGTTAAGGTCTCATACGAAAGCTTTAAAAAATTAAAATTTTCTTACCTATGAGCAGTATGGAATGCGCCATGCACTCGTCTGAAATTTTGCATTTATATTCGATTGATTGTGTTTCGCTTGAATAATGTTATAATTTCTTCACAAAGTAGTCGTTTCGATAAATTTCTGCTTCTTTTAAGGTTCTAAACTTAAAAGCACACTACGGCTTGTGAAAAATGCAGGGCATTCTAACAAATGAAGGCCTGTTTGGAAGGTTCTAACATTGCTGCTAGTGAAGCCTTTGAAGATGTTTGAGACTCATATGAAGCACAGGATACCGAAAACTCTGAGACGGGTAAGTAGTCAAGATTGCGCCACGCCCCCGCTTGAAACCTGTTTTCTCCCTGTTTTCTCCCTTATAACACGAATTCTGGCATTGTTTCTCCTGTTGTATTCAAGTAACAATCTTTTTCCTTCCGAAATGAAAAATGTCCAGAAAGCCGCACTTATTTTCACCTTAAGCTACTAAAATAAAACATTATAAAAATTTAATGTATAACTTATAACCAACTCTGAAATTGGATATTTTTCCATCATAACCTGTAGAGCTTGCCCAAGATAATGGATAGGGATCCAAGGGATTGTTGTAACTTAAATAAAGAATAAATATTTTGTGTAATTTCATAGTACTTCAAAATATTACTTACTTCATGACGTCTTCCAAAAACAACTTCAGTTGATCACGCAAAGGAATTCTTTCAGCAGTAGGCATATTTATCACTCGTATGTATTCCATTAACACTCGTTTGTTCACGTTTTCCTGGTTTTTGGTTAGACGAGTTGTTTGATCCACGTTAGGCTTCATAAAACCGGGACGCTAAATTAAATAAAATCCAAGATTAATAGCTAATGTATTTTATTATTTGAATTAATAAATATGTGAAAACCGGCGTGTTGATGACTATTAGTTCACAACTATTAACTTACCTCTCCATTTTCAACGTTGTTCATCTTTACAGTCGAATAAAATGAACTACACTTCTTGATAGCAGGTCATGATATTCACTTATACCGATATCCGGATTTGATAACAACCTAACACATCTTGACCTACAAAATATAACAATTTTGATTAATAGAAATCATTCCTTTAGAAGAAATACATGTTACCCCATAAAACACTCTAACTAAATAATAAGATTTAATATACACATATTATTTAGACCCATTGTATAACAATTGTTTGCTCCTTATTCTATATATAATAAATCATAAATTCTTCCCCCCCCCTCTCCTTTTTTAATAAATTAATAAAAGGGATAATAGACATCCCGTAACAAACTACTCTTGTCTATAAAAAAGAGAACCTATCTCTTACTAAAAATAGGGGTTGGTACTGATGGGGTTTGTAAAAGTCAAAATTGTCATGAGCGGTGAAATTTTAGCGCCTCCAGTACTAATCGTACCTTTAGGTACACAACGGGTTGACAACCCCGTAGGGCAGCCCCCTAAAACCCTTCTGGGATGCTGCTCACTGTATCTGGGTCAGACCGCTCAGATACTTTGATATAAGGTCTAAAGACTAAATCACTAATAACATAGCTAACTATTATGACCGTTTAACATTTATTAAATATAAAGATGAGAGCAAACAATATACAATTAGAAATTTCGGTAATAACAACAAAGGGTCTATATGTAACGATAAATGCACTTATTGTAAAATAATCAATTATGAACATTTTATTACATCAACTGTTACTAATTTTCGTATTAACACCTGTAAAAAAGAAACACTAACTGCAAACCACAATATGTTGTATATTGTATTAATTGTGTTTCCTGTAAAATGCAATATGTTGGAGTTACGACGAGAAGTTTAAAAGATAGAATAAGAGAACACTTATATTTTATTAATAAAAAAAATTACTCCTCTTTATCACCACTTCCATAATTGTAAATCAAATTTAAAATTCACAATTTTAGACTCACTAGAAGAAAATTCAAACAAATCAATTTTATTTAAAAAAGAACTCTTTTGGATTAAACTACTTAATTTTGCTTGTCCGTTTGGATTAAATGGTAATATAAAAAAAATTATGGTAATATATCTAACACCAACAACCCACTTAATTATAAAACAAATCACCCTTTCTTTTCACTTCGAATAATTAAAGATAGAAATAACAGAGGAAACAAAAAAGAATTAAAAATAAAAAACAAAATAAAATTAGCAATTTTATACAATACATTACAGATAATAACAATAATAGTTTACCCATAGCCAAAATTTATGAACAAGTTAAAAAACTAAATAAACAAGAACAGCATAAACTCATAAATCTTAGGTCTAAATCCAGCATTTCTTGATAACATTAGACAAGAAACTAAATATGTTGTATTATGTTTACTAACACATATTAAATATAAACCGGAAAATAAAGAAAGGATATCAAATACAAAAACATTTAAATTAATAAATATGGAATACAAGGTAGGTAATATCTAGGTAATATCTTTGACAGAATAAATTTTAATAAAATATTTAACAACATCCAAGTCAAACAACTTATAAATGATAATAATTGTAGAAAAGAATTTATACCGTTTAAAGTTGTATATAACTACAAACGTCCCATATCCAATGTCATCTTTAACTATAATAAATTCGTTAAAAATTTAAATTCAGAGGAATGTATTAATATTATTAATAATGATTGTATATGTAATCAAGATCAAGATAAATATAAATTATACATAGATTCCTTTCATAAACACATTATTACAGGCGATATAAGTGTTATAGAAAATAAACAGTTAATTAAAATTTTATCAAAAGGTACAAAATATAGACCAAAATTAAGATGTGATAGAGTTAATATTTATAATAAATACAATTAATAAAATAATAGAACTTATAAAAAATATTATGAAATGCCACATACAAGATTAGAAATTTTAAATAATTTCTTTAAACAACAATACAGAGATAAAATTAAACCTTTACTTACTGAAAATAACCTAACCAAAAAAGTTTACACTCTTTATAAAACTATTCGGTTACTACAAAAGAAATTTATTTTTTGCCCTTTAGATAAAGCTAATAACAATTACGGAATCATCTGCAAAAAATTTTATTTACTTAATTTAATGAAAGAGATGGGAGTTACTTATAATATTAAAAACAATACATTAATAAGCACTAACACAAATAATACTTATGTTAATATAAATAACGAAAACATTACATTTATTATAAACAAACATAAAAATTTCCTTCTTCAAAATAAACTAAAGAATAATACTGAAGGAAGTTTACCAATATTTTATTCTTTACCTAAACTACACAAAAATCCTATTAAATTCAGATTTATCACAGGAGCCTATAATAGTAGTATAAAATCTTTAGCGTTAGAACTCTGCAACTTATTTACACATTTTAAAAATCATTTTATCAATTACTCTAATATTATAAATAACAACTGTAGAAGAATTAAAACATATTGGGCTATTAATAATGGTAATATAACTCATGGACTATATAATATTAAAAATGATAAAATCAAATTATACTCAGATATGTTCACAAATATACCGCATAATGTCATAATAGAAAATATCAAAAATCCTCTTAATACATGTTTTAAAAATGCAGGAAAACATTATATAGCTAGCAATGGGTATAAAACCTTCTATACAGATAACATTAAAGATAACTATAAATACAGATATTATAATATTACAGATATTCTATATTTAGTTAATTATTTACTAATAAACAGTTACTGTATATTCATTAATAAGATATACAAACAAAACATAGGTGTTCCACAAGGCGAAAATTTCAGTTCACTATTAGCAGACCTTACAATGTCGATTTTTGAATATGAATACTCTAGGAACACCATTATAAATGGTAATCAATTATTTAAACCATTCAGATATATGGACGATCTACTTATAATTCATAATTATAATGAAGACTTTGTTGACAATACTTTAAATCTAATTTATAAAAATGTAATTGTTTTGAAAAAGACACATGAAAATGAATATAAATGTAATTATTTAGACATGAATATAAAAATTATTGACAACAAAATAATGACTAATTTATATAATAAAAGAGATTCTTTTAATTTTAAAGTTAATAGATTCCCACACAGGGATTCGGAAATCTCAATTATTATCAAAAGTAATAATATTTATAGAGAAACTTTAAGGATTGCAAAAACATGTTCCCAACTAGAATATTTTAATAATAAAATAAAAGAACTTTACGATATATTTATACATAATGGTTTTAACAAAAATTTTATAGTTAAAAACATATTAAAATGTATTTTCAAAAACCAGCAAATTTTTTATAAATATAACTTAATAGATAATGGCATAAATGATAAAATGATTCAAATCAGTTTCTTTAAGCCTCAATTGGCTGGTATCGAGGTTGTAAGCTGTTACAACGATGTCTTGTTGCGATCAAAACTTCTAGCGCCAGGCGGGACTCGAACCCGCACCTCCCCCTGACCGGGCGGGAATGCTCTACGCCATTACACCACCGGCGCCGTTTGATCGAACGCAACATCCACACCTCGTGGGACCGATCAGCACCCACCCGTATCCGGGATGAGCTGGCCGCTGATATCAGCATGGGACCAGTTAAGCTGATGGTCTTCATAGAAACAATTCAAATCAGTTTCTTTAATCCTCAATTGGCTGGTATCCCGCCTGGCGCTAGAAGTTTTGATCGCGATAAAATGATTAATTTTATTAAAAATATTAAATAATTATTCCAAAATATACTTTACTACTTTTTAAGTTCTATATCCACTCAATTCCTAATATTAATTATATCATGTTTAAACTGCTCCAATACATATAGCTCACCAACAATCAACACTGAATGCACATTAATCGCAACAATAATATCAATATGGTAATGATATACACAACAGTGTAGTTTCTATTTTGGCATGCGCTCACTGTGAGCGGTACTGTAGGAAGGAACAAACACACGTGAGTTTAATCAACACTTATTTAGTTTGTAGCATCTCCCCCTCTTCACTGATGAGCCACAGGGGAGGTGCTACAACATAAAAAAAGGTTCGTATGAAGAATGATGTGGCGAAACGAACCTTCTTAGGTATTTTTGTTTTCAATTTTAATATTTTTAATATAATTCAAAAGAAGCACAAATCAATCGAAACGGCCACTTTGTGAGGAAATTATAACAAGTATTCACGCGAGGCTCAATCAATCGAGTGTAAAATGCAGACTTTCAAACGAGTGCATGGTGCATTCCATGCCGCTCATATGTAAAAAATTTCTATTTTCATAGTCTTTCATATGTGCTTTCAACTTCTTCAGTAGCTTCACTGTGAACAAAGTTATCACCATTAAAACAGTGTATAAATTTTTTGAGACACCCTGTATATATTCTAACCATCTTGAAGAGTCTGCAGTTTAACCTCCGTGAAGCTCGCTTTGATTTGGAAGAGGTTCACTTTGATTTCAGAAGCATCAAATTTGTTTAGAAGTGTGTTCAGTTTGACGTTAAAAGTATTCAAATTGATCAGAAAATGGTATAAACGAATTTTCAAGCCAAACTGAACACTTTTTAAAGAATGCTCGACGCGAGATTAAATCAGACACTTTCTATGATGGTTAAAGCTTTTTTTTGTTCAAGCAAAACATTATGACTTTTCAACAATGTGTTTCTTATATTCACCTGTCATAAAAAGCTAACACATTGTTTGAAAATTTACGAGAATTTATTAACTTGAAAAAAAGGGGTCTAAGTTTTGCTTTAAAGTGATTTGATTGATAGCAAACACTTTATTTACACAGAGTTACGTATTTTTCAATTTTTCTATTCTTCGTGCAGCAAAAACAATTGTAGAAAGCATATTTTCACTTTGAGTCCGACAAAGCAGCATCTACACCATCGATCAATGACAAAACGCAACGAGCTAGACAAGTACATGGCGTGATCTCTTTTATTTTCAACAAAAATTAAAATTTATAAAATTTCGAAGGGTGTGGTCAATTTTGTGGCAGGCGGATTAAAAAATTAAAGAAAGTCATTGCAAGTTTTCTTTGAGCAAAAATTATTTTAACCCCCTCAGAAGCTGGTTACCTAGTTTAATCTAGAAGGCGGTCGTTTAGATTTGAAAGATGAAAAGTGTCAAGCTGACGTAGAAGAGTGCCCACCAACTCGATTTAAAACGTATCCAGTTTGGTTTGAAAAGCGTTCAGTTTGACTTGAAGGTGGAAAATAAGTTGCGTCTCTGTTTTCAATGTACGAAATTTTCAGGTCGGGTTGGAATCCGTATGGGCCCTAGTTGCGGCGGCGATCAATCAACAAGAAGTGCTTCCTATTGGGCCATTTTTCCTGCACTCGTCTACGGTTCCGATGGGTAAGTGGCTTGTTACTGTTGGGTTAGAGCAATCTGTTCCTTCGGTGTCTTGTTTTGTACTTCAGGCCCTATAATAGTCCTCTCAAAGGGCACTTTGAATCTCAAGGGAAAACATGTAAAAGTGACCGCGTTGTAAGGCATCTGGGGAAGGCGTAGACTGTTGTGTGCAAACCGATTCAAGGTTCTTGTTTCGTGTTTCCGGTGCAAACCTACCAGGTGCTCCTCTTTCCGGGGTCGGTGACGTGTACCAGACTTGTCTGGAAGGAGAAGGCACGGGGTTGTCTATCTGACGGCCACCGCAAGTCGTATAGGCCAAATACGTATACAAATTGCCTCCTCAACGTCCCGCCGAACAAGAATGCGTGGCGCATCCCACAGAGGGACTGAGTAACGCCTTGCTTTCTCACTTCTCCAACAGATGACTGCTTCAGATGAGATAATGGACGCGAGGCACTTTGTGTTCGTTTTCACGACATTCCTGCAACGAGCCTTCGCAGCAGCGAGAAGAAATCGAGATAGGACCACAAAGCCGTTTGTCGTGAGTCTGGCGCTCTCGGGAGACATGCAAGGCTGGCACATCGTTACTGGTGCAATGCCGCTAGACACGGTGTTTAAGGACGCGCAGTTGATGAGGTACGACTGAACGTCGACCGTGGGTGTTGTTCTCGAAGACTTGCCTTTTCAGTTTCATGGGAAGAGCGTTCGAACGAGCCGCAGAGCAGGCGCATTTAGAAGTACGACGGGACAACTTTGATCCGAACGGTACTCCTTGTCGTATATCTTCCTTTTTTCATTAATTGTTTCGAAAACTGGTTTCAGTGGTGTTGATACGATCAGAAGACCGGTCACGTTTCTTCGACCTGTTGCAAGCCGTCATGGAGATCGAGTCTTGACGAAGGCTTCTTCAGGGGGGCCGGCGTAGTACTTTCGGACTTTCTTCTACCAAAGGAATTCCATGCCATCATTATTTGCTTCGGACTGTATATGGTGTGATGAGATTGCAATGAAACTATTCACTATTTGTTTTGTTTTTAACTGTGGTACAACTGTAACGGATAGAAAAGTTCGAACGAAAGTCTTGCATTCCAAAACAGCGCATAAAAAGAGATGGACTGGAGGACGCTTGGTGGTTCGGCGTGAAGATCTACATTTTCATTATTTGGTTGCTTTGCTCCTTGCCATCTCAACGAACACCTTCCCTACCAAGTTTTTTCCCTTTCGAGGGAGGAGAGTGCTCTTACTGTCTGCTCTCTTGATCCCCTTCCTACATCTACGTAGTAGTTTCATTCAGGATCTATTTATTTCTAGTGGCATCTTTATAGAAATAATTCTATAACATTTCTAAAATTTAGTTCTTGGCGCTTAATTGTTCGTCATGTCCAACGTCACCAGTATTTCACGTTAGTTTACAGCTGCAACTACTTCCTTCCCCTCCCTTACTGGTGAGAACAGGAGGAAGGAGGGAGGATCTGTCTGTTTGGTTTTCGTCTAACCAGGAAACTATCTCAACGGTATGTCAGAACGGCTCAAATGTTATATATGGGCAGAAACGCCTCTTTGAGAAACAACAAAATGCAGATATCTCGACGGCAATAGAACTCTGCGCAGAGTTAGAGATGACGGAAGTTGTGCCGTTGGTGGGGTTAGCTCTCTGCTTGCACGCGAACTGGCTCAAGTTGGCAGGAAAAGCGGTCATGAGATATGCTAGCCCTCTACCCACTGCGCCACCATCGCTCGCTCGTCATCGCTGCTTCCAGCCAACTTGAGACCCCCCCTCTCCACGTGTAGGCAGAGAGCTAATGCCGTCAACGACCCAACTCCCAACCCTGTGCTGAGTTGTATTGGGGTCGAGATATTTACATTTTGTTGTTTCCCAAAGAGAGGCGATTCTCCCCATATACAAAACTTAGGCCGTTCCGACCTACCGTTGACATAGTCTTCTGGTAAGGGACCGTGTGAAACAAAAGCCAAACTAATTCTTTCTTTTCCATGTAAATGGCGGAGTTGTCGGCTGTCTAGGTATCACATGACCCTTCCAAGGATGGGGGAATGTGGTATCCCCTTTCCGAATCCTTCTCTCCACGCTGACGACGACGTCGTTGTAGAATGGCGAGATCTTGGTCGTAGACCCGCTGTGCAGCTATCAAAAGGCTTACGTCCTGAATAGGAACGCCCTCTGTGCAGGACTGCGATGACAGCTACAGTTTCGACGTAGTCGAATACCTTCTTCAGGTCGATGAACGTAAGGCACAGCGGCAGCTTGTACTCTCGCGACACTTCGATGAGCTTCGTAATGGTGTGTATGTGGTCAATCGTGCTGAATCCTCTCCGAAGTCCTGCTTGTTCGCATGGCTGTCCTTCGTCCAGCGTTCTGCTGATCCTATTCAGGATGGCTCGAGTGAACAGCTTGTAGACTACGGACAGCAGGCAGATCGGGCGATATTTGCCAATGTCATGCACGTCTCCCTTCTTGTACAGCAAGACGGTCCTGCTGGTCTTCCACTGAGATGGAGCCTTGCACTCCGACAGGTAGCGCGAGAAGAGCCGCGCCAGAGTGTTGACGAGCGTTGGTGGGAGATTCTTCAGGTGTTCGGGTCTGATCCTGTCCGGACCGGGTGCTGCTATACGATTCGAGATGGCATGTCGGACCTCGGAAGGGATAGATGGGGTGGATGCATCCCGCGAAAGATAGCATGGGGCAAGTAAATGTAGCTAACGGAGAGAAGTTGTGATTGAATTTCTGACCCTCTCCAAGAGGTGGTGGTCTCTACAACATTCTGGATCCAGGCCGAGGCATCTCAGCAGCGACATGGTTGTTTTATTAGGTTGTCCGGAAGTTCTCAGCGTTTTGTGTTAGTATTTTTCATTCGTCTATTATTAAGTAAAAATTCAACTTGCGTTACGCTTTAATGCTATCTGCACAGAACTCTATCTGACTAAATAATTTGCGTTTCAACGTTGTTTAGTGTTTATGATCTTGAAGAGCTTATTGAAGTAAGTCGAAGGAGTGATTCCGATCAATATTTTATTTCAACTTCAAATGGAGACAATCGGTAGCCCCCGACAAATCAATCAAGTTCGGGGACCCAATAGTGTTGGAGAAAGCACTGTCGGCAGTGGTTCAGTAAACTTCGAACCGGAGATTTCAGCCTGGAAGATAATCACCGTAGCGTCGACCTACAGCAATCCTGAACGACGAGTTGAAGGAATTGGTGGAAGCCTAACCATCCCAAACAGTTCGCGGGATCGCGGATGAGCTAGACGTCTGTAAAACTGCTGCTGTTGATGCTTCGAAACGCCTTGGGAAGCTGAAAAGGCTCGAAAAGTGGGTGTCCCACGAGTTGAGTGAGCGGCAAAAATTTTCACGTTTCGAGACTTGTTCTTTTCTATTTCTGACCCGTTTTTGATCGATTCATCACTTATGATGAAAATTGGATTCTGCATGATAACAGGAAACGTTCCGAATAGTGGCTAGATGCCGACGATAGGCATTTCCCAAAGGCGAACTTCCACCAAAGGTAATGGTCACTGTGTGGTGGTCGGCGGCTGGTGTTATCCATTACAAATTTTTGGCACCAGACCAAACGATAGCAGCAGAGTGTTACGGTAAGGAAATCGACGAAATGCACCGAAAATTGCGGCAACTTCCGCCTGCATTGGTCAACATAAGAGGCCCGATTCTTTTGCACGATGGCACCCGTCCACACCTTTCACAAATGGCTATTCGAAAATTGAGGAAATTAAGGGTTGAAGTTCTGCCTCAGCCGCCATATTCTCCAGACCTCTCACCAATCGGCTACCACCTTTTCAAGCACTTTCAGAACTTTCTCGCTGGTAAAGCCTTCACCAATCAGGACCAAGCCAAAACAGCTTTCGTGGATTTTCTCTTGACTTGCTTGGAGTCTCGACCACACAATTTTTTGTCTGATGGAATAAGTCGACTGGTTGCCCGTTGGCAAGCGTGTGCTGATTCGAACGGTGCTTATCTCGACTAGATCCGATGATATTTGAGAAAGTTATGGTAGTTCAAAGTGCAGCACTCAAAACGCTTAGAACTTTCCGGACAACCTAATAAAACTGAAGAACAGATAAAAGCGAGAAAAGTCGGAAATAGATATTTGACATCATTGACGAACTTCAGAACTAAGTCAGTGTAGATATAAATACATAATGCTCGGGGGTACAATTATCTTTAGAAATGCGCAGCCGTTCTTAACGCTTTCGTTTGCAAAGTTTTGCTCAAATTCTGGGAACACCAGAGAAGGAATACGGGAGGAAGCTCGGCTCCAAGACTTCCACCGCGTTACCTTTCTAGGAACCACAGCCACGTTGCTGCGTTTGCCAGATATGACAGTGTTACGATATCGCACTGCAATCTGCGCGCTCCAGAAGAGGGGTGGTTCATTTTTATAGTCGGGCCATCCATGAGCAATGTCGACTTCACCGAGTTTTACACAATACTGATGTGCAGATGGTGATTTTTGTTTTCTCCTTCGTAGCTAATAATTAATCCTGCCCTTTTAAGCGTTTTACCCAGTTTAATTTTAATCTCTGTTCTCATGGCAACTTGTGCATTGGAGGCTGAAAAGCGGAAATGCGAATGTAAGTGGCATATCTCAACTACGGCACGGTCTTACCTTTTCCTAGTTAAAAATGTTTTAGCAAAGCATGGTAGCAAAGGAAGCAAAGGTGGGTTCATGCGGCTTAATCCGTTTAGACACCAGGTGCAGTTTGGGGGAATTCCTGTACATTTGCTCCACATCACTCACACATCTTCACACGCAAACGTCAAGACTTCAGTCACGTAATATCGGTACAATATTGGGACGCAATACGAGTTTGGGGGTGTGAACCATGGTAGGGGCGGCGCTACAGGAGGTACACCCGCCCCTTCCTGGGGGCGTGGCGTCAGGAGGTACAGCCGCTGTTCTGAGGACCGAAAAATTTTGTTTGTGTGTCAAAGGTTTCGTAAGGTAGGCTTTCGGTGAAGACCAGGGGTTTGGGGGTGGGTAAGCAAGGGAGAGGGCGCGTGTAGCGCAGTCGGAGGAGGCGCGACTGTCGCGTGCACCCGATACCAGGTTCCTGGTTCGGATTTCCCGCCCAGGCCAACCAAGCCTTCCATCCCTCCAGGGTCGGTGAATTGGTACCAGACTTGTCTGGGAAGGATAAAGCGCTGACTTGTTCATCGGCTGGCCACCGCAAGTCATTGTATGGCCAAATACGCATTCAAATCGCCTCCACGACATCCGTAGAAGTAGAATGCGTGGCGCATCCCAAAAGGGATTGAGTAACGCCGTCCTTTATCCTTTATCCTTTAAGCAAGGGAGATGAGAGATCGCACGCCCCCTGGCCGGGGCGGGTGTACCTCCTATCCGTCCCCCATAGTAGGCTTGGATATTTTCGGTATACAGCCTGTGGTAGGATAAAATACTTCGCTTTTCTACCGATCGCGGTTATCCTTCCTCCGCCAAGCCGCGAGCGCTCATCGCACGCGCGCACCGGCCGCAAAATTTGGGCTAAAGAATTGACATCCGCGCAGTCGTTCTCACGCATCTTTGCAACAGAGCGCGAAATCTTTCCTTCTTAGCCCTGCGCGCTCATGGGGAGTCCGCGCCTTGGTTCTGCGCTCTTGGAGCGCAGAGACAGGCTAGCGAAGGGATTCCGGGGTGTGGTGCATCCAAGCTGATCGTGCTAGAACTGCTCCCGTCGCTCGGGAGAAGTGCGCTGCTGGGTTCTTCGCTTTTCGAGCGCAGAGACAGGCTAGGTAAGGGACTCCAGGGTGTGGTGCATCCAAGCTGCTCGTGTGGAAACTGCCTTCGTCGCTGAGGGGAGTACGCAGCTGGGTTCTGCGCTCTTGGAGCGCAGAGACAGGCTAGGGAGGGGACTCCAGGGTGTGTGCCACCAAAGCTGCTCGTATGGAAACTGCTTTCGTCGCTCAGGGGAGTGCGCAGCTGGGTTCTGCGATCCTCGAGAAAAGGAACTCCAAGCTGCTCGTGCGAGAACCGCTCCCGTCTCCCAGGGTTCTCCTGTAGCGTAGCGGGTAGAAGGGCCGCGATCCGCCACCGACCGATCAACGAGCCTCCTCCATATCGACTGACCGTGGTGTCGGTGGATAACGAAAATTGCCACGTCGAAACGATGCGACCGCACGCGGCTTGGCGGAGGAAGAATAGCCGCCACCTACCGCAGACCCACCCTCACAAGGATAGCCATTAGAACTAACTACTTGCTCCGCTGGCAATATGCCAGCTCTTGCTGGAGTACCACGCAAACTTGCACATCAATCCGTGCCGAGACTGCTTTCGTCGCTGAGGGGACATCGGAGATGAACTCGGCTAGGGAAGTGACTCCGGGGTGTGGGCCATCCAGGCGGCTCGTGCCAAGAATGCTTTCGTCGCTGAGGGGAACATCGGAGATGGGTTGTGCGCTCTTCAGCGCACAACTCGGCTAGGGAAGGGACTCCAGGGTGTAGTGCGTCCAAGGTGCTCGTGCAGGAACTGCTCCCGTCTCCCAGTGCTCTCCTGTAGCGGCGGTGGAAGAGCCGCGATCCGCCACCGTCCGCTCAACGACCCTCCTCCATATCGACTGAGCATGGTGTCGGTGGATATCGAAAATGGCCACGTCGATATGACACGATATCAGGAGAATCTGGTTAGATCTAAGTAAGACCCCCTCACAAGTAATGTGATAAAATAGTGAAGCGTCCCTACACAGTACATCAGAGCCCTTCGAAAGCTGGGTGGAAAATAAGTCAACCAGGATGGCGTAGTTTATTTATTTCTACATGTTGTTGCTCATTTATTGTGTTTCGCTACGTCGGAAAATTGTTTACGAGTGACCACCACCAACTGGGATTGCACCGAAAGCTGTATAGCAACCTCTTATCGCCAAGATCTCACTCTACTGAAGGCCGATATTTTCATTTCTGTCGTCATACATGTTCTTTGATTTCCCCGGCTCTGCGAGTGTTTCAATGTAGTCCTACACCGTACCACTGCATTGCGGTGCCAAATGTTTCATCCTAACGAATTTTCCAAGTGAAGGAAGCTTTATTCTATTTTTAAGAAAGCGCAAAAGATTCGGAGCTTGAGGTACGCCTATCGGCAGAACAGCCGCGACAACTTCAACACGCTCACCATAAGGAGGTATTTCAATCCACATTCCTTATAGTGAGGTATCGCATGCATCATTTTCGAGCATCCATTTAAGAGAGTTGAGGCAGCAGAACACGCCTGGAGGAAAATGGATTCGTTCGAAGCAGTGCAACCGGTGTGGAGGATGGCGAAAAGGACGAAAGAGGTTCGCGTTCTGGTCCTATTTCAGGTTTTCATATGTTACCAACAGCGCATTATTTTGTGCCGTAGACCAGGTGTGGACCTTGAAAATGCCAAGGCTACAGTTATATATGTGACCCGAACGAACAATTATCGGTTATTCGACTACCGAAGAAGAGGTAGCCTATCGACTCGTTTGAACGGTCTCGTAGTGATTTGTGGCCCTTATCCCTTGCTTGAGTTTCCACGAGAGCTTCAGCGGCTCTCCCGTGGTACGAGTGCTTTCATCTAAATTCAGAGCATGAGCGATTCGTGTGGCATGGAACGACATACGAATTTGAGGATATATCCTAGTCGAAGGGCGCGTGGAGCGCAGTCGAAGGAGGCGCCGGCTGTCGCCTGCACCCGATACCAAGTTCCTGGTTCGGATTTCCCGCCCAGGCCAACCAAGCCTTCCATCCCTCCGGGGTCGGTGAATTGGTACCAGACTTGTCTGGGAAGGATAAAGCACTGACTTGTACATCGGCTGGCCACCGCAAGTCATTGTATGGCCAAATATGCATTCAACACGCCTCCACGACATCCCGTAGAAGTAGAATGCGTGGCGCATCCCAAAAAAAAGCGATTGAATAACGCCGTCCTTTATCCTTATCCTTATCCTAGTCGGGCCGCGAAGTTCGACAAGTGGATTCCCAGAAAGAACTACCACTAACTGAGACCTGTACATCTCTCTTGCCGGCCTTTAGGAAGACTCCGCCATGGACAACATTGACGAGGAATACGTCCGCTTCGTGCACCATCTCTGCGATAGTGCTAAGGGAGGCGAGAGCTTGAAGACCACCAAGAGACGTCTGTCTCTGGAAACTCTCGAGCTGATACGCCAGCGTGGAGCAGCACAAGCGTCAGGCAACTACCAACTGACGTCCGAGCTTGCAAAGCTATGCAGAGAGGGGATAAAGGAGGATCTTAAGGAGAGAAGGGCGGAAGTGTTGGCTGAAGCAGCAGAGGCTGGTTTGAGCATCCGCAATGCCCACCGAAATTTCGCCAACTTCAAGACCAAGATGACCGCCCTCCGACGTCGTGACGGAACCGTTTCCATAAGGACCATGGAGAAGGTCATCCACGACTTCTACTCCGATCTCTTCGATAGCCACATCCACCTGCCCCCACTCCATCTTCCGCTGGATGGATGCGTTGTCCTCTCTGTTCTTCCTTCCGAGATCCGACACGCCACCTCGTCGAAAGAGAACCGTACAGCACCTGGTCCCGACAAGATCAGAGCTGAACAGCTTAAGAACCTCCCGCCAGTGCTGATTAACATCCTGGCGCGGCTCTTCACGCGCTACCTGTCAGAGTGCAAGGTTCCATCCCAGTAGAAGACCAGCAGAACCGTCTTGTTGTGAACAAACTGGAGCATCCTAATAGTAAGAAAAGCCACCTATGCTTTTAGGAGGGTTCTTAATCAGAAGTAATCCTTCTCAACGACAAACATAGTGGCTGGTCACGTTCAGAAACGCAACAGATCTCATTCCAGATATCTGGTCTTCACGTGAGTGCGAACGACGCCGAATACGCCACATTGAGAGCGGGAGTTCAGTCCGAATTCGAACCTGCTATTGCATACATGAGCCATAGAGAATCTCCTTAAGAAGATGCAGTCTCATAACTACGTTTTGTACACCTAGTCGTAATAAATCACAACGCTTAGCATTCCAACCTTAAGTACGCACATCAGCGTGCTCTCATGTACACGTAGCTGCGACAAACTCGGACGAATACACTCTGTAGGTTCTCGTCCTCTGAGATATCAAGCGATGGGCCAGTTGGTGCGATCCTAGTTCGTGGGGCCCGAGTGGTGTTTTGCTCCACACCATCACCTATTTTGAATTCGCATTAAAGCTAGTTGGTGCTTTATGGTGTCAGAGGACTCAGGCAATTTCAAAAGAAGGGATGGTGGAAGTCCGAGAGGAAACAAGCACCTCAACTGCGAGTGATCTCCCCAAATAATGGCTGCACCTGCAAATTGTCTGTTATCTGTTGCCAGGCTGTGTGGCACATTCAGTTGAATGTTTTTCACCCAAGGTAGATACAGCCAACGATTCATGCTACGTACCGTCTTCACGTCGAATTGGACACTTTTCAAATCTTCGTTCTCTTAGTATTGAAGCTCGATACAGTCGAATATTTATTGACGACGTTTCTGGCCTTAAGCCCTTCTTCAGATCTAAAAGAACGATGTCGCTGATACGTTATATATTACACAATATGTACTCAACAGCAACACAAAACGACACGTACTACAGACCTGGCTAGGTTACAAGGTAATAAAGAGGGGGGGGGGGGAAGCGAAAGACTTCAAGTGGCGTGGTTTGACCGAAAATGAGAGGGGTCTCTGGGCTGCTTATATTGAATCGCAGGGAGTGACCGGTCTCTCGTCTGTCAATGTCCATCCTCAGCACTCACATCGATTGCATTAGAGACTGATAAGGCCCATTGGACACTTGTTGATGGGTGGTCGCCAGTGCATTATTGCAAGCGCTTCCTGAATCTTCTCCTCTACTTGATCTTTTAGATCCCTATGAAGGATCGAAACTCGCAGCTACGGCAGTGGATCACGGATATGTCTGAGGGTGCGATGTCTAGAGAATGGACTATCTGGGTAGCTCTGGGGGCTACGCAGTGCTCTATAATGTTCGTTCATTCTCATACCAAGTGGTCTCGCTGCTTCGCCAATGTAGAATTCTTCACATGTCATACAGACTGCTTTTTACATCACACACATCATTTGGCAAATTTGGCTATCTCTTTCACAGACGAAATAACCTGACCTTTCACACTGGCTCTCATATGGACGCGGCGCTGTAAGCAGACGCCACAGAGACGGAGGTGATCGAAACATGAGGCGTATAGGGAGCCCCGATCGTCTTACGACACGACTGATGTCCAAAGCGAAAGAATCCATGATGAAAGCAATAATTAGAGGAGAAACATCAGGTCGTCGCTGAGGTTTCTAGCAACGGCGCAGTTCCGTACCATATCCGTTCGGCCGCAGGATTTCCCTGACTTGATTTTCCATCTGAGAATTCGCAGTGATGAAGTGATGAGAGCTGCAGATGCGGTTATGGTATGATGAACGGTATTTCGTTTCATATACATAGGATGGCAACTCCGCGCATATATAAGGATGTTATGGGTTGTCAGTTTCCTGTACCACATACAACTTACTCCACCTTCCAAAATTCTCATTTTCCTATTCAAAAATGGCAGAAATCCATCTGAAGCAGAAGTCCCTTATGTTAGTTGGACCATAGGAAATGCTGAGTGAGTGTCTGTCGTAGTGTTGCTCGCGATTTACCCACAACAAAGATGTCGCCAATGTATCGCCCAAAATATATTAGGTTGGAAAAAAGTCTCTTCACACTTCGAAAAGATTTTTACTGCTCTCCTTGTAAACGCACTAGCCAATATTGATTGCTGATTTCGTAATCCCCTTACACATGTCTACCGTCCGCACGTGGACATAGGTCAAGACCCTTCTTGTACTTCGTTATCTATCCAATCTTCCGGACTCAATGCCGGATTTACCTCATGGCCATTTTCGGCACGTTATTCTTCATGAATTCATTAAAGGATCTA
>OX375867.1:91750771-91804928 GCA_947359475.1 Heligmosomoides polygyrus bakeri | reverse complement strand
TTTTTTCATTTTGTAGCATCCTTAGCTGGCTTTGGTATATTTGCAGTAGGTAGTACTGACGTCCTTTAGGTCAGCTGTTTTTGAGCGCTTAAATGCTGCAAAAATCTATATTTCTTTTTGTTTCCTCCCTTTACTCTCTCAGTTTGCTTTAATTTGAAAAATAGACGCGACAGCGCTTTTATCCGAAAGAAGACCTTTCCGCTGACATAACTTAGTGGTTTTTTGAGAGGTTTAAGATTTTCATACTTTCCATCTGCCGGAGTGTTGGCTGGGATTGCTGGTCGACCTCGCAGAGCGCACCTCAATGGGGTCGCGGACCTGCCGCCCTAGCATCTAGGTGTGAAAGCCAGCGGTACCGCATATCTGTGCCCAGCAATAAGCTAGGCAACAGTGAGCCAGATGCGATCTCGCATCAGTGCTGCTGATTACAGATTTTCTTCTCAAAATTGTGCTAGTTTTATTCGATTTTTTAAAGTCTATAATTGCGCATATACTGTAATTATTCAGATCAGAGAAAGAAACCATAGTGGTGCTGGGTTGTTTAGCTTTTTTGCATGTTAGCTCATTATTTTGTTAAGTGGTCGTCACACAACCGCCTCACAATATTGGCTAAATAATAATTGGATAGGACGCCGCGATATATTTTTAAGAAATATTGCGTGGCGCACTCCACTTCACAATGGGCTTTGAAGGTTCATTAACGATTAAAGTATATACAAAGGTAATAAGAGTGCCGTTAGTCGTTGAGTCCTTTTTAGATTTTTTTAGAAATTTTTGGAATGCACCACGCAATCTTTTATACTTTTATGTGAATAAGTAGACGAAGGTTCTCCTGGGTCTCCTATTCTGCTTCTACGGGTAGCGTGAGTGCAGAATGAAAAATCGTTTTTTTTTTTAGGAAAAAGTATATCCGAGTACTGTTTGCTCGCTCTTGTGGTTAGTTTCATAAATTGTATCGCACTTGTAGTGGAACTACGAGACAATGTGACTGCAATACTTACAAGTAGTGACTAGCTGTGCTAACAAGAAGTAAACTCTACGAAGTGTATCATGCATTGCTTAAAACGGGGTTAAATGCTCTGAATTTGGTTCAAAATCACGAAGGTACCGAAGGCGGAGAGAGAGATCGGGAAAGGGAGACTTTTCGAGAGTTCTACGACAAAAATAATACTAAATCTAATTTCACGAAAAGAGCATGGACATCGGTTTAGACTCCAGTGATTTGTGCTTTGGCAAAGTGCTTTATAGCTATCATTTGTTCACTACTTTTTCGTGTCTCTCATTCAGTTAAATGACACTGTTCTGATACAGGAATAATACCTCCAAGTCTAGGCTCTTTTCTTGCCACATAAAATAAAAGCTAGTCTGGTCGTTTGTCTATCCACCGGTTCGTCTAACCGAAATAAATGGCCGTTCGTCCGACTGGCTTCATATCGGTGGTCAACATCCTGCATCTTTTCCCAATGATAACTAAGCAAGGTAATAGTCAAGGTGATATGCCTTTCCACGGATCTCCCTCGATAGAGAGCCTTCGGGCTCTCTTGTTAAGAGGGATCTCGGGCCGCTTGTCGCAGGGCCACGTGGCGCGTCCCCGGGTGGTGGATAGGGGAATTAAACGCGAACCAAATGCGACCGTGTACTGCCCAGAGACGCAGGTGGGATGCAGGGGATGGACTCCTTGCTCCTGCTGTGTCGGGTCGACGCGTTCCTTGTGCGTGGGAGCGGCATGTTCGTGCACAGTGTGCGTGGATGTGTCCGTGACTGTGCGGATTGTAACTGTGTCGGCTCGGCCAAAAGCTTGCACTCGGTAGACTGGGAGTACATGTAAGGCGATTCGAGGCCGCCTTAAGTCTCGCCCCGTCCCTTCGGGCAGTCTGGCTGGCTGCCCGGAGTACCCCGCCCGCACGACAGAGCCTGACTAGCTACCCGTGTTGTATTCCAGTCAAACACAGCAGCACTAATGGGCCTCATTCCCCTGACCCCGAAAGAGCCCCCATTTCTGCAGCGATGGGAAGGACGAGTACGGAGAGGCTGCTAAAATCTCAGGGCCTAACCAGGCTGCGCAAACTGAGAAGGACTAGGATGACGATCTGTACTTACAACGCCCGCACGCTTGCGTCGGAAGCATCCGTCGAGGACCTGATGATGCAAGCCAGGAAAATCAAGTACGACGTCATCGGACTGACCGAGACGAGAAGACACCACCCCCTACACGCCGCCTACGACTCCGGAGAAGAACTGTTCCTCGGAACATGCGACAGCAGGGGAGTAGGCGGCGTTGGTGTCCTCGTCAACACGCACTTGGCCATGAACATCGATTCGTACGAGTCTCTGACAAGCCGAATCGGACGTCTGCGACTGAAGCGATGTGGCTCCGTGCCAGCCTTGACTGTGTTCGTCGCGTATGCCCCAACATCCGACTACGACGACGAAGACGTCGAGGCCTTCTACCTGGAGCTGGAGAAGTTCTATAAGGAAGATCACACCTTCTACAAGGTGATCGTCGGCGACTTCAATGCCAAGATCGGGCCACGAAGGTCGCTGGAAGAACTTCACATCGGAACCCACGGTTTGGAGTGGAACGAGCAAGGTGAAAGGCTGTCTGAGTTTATCATGTCGACCAAGACCATCCATGGAAACTCGCAGTTCCAGAAGCCTCCCTCCCTACGATGGACCTGGGAATCCCCCGGTGGCCAGTTCCACAACGAGATCGACCACATCATCTTCAATCGCAAGTATTGCCTGACCGATGTCTCCGTTGTCCCCAAGTTCTACACGGGATCGGACCACCGCCTCCTTCGCGCGAGGTTCCGCTTTTCGCGTCAAGGAGAGAAGGCCGCGAAGTTCAAGAAGAGGAGTCCCAGAACGACCATCAACTGGGATCTCTACACCTCTCTTGTCGGCCTTTGGGAAGATGCCGTCATGGACAACGTCGACGAGGAATACGATCGCTTCGTGCACCATCTCCACGATAGTGCTAAGGGAGCCGAGAGCTTGAAGACCACCAAGAGATGCCTGTCTCCGGAAACTCTCCAGCTGATACGCCAACGTGGAGCAGCACGAGCGTCAGGCAACTATCAACTGACGTCCGAGCTTGCAAAGCTATGCAGAGCGGCGATAAAGGAAGATCTGAAGGAGAGAAGGGCGGAAGTGTTGGCTGAAGCAGCAGAGGCAGGGCTGAGCATCCGCAATGCCCGCCGGAACTTCGCCAACTTCAAGACCAAGATGACCGCTCTCCGACGTCCTGACGGAACCGTCACCTCTTCCAGAAGGACCATGGAGAAAGTCATCCACGACTTCTACTCCGATCTCTTCGATAGCCACGTCCACCTGCCCCTACGCCATCTTCCGCAGGATGGATACGTCATCCCCTCTGTTCTCCCTTCCGAGATCCGACACGCCATCTCGTCGGTGAAGAAACGTACAGCACCCGGTCCTGACAGGATCAGAGCTGAACACCTGAAGAACCTCCCGCCAGCGCTCATCAACACCTTGGCGCGGCTCTTCACACGCTACCTGTCCGAATGCAAGGTTCCATCTCAGTGGAAGACCAGCAAGACCGTCTTGCTGTACAAGAAGGGAGACGTGCACGACATTGGCAACTATCGCCCGATCTGCCTGCTGTCCGTAGTCTACAAGCTGTTCACTCGAGTCATCCTGAATAGGATTAGTAGAACGCTGGACGAAGGACAGCCATGCGAACAAGCAGGATTTCGGAGAGGATTCAGCACGATCGACCACATACACACCATTACGAAGCTCATCGAAGTGTCGCGAGAGTACAAGCTGCCGCTGTGCCTTACGTTCATTGACCTGAAGAAGGCATTCGACTCCGTCGAGACTGAAGCGGTTATGGAAGCCCTGCTCACCCAGGGCGTTCCTACTCAGTACATCAGAGTCCTTCGAGAGCTGTACAGTGGATTCACGACCAAGATCTCACCATTCTACAACGACGTCGTCATTGACGTGAAGAGAGGGGTTCGACAAGGGGATACCATATCCCCGAAGCTCTTCAGCGCCACCCTCGAAAACGTCATGCGCGAACTAGAATGGGATGACATGGGAGTGAAGGTCGACGGCCGGCAACTGCACCATCTTAGCTTCGCTGACGACATCGTGCTCATAACACCGAGCATCACTCAGGCGGAGCGAATGCTGGCCGACTTCGATCGTGTATGTGGAAGCGTTGGACTGCAGCTGAATCTTACGAAGACGATGTTCATGAAGAACGGATGGGTTTCTGATGCCCCATTCTCGCTCAACGGAACGAACATCTCCGAATGCTCCAGCTATGTGTATCTGGGTCGCGAAGTCAACAATGCCAACGACCTAGCACCAGAGCTGAGCAGGAGGAAACGAGCGGCTTGGGGAGCTTTCAAGAGCGTCGAAGAAGTCGTGAAGAAAACGAAGAACGTCCGACTCCGTGCCCACCTATTCGACTCCACTGTTCTTCCTGCCCTAACATACGCCTCAGAGACCTGGGTTATACGAAAGCAGGATGAACACGCGATCAGCGTCGCGCAGCGTGGAATCGAGAGGACGATGCTCGGAGTGACACGACTCACGCAAGTGAGAGAAGGCCTCCGGAGTTCCGAGCTTCGCCGACGTTCGAAGATCAGAGACGCTGTCGCATGGGCCAAGTCGTCGAAAATTAGGTGGGCCGGCCACGTAATGCGATTCGCAGACACCCGCTGGACGAGAGCCGTCACAGACTGGATTCCGCGGGATGTCAAAAGAACATCAGGACGCCCACCAACGCGTTGGTCGGACTTCTTCGTGAAAGCCCTGAACGACCGATATGACGCTCTTCGTGTCCCTCGAGCGAGGAGGATCCATTGGACCACTCTGGCACGCGACAGGGACGAATGGAGACGCTGCTGGCGCCCGCTCGAGCAAGTCGATGATCAACGGGACGACAGGTGACAGGTGATACAGGTGATATGCCTTTACCGGCATCATGTAGGGTATTCGCATCACGTAGGAACTCAATATTAGATTGAAATCGAATTTATCTATTTCACCTAATACTGAGCACTTGCGCGAGGGTAGCGCAGTCGGAAGAAGTGCCGGCTGCCGCGTGCACCCGATACCTGGTTCCTGGTTCGGATTCCTCGTCCACGCCAACCAAGCCTCCGGGGTCGGTGAATTGGTGAGAGATTTCTATGGGAAGAATAAAGCGCTAACTTGTTCATCGGCTGGCCACCACACGTCACTGTATGGCCAAATGCGCATTCAAATCGCCTCCACGACACCATAGAAGAAGAATGCGTGGAGCATCCCAAGAGGGATGAGCCACTCCGCCTTTTATCGTTCATCCTTTATTGAGTGAGCGCTCCAAGTGGTAATCTACCGAGTGTAATGGCAGGAAATAGAACTAAAATCCGGTAAATTGTGCCGATCGGTTACGATGGATTTCTAGCAAGCGCATACCAGTGCTGATTTGAAATAGGCGTAAAAACTTAAATGTTCAAATAAAACTACCCTAATCATTTCTATTGCCTCCACACTTAGTTTACGCCTCTTTTATTTTCGATTTTCAAATGCTGCTACTCTAGACCGGGAATAAATTTTGACCGAGCCATACTTGAAAATGGTAAACTGTTCACAATGCCTAAGAAAAGACCATCAGAACAACGATATATGCAGCTTTACATTTGCTCATTTTATTTTTCATGAGGTTCATTAGAGCTGCCGTGCATACAAGCTCAAAATATGATTCACAGACTGACTCTTGATAATTATTTCTTTTATCTTTCTTTGATCAACCAAATCTCTTGAGAAAATGTTTCGCCTGAAACCAGATCAGAAAACATTCCTGTGCGACTGTAAATAACTCAACTCGACCGACTATTTATACAAAATAGAATCTACTATATAAGCGAAAGATGCTAATTTGAAGGCATCCATTTACCTGCTAAGCGCATGGCGTGAGCGTGACTCCACGATGTCAGTGCAAAATGAGGTCCCCCGCACAACATCCGTCCAGATAATAATATCGCGGAGCCCATCAAATGCGTATTTAGCATTTTATATTCCAAATTTGTAGACCAAATTTTTGCTATATGACTTTCCACTGTAGTCACCGTGAAACCCAGCACCACTATGGTTTCTTTCTCTGTTCTGTATAATTACAGTATATGCGCAATTACAGACTTTAAAAAATCGAATAAAACTAGCACAATTTTGAGAAGAAAATCTGTAATCAGCAGCACTGATGCGAGATCGCATCTGGCTCACTGTTGCCTGCCTTATTGCTGGGCACAGATATGCGGTACCGCTGGCTTTCACACCTAGATGCTAGGGCGGCAGGTCCGCGACCCCATTGAGGTGCGCTCTGCGAGGTCGACCAGCAATCCCAGCCAACACTCCGGCAGATGGAAAGTATGAAAATCTTAAACCTCTCAAAAAACCACTAAGTTATATCAGCGGAAAGGTCTTCTTTCGGATAAAAGCGCTGTCGCGTCTATTTTTCAAATTAAAGCAAACTGAGAGAGTAAAGGGAGGAAACAAAAAGAAATATAGATTTTTGCAGCATTTAAGCGCTCAAAAACAGCTGACCTAAAGGACGTCAGTACTACCTACTGCAAATATACCAAAGCCAGCTAAGGATGCTACAAAATGAAAAAAGCCTGCTTCTTCAATCTATTTCAGAAATTAGTTATAGCCATTCTCAAATTCAAAAAACCCACTGTAGCAGACGAAACGGGTGAGTTTGTGGGTCGAATTTATGATAGCCATACGGGCTTCAGAGCCTGCTTCCTTACCACAGTCAAGAGTTTCTACCGTACCCAAAATATCAGAGAAATAAACTTACTAGGACAGCTTGGTACCGGTAAAATAGAGAATCAAAATGGATGAAATCGTCTTCCACATCTAATGACAGAAAATACCAAATTCAGCAGTGTTTACTGTCGACGAGGTCACAGTGAAATAGTGAATCTAGATTTGTTGAAGAATGTTAACGAAATTGAAGTCTTTTGCAAGTTGTGAGTGGAGCAGGTGGGTGATTAGCTAAACGTATCCTGTGGGTGTAATTATTTCGGACGACGACGAGAAACTGCCGCAGTATGGAATATTTGGGTGAACGGGGATACTCATCGAGAACAACTATTAAGTCGCTTAACCTTTGAAAAGGTCTTTGAATGGGGATTCCGAATATGTAGTTCATTTTGAAAGTAGACCTCTTTAAACAGTGTAAACTACGATGAAGTGGGATCAACGACGCGTTTAAACAAATCACCGCAAGTAGGTCAAATTTTGAGTAGTGTGAAAACTATTTAGAGATCTGAACTCTACTCGAGGAGCCGAATCCAACGGTGTGCTCGGCTTTCCAACTCCCAAACTTTTCCTGCTCCCAACGATTCCGACGCTGCGACGCTCGCAAGCGTCGGCGACGCCAAATGCGACAATAGTTATGAGCGGTATCGTACCGATAGTGGGCAGACGACACGTCAACTGGCAGAGAAGCTCAAAGTGTCTCATAGGATAGTGGGAATCCATCCAAAGAACCTCGGCTTTGCACGGAAATTTGGAGCTTAGATTCCATATGCCCTGTCAGACACTCAGACAGCCCAACGGCTCTCCATCACTGCTTCTCTTCTGTCCAGATACGAAAGAAAATCGTTTCGGCCGCGGATTGTGACAGGCGATGAGTGGCAACTTTCGAAGAAAAAGGTAATGGGTACAAATAGGAGAGAGCCCTAAGCCTGATCTCAAGCCAATATTCACGAAAGGAAGATTCTCTTGAGTGTTTGGTGGGATATCAGAGAAGTGATTTATCGGCAAACTCTCAGAAGTAGAGAGACACTTACTGCTTCCACATACTGTGACCAACTCCACAAAGTCGTCGCAATTCTCCAAGAAAACAGGCCGGAGAAGTCAAAGGTGATGATCCTGCATGACAATGCAAAGCCACATGTTGCAAGACTCACAAGAGAAACAATAAAGGAGCTGGGCTGGGAGATAATGCCACATCCTCCGTATAGCCCTGACCTCGCCCCTACCGACTACCACCCCTTCCGTGCTCTCAAGCAAGAAATTGGAAAGAAATATTTTGGAGCGGATGAAGACCTCAAAAATTGGATTCAGCAATGGTTCGGCTCCAGAACTGCAGTCTTTAAAGCGAGAGGAATTGGAAAATTACCCAGTCTTTGGAGAAGTGTACTGGAACAAAATGGCGTTTATCCTAATTGATTTGACTTTGTAGTTGTGAAGTAATAAAGCTTTAAAAAAATGAAGAGACTTTTTTCCAACCTAATAACACTCTTGGAGATAATCCGGCCGCTCAAGACGGTCCATAAGTATAATGGCGAGCAGCGGTGCCAACCTGCTTCCCATTGCAAGACCTCATATTTGCTTGTAGAACACATTGCGAAAACGGAATGTGGTCACGCCCACCACGCTTCGTAGAAGCTCTTCAGTTTCTTCTACTCGTAACCCAAAAACCTGTATGGCCTGTTGATGCTGCCGTAAAAGTTACCAGCAGGCTTCAAAAGCACTTCGGTATCCACGTTCGTGTACAATGCAGTCACGCCAAAGCTTTGATATTTTAGTCGTTCTTCTCCAATGAAATTGCATTGTCTCAGTTGTTCAAGAAATTGTTGCACATCCCTTATGTGTGCCGGTACATACGAAAGTAAGGGCGACAAGAGGTGTCGCGAGAACCAACTAATTTGATATGTTGGTCCACCAAAGGAAGACTCTATAGGCCTTATCTTGATAACAGTCTGTCTCTGTCTTGATAGGTGGAAGGAAAAATTTGGCGGTGTAGGGTCAATGAGACTCGCGACAGAATGGAAGCTGGAATGAGAGAATTGTGAAGAGGTGGATATCTCTGAAGGCGAAGATCAAACCTAGACGATTCACAACAACTAGTCGTGAAAAAAACGCCTTAACACCAACAGTTATTGCACTTTGCTTCACAACTAGTTGTGTGGCCACTGTTTCGAATATTCTGAGTGTCACCTCACATCTCCTATCGCTCCTGATAGACGAAACTCTGAACATACGGCAATTTCTAACGATTACCGGGAGACTTCCACTCTGTCGACATAATGTTCACTATGAACACTTCCTCATGCGCGGAAAACATTGATATGCCTCCAGTACATAGTTACAAGGTTGTCTCGTGACTACGAATGAGATAACATAACATAAGAGCGGTTAAATGAGGCTACCACGGGACACACTTCCAAAATTAATACAAACCATTATAAAGGGATGACATAGATTGAATCAAACGAAGGCTTCCCCTACAAAACAAGCATGGTTTAGTGGGCAGCGGCGCATCTCTAATCGACGAAGGCTAGCTTGGTTCACATTCCTCAACAGATTAAAAAGAGGTTGAAACACGCACTGAACTCTGCCGGGACCAAAATGCACTGATAAAAATGCAAAAAACACCACTAGGAGTGCACAGACCCCACTCCCGGAACAGATCCCTTGACCGCCCCTCCACAAGTCCACCGCGCTAACCCCTCGGCCATCCATTCGCAGGGAGCCGGCTGGCGAACGCCTCCCGTGAACGCGTCTTCTCGCTTCTATTAGAAATTTATCAAATTCCGCATTCTAGAAATGATTGAAGCTCCAAACACTTTGCAGCATCATTTCTGAGCACGACAAGGGTATTCCCGGCGTCTGTTTTGCATTATCGGCCCGCACTGAAGCGGTAAGGTCCGCAGGAAATTTGGAAACCACTATGGTGCTTCACAGATAAAGCAATACAAACCTGTGTAGGTCGCTTTGAGAAACTCCACTGTCACCTCTTTGACCTTCCTCGTTAGATTTAGTACAGTACAAGATAGAAAAAGATAAAGTAACCCTTTTGGGACGCACCACGCATTCCACTTCCACGAGACTTCTGTCGAAGAGGCTATTCGAATGCGTATTTGGCCATACAATGACTTGCGGTGGCCAGCCGATGGACAAATCAGCGCTTTATTCTTCCCAGACGAGTCTGGTAGCAAACCCTAATGGATGGAAGGATTGGATTATGCGAGAAATCCGAACCAGGAATCCGGTCGGGTGCAGACACAGCCGGTATCTCCTACGACTGCGCTACACGTTCCTTCACCCATTAGTACTTCTGCTAAAATCTATCGGAATCTTCATAAAGGATTACGGATAATAGTCGCCTTCAATCAACCCTTTTCCGGGACGAGTCACACATCCCACCTTTATGGAATATCCTGGAGACGATTTGAAAACATTTGGCCCACACAATAATCTGCGGTAGCAAACCGATGAGCAGGCCAGTGTTCTACCCTTCTTAGGCAGGGCGGTATCAAACCGTCCATCCGGAGGAATCGAGTGCTTGGTTGTCCGAATCGAGTGCTTGGTTGTCCTAGGTGGGAAACCAGAATCAAGAGTCTTGAATCGTATTGCATGCGACAGCCAGCACCTCCTCCGACTGCGCTGCCACGTGCCACAAAATTGTCCTACACTTTCAAAACGCATAAGAGATGAACAACTGTTCCCTCATGATGTATAATCGTACTAAACCATACTTCCATGATACTTTGATAAAGCCGAGGACGGCGAAGAACAGCACAAGGAATGCGAATCGTTTATTTGATTATGGATAGCGAATTGATGTAATACTCCTCTATTACACCAGAAATCCGGAGCAGATCGAAGCTTGTTGGCAGGGATGTTATTTGTTGTCGCCTCTGAAAGCACGGTAGATAAAGCTGCTTGTGACTTCCAAAACTGCAACTCCCTGGTTATCTAGTAACTATCCTGGTGCGTCCCAACCGAGCAGTTTCGGGAGCAGAATAGGCTTACCCTTACTGTTCAAATCGCTTGTATTCCATGCAGTCAGGCGGTTTAACTTCCACTCGTTTCTTGCTGATCTCAGCCCAATTCGTCGACAAAACAGTGCCACCGGATTCTCTACAATGGCAGAAACGCTAAGGAGTTCACCTAGAAATGTGTGGAAGAGCAGAGAGAGGACTTACTGGTAACTTTTGATCATCGCTCTTTTCACATCGTCCGAAGCTTCGCGGTAGAGTTTTCGGAACATGCGATTAACAGCCGCGTCCCCTTCCAAATCTTCGTTCTCTTCTTCTTGAATAACGGTCTAGAAACGTCACGTATTAGAACGACTCAAGACAACGGAGCTAAGGCCGTAGCTAGAAACCCTGTGTGAGCGCGATAGTAGGAAATGGAATGAGCATATCTACTTCATCAGAAACGTTTCTAGAAGCTGCTAATATTCAGACGCAATGGGGCCAAATGAAGATGGCTCAGATCCACATGCTTAAGCAATGCCCTGGTTCCGTCAAAAACGGCCTTTTATTTAGAGCCACGACAATGAGCGTTCCTCAGAAAACTAATCCCAACCTAGACGATACGGAGCACTTCGTAAGAATCATTACTGGAGAGAATCTTCGACAATACTTTTTTAACGTGAGTTTGTTGCTATTATTGGTGCTCAAGTTTACGTTCATATGGTGGTATTTTCTTATGCTGTTCATGTAATAAATAATAATAATGATAATGATAATGATAATAAAGAAAAAATTTCGTCTCTGAAAAATGGAAGAAGAAGAAGCTCACCCTCTCGATGGCCTCCCAGTTCTTCGGCGGAGGCGGTTCACTGGAAACAGGTTCGGCAGGTGCAGCCGACAGCATCGACCAGTGACCCTGTGTTTTCTTCGGCATCCTTACCTCCACCTGGGCATAGTTTGCATAATAAACACAACTCTATTCATAACCACCTCAAGAGCATCAGACTATATCAAAGCTGTTATCGCTTACTACGGAGAGAGAATACTGCAACCGTCAACATACCTAGCTACACAGGCTTGATTTACCGCTAAAGTTTGGAAAATTGTGTTGTATCAGTAGCAACAGTAAACAGTAGAAAAAATCAATTCTACTACCAGTGAGTATAACTGACCATTATCTACCATTTCTGACATGTGTTTTGCGCTTCACAAAACTAAACAAAACAAATCGAATACACAACCTAATGGGTTAAAGCGTTTCTCATTCAGATGGCCCATTGTAAAGCTACTTTTACTAAATCGCAATGTCGCAGCGAAGCACTCTTCTGAACATATTCTCTTCTGAATGCAATGATTTTGAGTAAGCAAGGTAAGAGACGACAAGAGAGGAAACAAGACCTGCTGGGAGTGGCAAAATTACGCGTGCTCCTATTTTTTAATATTTTTACAGATAGATTGTGCCGGGATTATATTTACATCACTTTTCATCTGAACCGAAGTGACATGCTTGCGTCGATAGGTTGGATTTCCTCGCATTTTGCTCCTATTTCTAGAATCGGATAGGTGCCTTTACACAAGAGTTCTGGGCAACGTAATCTAAGTTCCTATAAATAGGGTGAAGACCATTGCAGGGCAATGTGATGTTTTACTAAGCCTGCTAAGGTAGGTAGCCAGAGAGAGTGAAGCTTAAAACCTCCATACACATCGAGCTGGTAAAATTTAGAGAATAGATGCTATTATGGAATGGTGGTTGAAGAAACAATTAGACGACTTCATGCCCGAGATAGAAGTAATGGTGCATTTGTAAATGTAAACCTAAGAATCATTAGTTCTACAAAATACAAAAAATGGAATAAAAAGGAGAGGAAACGAACCAAAAATGTGATAAAAATAGAGACAAAATGAGCACGACAACCTCGCTGTTGCCTTTAGATGAATGGAAATGAAAAAACTGAAAATTGAGACCGAATTTTTACGCAGTTCCCTTAAAGAGCATCGGAAAGGCTATCACTGAAGCCAAGATTTCAGAAAGGTGGTGACAGTATCTAGCAGCAATTCTAAGTTATGATGAATTTGATGCACGAAACATTCTTTGAGTATGTTGATCGTGTACTACATTTGTTTACTCTGTCCTTTTAACGTTGTCGTTTGCATCACCCGCTTTTTATGAACTTTAAATACGACAAAATCATTTATTCGGCATAATTTATTTGTTGATAGAACAGGTTCGGATTATATGAACCTTGACAAAAACACCAAATCCCATACGAGTTTAAAAATTTATTGAGAATGCAATCCGATTCATAAATAATTCTAGGAGTCTTGGGATGGAGTTCCTCTAGATTTTGCTCTATTTTTTTTAGTCCTGTAATTAGTTCGGGACGGTTATCATTGTATATTTTGTTTAATTATCTTAATTCCACCTAGAACGTTAGCCGAGCTTATCCTGAAATTCATTTTATACAGCTTTTGACTACATTGTTCTTTACATGGCCTTTAGCCAGGTAATACATGGTATCGGGGAAGGGGGGAGGGGTCAGCGCGGTCAGAGGAGTTGCCGGATGCCGCGTGACCAATACCGGGTTCTTTGTTCGGATTTCCAGCTTAGGCCACCCAAGACTTCTAGCTCTCCGGAGTCGGAGAATTGGTATCAGACCTGTCTGTGAAGAATAACGCGCTGACTTGCTCATTGGCTGGCCACCGCAAGTCACGGTATGGTCAAATACGCATTCAATCATCTCCAGACATCCCGTAGAACTAGAATGCGTGGCGCACCCACCAAGGGATTGACTAATGCCGTCCTTTATGCTTTTATCCTTATACACCAACAAACAATGTTATTCGGAGACTAGCAGAAAACGTTCATCTAAAAAGAGCAAATAACTACATCAACCAAAACAAGTAGGTGCTCCTTAAAAGTGATAAGCTAGAATGTGAGCTTCTCGGAGTCCACAAGCCTCTCAAGATCTAGGCCATCTAGTGGAAATAGAATTAATAGAAATAAAATATATAAAAATTAATAGAATTAAATTTATCATTCAAAACATATTAGCATTTGCAAAAAATACGCATAGGCACGTCAAAAGCGATAAATAGAATCTTAATCAACTGGATCGCTAGCTGCCACAATGTCATGGAATCTGAATAAACTCGGAAGCTGCTATCCCACCAAAAATAAAAGAGGATGAGCAAATATTGGCGCTCTTTCCTTAAAACTACCTAAGTATTTTGAACCTTCTTTGAAAAGCCACCGACCGACTTAGAATATGTAGCCTTGTCAGGATGAGCAGACTGTAGATGTTTGGTGAAGTTAATCGAAGACATGTTGAAAACTGTGCAAATGGATGCAAGCATTAGGAAGTTTGCACCAAACTATGCTGTTTCAATCGGTACTCGCTTCACGTCCAAACGTGGACGAGCACATATAATTTTGCCGCCCAATGTAGATATTTGCCGGGTAAAAAGGTGCAAGGACCTAGACAGAATATTTCGCCTATTGACACAATTTTGCTATAGTGCCTGAAGTTATAATTGTTTGGAAAGTTATCGATCGGTTCAAAACTGGCAAAAGCTGGTACCTATTAAAGCGCTGAAGCGAAACATTGTCCGTCTTTCTTACGGCAGGTATTAATTAATCTCGGATTCAATAAGTAATACAAGGCTTTCCATAATCAATAGAAAGACTGCTTGTATTCAGAGAATATGAGCTAGCCCAAAGCTAGATTCCAGAGGATCAGCGATATCGCGGCAGTCTAGGCATCGCGTACACAAGGCCACAAGGACACTACTATGCACGCTAACACTCGGCCTTTTGAGGTCATCATCTCCGCAGGAACCGAACCCGGACCGTCATTCCCATGACGTGGGCAGCTAACCGGTCGGCTAATTGCCTCCCTTGACCACTGCGCTCTCTCGCACCAAATGACTCACGTACATCGGGGACCTAATTTATTCTTCCCAGAGGCATAACGGTATTACCTTCGAGGGAGTGCATGTCACTGTGAAGTCCTTCTCATCAACGGGCCTGGCCAGGATCGTCTCGAAGATCACCTCGTCACCGACGAAGACTTTCACTTCATTTTCATTGAAAGACACTCTGAAACATTCGCGCTGACCGCTAACCCTTCAAAAGAAAACCAGCTCCCTAATGAGAATGCAATCACCGGCAGTTTTCCAAGTCCACTCCTTTCTTCAGAATCGTGATCGTCACACAGGAATCGGTTTGAAACCAGTCATACCTTCAAACACTAAAGCATTTGATGGTTCAATAAGGTCTAAGCACGTCAAACTCTGGCTCTTCAACGACAATAGCTTGGAAAATCTATCTATGTAACGATAAAGAACGCCATCTGAGCACCGACCTCGGTTTCGCAGCCATTTCGATGTCCAGACGGACACGGAAGCCAACTGGAAAGGGCACATTCTTAGCAAATCTCCTCTACACTAGCTATTAGGCTAAACGATAGCTACCTAGGTATCGAGTTGGACTTCTCCATAGGATCTACGCACACAACAGGAATAACGTAAACCTTTATTCAAATATTACTTAAAATCGAACACCGTATGAATCTTTTTTCAAAAACGAGGGCACATTCGACATGTCTAAAAAACAAGTAACGTCTGAGTCAAGTGGGAAAACCAATACATTAAGCTATCATAACAGTACACGTTACGCATAGTGGACAAATATGTAGCCTTAAATCAAACCATAATTATTAAGTCTACAGGGCACCGAGGTGATCCTTGACTTGCTGCTTGGTTAGACGTTGGAAGCCTTTCGCATTGCAAATCGCAACCTAAAAAGAACAGAAATGAACGGCGTACGTGCAGCTGCTGAGAGCAGTGTTCCGTAATCCTAGTATTATAAGCGTAGAAGACCAAGTCCAGAGGAGAACCAGAAGAGACTCTAGTGCACAGCGCTCTCGCAGAGTGCTATGAATGCGAAGCAGGCTTTCATACTGGCTTTCATACCTCTCAAACAAGCCCGATACCATGGGAAGGGAAGGACGTGTGGACTGGTTGGCGGTAGCACGCAACCGGTTACGAATGTAGCCTTGTCGGCCACAGCAGGCCACACAGCTGTGCATAGTATCACATGTTCCAATAAAGGTAGAAGATAGAGAATGTGTTGGATCTATCCTAGTCCGGGAGGGCCACATAACTAAAAAGTATTATATGTAACAAATCAAGTTGAGACCTACCGAGCGGCTCATATAGAACAACATAGAAGGACCCTAAACAAGAAAAAGTCGCAAAGAAAAAAAAAACGAAAAATTACATTTGTTGCGGTTGTAAGCCGGCAAAGTTGTGTGCCCTCCTCACCATATTGGATCCTCATTGTAACATGTTAGGCGGCGGTCAGCACACGGCATGCGGCCTCATGCGCCCTATTCACCATGTTAGATCCAGGTTATAACATGTCAGCCGGCGGTCAACACGCGACATGCCTCCATTCCGTCGCTCTTTGCCCGCCGAGACGGTTGTAAACCGTGGCGATTTTTTATTTTTTGTTTGTTCGTTCGTTTTTGGTTTCTTTTAGGTTCCAACCCGTTCTCTAGGAGCCGCTCGGTAAGTCACAATTCATTTTGTTTATTTATTTTTATTTATTTATTACATGGCTAAAATCCATGTGAAGAATAATATAATTAGAAACAGTATACAACGACATCCACACGACATTGGCCAACGATCCAGACCAAAGTGTAATAGAATGATTAGAAAGTACATGCGATAACAAACACCCGGAGAATGAAGAATAGAAAGGAGAACAGACCAAGAGGGACTCTGCCACAAGATCTCGTTATGTCCTAGAATTATTTATGAATCGACTTGCATTCGTAATAAATGGCTTCAGGTTGTACGGAATAACTGAGTTTTTGCAAGTTTCAGATAATCCGAACCTGCTCTATTGACAAAAAATTATGTCGAATTGAAGATTTTGCAGTGCTTAGTGAAAGCTTCTCTCCTCCACCTAGGGTTCTAGATGGTCTCACTATGAAGAAATCATGTTTGTCAAGTCCACAGAAACCATGGAGAATTTTGTGTACCATTACGAGGTCGTATATTCTTCGTCTGTATGAAAGTGCCTGTAGCCCAAGTTGTTTGTTTCTTGTATCACTGCTGGGAATAGCATGGTAATCAAAGCCACATTTCCTAACAAATAGTTTTCTAGTGAAGCTATTTTGGACTTTTTCAAGTCGAAGAATATTTTTCTTCTTAACTGGGGAAAAAATTGTTGATCCATACTCAAGTATCTGCCTAACTTAAGTCTTATAAGCTTTGACAAGGACAGATGGGTTTTTTGTGGAAAGACTTCTAAAGAGATTGTGTACCACAGCTATAGCTTTATTTGCAATTTGTTCACAATGCGCGTCCAAAGCTAAATTTGCATCGAGGAGGAACCCAAGATCTGTTGTTTGATCAGTGCTTGTAATCTCATTTTCACCTAACTTGTATGTGTAGCCAGGATTTCTTCTTCCTAAATGGAGCACCTTAGTTTTTCTTTTGTTACCTACTTTTTAGTTATGAGTCCCCCCCCCCCGGACTAGGATAGATCCAATGTGTTTAGCAATGGTATGCAACGGCGGAGTGGCGTTCTACCCCCGCCCTTTAAACAGAGGCGTGGCAAATGTCTGCGTCTCCACTATCTCGTAGGCCAGCCACTGGACTCTCGAGCAAGCCCAGGGGTTGCGGGTGGGCGGGCCAGGGGGACAAGGGAGTAGAACGCTCGACCCCCGTATGCAACTATACACCATAGCTCCCGCAACCTAAAGCTCGAAGTTTGGGTAACATTCAAGTTGAACGTCAAGTATCACACTCTCATACTATTAGGTTGGCAACTAAATTCAAGTTCATTCGTAGCTACTTCTTCTAGCAGAGATTAACAGGTTAGTTGTGCATCAGTTATCTTGCTCTTTCCACTGTTTGAAAGCACTTCTACTGTACATATCGAAGCTGCTTTTGTTATCCTGTCATTGTGATTTCGTGAGAATTTTGAGAGGACGCAGAGTCAACATTCGCGAACGTCTTCATGAGTTCCAGTTCGGCCATTCTGTAAGGGAAGCCCGACAAACATATGTCCTGCTGTCGGACGTGAAGTTATTCAACGATCAACACCGTCCAAACGATTCAATAAGTGCCGTGAGGGCAAGGTTGAAACTGAAGACAAGCGACGCGCTGGACGACCGATTAGCTTTGGGCTCTTCTGGGAACTCTTCGAGAGCGATCCCAGCATTGATGACACAGTCTACTCTTCTTAACTTGACCGCATGCAGACTATACTCCGCTAGAATCGATTCCAACAGTTCTTCAGGAGAGGCATTATCGTTCAACCGGATTCAAAAATCGAGAAGACCTTGACTTGGAGCGTCTGACTCATCCACGTTACAGCCCAGGCTGTGCGCAAAGTGACTGCCACCTATTTGGATCGCTGAAGCACTTCTTGACGGGAAGACGCAACCAATGTGGACCAGGTCAAAGTGCACCTTCAAGGATTTTTCGCCTCAAATCATAAGAATTCTACAGCTGTGGGATAGACCAGCTAACTGATAAACGGGAAGCGGTTCCAACGGATCTTACTTGGATTAAAGATTGTTATCACTTATTTGTTAATAAACACTTTTGTTGAAGATGCTTGCTTGCTTGCGTGCAAATTTAGTTGCCAACCTAATAACTTGAAATCAGAATATCAATCAACTGGCATAACTTAAGAAAGGGCGCAATTTTTGAGGTCGTAGCGAAAGTATCTGAAATTGTTGACTTCTAAATTGAAATGATCATAACTTCGTTCATTGTTTGCCATCTCAATTAAGGCCAAAAGTTTCACACCTGCCGTGTCACTGCCAGTAAAATCAACCAGAAATAATCAAGCTGTAAAGAATAGGACAAGATCTCATGAACCGTCCGAAGGCATTTTTGTGCTCTTCTTCTACATATTGACAATTTTTCTCCCCAAACATTGCTAGAAACACGAGAAAATAACTGCGAAAGCGACATATACATGGAGACCAGAGACCAGTTACAGTTTTTTTGTGAACGGATGAATTTAACGAAGCGTTATTTGGAGTGGCCGCTGAAGATGGATAGGGATATAATAACATTTATTTATCAGAGGGCGCACTTTCATCAGATTTTCGCAACCTGTTTTGAGACGATCATCAGCATATTTTTCTCCAATTTTCAACCTGCTCGCTGCATTTCATAGTAAACTATACCGGCAGTACTAAACCAAAGGTGATCTGTCCGCGTCCAATTTTCTATAAACTGCTGTCTCGGCATTGTTGGCATTAATGTTCCGTAAATTGCTGTCAGCGTTAGACCAAGATTGGTATCATCTATCTTTTATTAGGCTTACGCTTCGGCGATGTCACCTTCGCCAGTGTCTTAATGGTGTGTCGAATTAATCAACCAGTCGCCCTTGGCTGGAGGTGCCCACCCTCGCCACACCGCTGAAACATAGGCCTAATAAAAGGTCGATACCAGCCCTGGTATACAGCTGAGAGCAACTTCGGAACATCGGTGCCAAAAGGAACATCGGTGCCAAAAGTAATCATCTGAGTAAGTCCTAGAAAGGTTCAAGAAGATTAGTTCCTACCTAAATGCTGCCTAAACCAATTTTGCTATTGTAAATATATGATCCGTCCTTTATAATAAGTGACTACTTTTTTCGAAAAATGAACGTTCTTGTACCACTAGAAAACGAAACAAGAACTTGCCGTTTGCGCCCCATTGTCGGGCGTCAGGTCGTTGAATTCAGGCCCTACTTTCTCTTACTTTTTTTTACTTTCTCTTACCCTTCCTCCTTTCGGTGATGTATCATCACTGCCATTGAGAGGACTTGCTACCCATGGGAAAACAAAGTAAATCCATATAGAGATGTTACGTTTAAGTATCGGTGGCGTCGGGTGAGTAGAGACAGGCAATGCTCCTACTAACGGTAATCTTCTACTCAACCGCCGCCACCGATTATTGAACGTGACATTTCTATATGGATTCAATTTGTTTTTAGAAAAAGCAGACCCTATGCAACACAGTTCGCTTAAAGCTCGAGAAGCTATTAATAAAGGATTGATAAATTCGAAGGTCGTAGTTTCAAAACCGAAGTTTATAATCACTATTTAATTAATGTCTAATGGTCGTTACCTGGGATTTTGATAGTTTAACAGACAGCAGACTATCCCCGAAGATAAAACGACGACTATCTCAGTGGTTATTCATCGTAGTTTATCAAATACAAGGTCAGATTCTTATGCAAGATGTCTTCACGGCCACTAGAACAGGTTGCACATTCTCAAAGCATCGAAGGCTACCAATCATACATTCCCGCAGTGAACTCCTTTAGTTACATTCCTTACTAAGTCAGTTTCAATGGGTTTATAACTCCAAATACTCCTGAAATGTAGGATGAGCGAAAATTTCTCCCACAGACCGACAAGGCCGGACTTCTGACGAAACATTCACATTAAGCGCTAAAATGATACTCATAAGGATGTGGCTTTAACTCCTCACTAACAACTCCTGGAGACTACAATGCTTTTAGCAATCCCATCAGGTTATTTCTAAAGCATCTCGTAGTCAACTCTTTTCATTTGCATAAATGCAAACTTATGGTATAACAGGATAGGAGGAGTTATAAAAAACGGAATAAGTAGGCTAAACTGAATTTAAAAAAACGAACCTCAACATTGTCCTCTGTCATACCAACATCAAACGACTCCCTAAGCGTTAGTAGTGCCGTGTGGATGCCGTCATCCAGCTCGAGGGCCTCGCTGTACCTCTTCTCAAGGAACGTCTTAGCATTCACGTCATTCTTGCCTAAGGCAGTGGCTTTCCATGCAAAATACGCACCCTGAACGAAATAGGATGAGAAACAGAGCGCATCGACTGGAATGAGGGAGAGGCAGGCGCTTACCGATGGGTCACTTTGGAACAGAAGCGGTCGGCCAGGTGTCTTGTCCCATCCAGCGATTAACAACGACACTCCAAACGGACGCACTCCTCTGCAATACTGCACGTTAGGAGGCTAATTTAGGTGGCAGCGACAGCGCCTCAAAGGACTGTGCAAAAACTACTGGATCTGAGGGCACTACTGCACTTTCACGACTCCAGAGGTCCAGTAGAGGTCGAAAAACAAAATTTCACCTCAACCTCACCCAAGGGGATTGTTTGTGGGCTGATCACGTTCTGACGTCGGTTTTTGAAATTTCGGTCGATTACGTAGGCACGGGTGACTAAGGCTGCCAAGGTCATAATGACCGATTTCACCTAAATTTCGCCTAGTCAGTCACCCGTACTTATCGCAAACTACCGTACTTTAGCGTAATACGAAAATCGGAGGTCAGATTCGTTATCGGCGCCCAAATACCCTGCCCCCTCCCTAGGAGACGCTTGAGCAGAATCGGTGATTATGACATCGACACCCCCAGTCACCCGCACCTACCGTAATCAACCAAAATTTTAAAAAGGGCAGCCATCATATTCGTGATCAGCCCCCAGACTATCCCTCTGGGGGATGATTGGGCGAGATTTTGTTTTTCGACCATTCTTCGACCTCTGGAGTCCTGAAGGTACAATAGCGCAGAAGAATTAGTAGTGAAAAATACGCCCTCACCCTGACTGAGTGTACTCCTGCATGACGGCAGCGATCTGTGTGACAAGTTGGGTGGTAGGAATCTCTTCGCCATACATCATCTCATACTCCATGGCGATCTTACGAGCTCTTTTCACCAGAATTCGAAAATCAGGGCCCATTCCACTGAAGAACAGAGCTAGCGAGCTTAAAATCCAAACACAACACCAGGAAGGGAAACACACCTGTATACGCATCCAATGTGCTTGCTAATCTTCTCTATTTTCGGCTGGTCTTCAAACAGGACGGATGCGATGTTCTCCGTGGATAGCACAACGCCATCCTTGGCTAGAATCATAGGTAAGGTGTAGCTGTAGAGGTCAAAAGGCTTCACTGATGAACCCACCTCTCAATCCTACAGATGGCTGTCCGTTTTTGACCGCATTCAAGGCATACTCGATCTGCATCAGCTTTCCGGATGGACTGAAATCATACGAATTAACCGAATCGACAACAGAAAGTGAAAGAAAAGTACCTGAAAGTGGTCAGGGAGAAGCCATAGTGATCACCCATCGTAGATCTGAAGAATATAGAAAGTTAGACAATGCCTTTGACCACGAACATGGGCAGCGTACAACACGTTGACAGAAAATGGCATTGAGACAGGTATTCTGGTATTACAACATGTAACTGTATAGGCTGCAGGCCAAGACTGTTACGGACTTCCGCACTATTTATTTATTTATTTATTTATTTATTCTATACGTCAATAAGACCTGCACTAAATTCGAGGAAAAAGAAGTAGAAACAACCATGTGCAGAAAAGAGAATGAAGAAGAAAGCACTAGTAAAAGAAACGATAGTAAAAAAAGGCAGTGATGACTCTTCAGTAACCAACTAGAAAATATTGTACGTTAGAGCCTCACCCACTATGCACGTTAACGGAGGGACGCTCCCTCCTAGGCGCCGATTTCTTCGTACTCCCGATAGAATAGCATGCTACGCAATGCTATTCTACGGTGAGTACAGCGTTTCTGGAATGGTCCACCACAGCTCTAGAATTCCGTGGGAATATGAAACTGTAGTGAGAAATAGGAGGAAGAAAGGTCGTCATCACAACATGCTCATCCCTCCGCTCTATCCACACACATTGGACGAGGGCTTTATTTCGCTTCCTCGTCCTGGCCTTCTTCGGGCTTGGAAAATTCTAGAACACTTGACTGTCTAGGTGGTTCTGAACGAGATTCCTATTCGTGTTGGTCCGACGGGCATTGGGTCTCACTTCCATTTCTTTAGAATTTTACTCTGTATCATAAAATGGCGTTGGAAGGATTCGCAGATGTTCTCGACTTTTCAAGACTCAGAAAAAGGCGAAGATGTTGGAACATCAGCGGGAATGAGCCACATAACAACCCTGGCTTACAGCCAAAAACTGTACGTTGAAATACCTATGCCCAACACGCACCGCTTCACCAGAAGCCGAACTTGGACGAGTCTACACGGCACTGAGAAAGTATACTTTGTACCTTGTTATGATACAAAAGCAAGAACCAAGTAATGCAAAAGAACCCATTTATGAACAGTCGAAAACCGTTCTATTTCGACGGCAGAAGCGCGTGTTCAGCAGATATCTCGTATTCTGACCAACTTCGCTGGCAAGCCAAAAAAAACGGACCACACATTCGCCACATTGGTGCCGCTTTTAGAAGATAGCCGGCAATATACAATCCTTTTGCGGAATGCCTTACGGTCGAGTCGTAGGGGAATTTGAATTCCTATTTGGCCTACACCAAGACACATGGTGAAGAGCCGATGGAAGGTCAGTGTATTACTCTTTCCAGACAAGTCTGAACCCAAATCACCAACATCGGAGGGATGGCATGGATGACCCATCCGGAACCCAAACCAGCCAACGCTTCTGCATTTTCCACCTTATGGCTAGACGGAGGGTATTAAACTCTTAAAGGCGTCTTATCACACAAACGCATATTAAGCCGTCTGAAACGACACCATATGAAAACTTGGCACTATTGTACTTTCGGGAGTCCAGAGGACGAGGAGAGGTCGAAAAAAATTTCTAGCCCAAACCTCGTCCAGGGGGGTTATTTGGGATGCTGATCACGAATCTGACATCCGTTTTTCGTTTTACGCTGGAGTACGGTAGGTTACGGTGGGTACCGTTGAGTAAGGTAATGGTCACCGATTGCGTCCAAACTCCAGCGTAAAACGAATAACGGATGTCAGATTCGTGATCAGCACCCCGAATAACCCCCATAGGCGAAGTTTGGGCGAAATAGGTGATTATGACCTCGACAGCCTTAGTCACCGGTACCCACCGTAACTTACCGTACTCCAGCGAAAAACGAAAAACAGATGTCAGATTCGTGATCAGCACCCCAAATAACCCTCCTGGACGAGGTTTGGGCGAAATTTTTTTTCGACCTCTCCTCGTCCTCTGGAGTCCGTAAAGTACAATAGTGCCGAAAACTTTCATGATCGTGGTCTCGCCTAGAAAGACCTAAGCTTTCATTTCTTCGAGGTTAGTGGATTGTTACCGGACTTGTTTGGTAAGGATAAATCACGGACTCACAGGCAGATGATAGCATGCCACTACGAAGGCCAATTACGTATTCATACTGCCTCTACGACATCAGCCAGAAGCGGAGCGCATGGAGCATTCCCCAGAAGGATTAACTGACGACGAGCTGTATCCTTATTTCTCAAATGAAACCGTGTGATTAAAGTCCAGCCAACCAATGGCGATCCAGGGTTTTACCAATTCAGATGGAAATGGCTAAGTTAACATGATACGGCTGAAAGACTTGGTTTGCTCAGATTTGAGAAAAAATCGAAAATCCAAGGAATCAAGTACGCGGGGAGGTATCATTATCAACAATAACCGATAGATTTTTCCAGATTTTAGAGGTAGAGTTCTAAATTTTACGTATTTATGCATTTATTGTGGCTATTACAGTTGACAGTATAGATGGTGATGACGTTCGACGTAGTTCTCGGCCAGCGTAACACGATTGTGGATCTGAGGAAGGTCTTCCCTGGAATTATCCGCTGCCCCATAATTTGTTGCTCACCCTTATTCCTCTTCTCTGTCGTTACCGAAAAGATGCAGGGTTACCCTTCTTCACTATGATACGCACGACCCACTTTTAAGCAGACTATTTTTCAAGGAAATCAAAAGACTTACAAAGTACAGTCGACGACCACGTTGGCCACGCATTGCTAGACAAATTGCCAGTAAATCCAGAAGAACCGCTGGGTTCGCCGAGCTAAACGCACAGCGACGTGCGAAACTGAAGTCTGCCCGCTCATGCCCACGTGATGTCGTTCTGGCCGTGTGACCGATGTTTACACTCCACCTCGTCCTTTCGAAAAGTGGTAAAGCGAACACAACATCATTGAGATTTCTACGCACCGGAGAAGAACATCTGGTTGCAGTTTGATTGACGGCATGACAAGCCGGATAGAGGGGAGACTGGCCGAGATGTACACTTCTCGGGATAAAACACTGTTGATCGAACAGTCTCCACGTCTTCGTCAGAGCATATTGGTCTGCTAGAATCTCCTTCGACGACCGTCGGTGAAGCATCGCCTTCTGCACCAGAACAGTTGGAATGCCGGCAACAACGCGTGAAATTCCACCACATTGCCTTGCCTCTCCGCCAATTTGGACAGCGTTGAGTACCAGACAGTACCGGCCCTCAGGTTGAAACTTATGGTTAGAGGACGACTGAGTAGGATCTCTAGAAGGAATGACTACACGATGAGGACGCTAATTTACGCTTATTCAAGGTATTTTCACCCTACCACGACAAACGCACATTCTGATCTGAAGGATTTTCGGCAGGAAGTCGTGTCCCTCGATACATGTTTTAAGGATGTTTGTATTGCTTCGACTTCATGGACCTAATACAGTGCTTCAACTCATTTTCTTTAAGCCTCAAGCGGCAGGTACAGAGGATGTAGGCTGTTATAACGACGTTTTGTTGGGACCAAAACACTAGCGCCAGGCGGGACTCAAACCCACACCCTCTGCTTTCGGGAAGGATGCTACACCTTGCCGCTGTTTGACCGCAGGTAACATCTACGATATCCTTCATAACCCATCAGTACCTACCCGGGATATAGGGACAAAATTAGAATTGTTAGGCCCCGTTTATACTTCCGACGCCGAGCGACGCGACGGCATGCATAATAGCCAAATTGGTCGCTCGCGTCGCCCGATCAATTGGCCATAATACGCGTGGCGTCGCGTCGCTCAGCGTCGAAGTATAATCCGACCCTTAGACAAGGTCAACTGGTTTCAAGAGAAATTCTTTTTTCAGCATCCACACCTCGCGGAGCCCATGGTTACACACGATGGAAGTAGAATGCGTGGCGTATTACTCAAAAGGACTGACTAACACCATCCTTTAATCTTTGTTCGGTTAATGTTGCGAAGATGGGCAGCATTGGGAGATGGGATCGCGCCAACCATAATCAAGACTAGCAGTAAGCGAACATACCCCAACTGAGGTACCGACCGTGCATCGCATCTCTGAATGGCACGTCCATTCGATGCAACCTGACAGGCTGGCGCGCCCGCACCTCCCAATGCTGCTCACTTTCGCGACATATACCCCTTGTTCTATTCTTTACAGAATTGCCCAAATGTTGCTTTTTTAGCTTTTCAAGCTCTGTATGCGAAGAAGCCAACTTCACTCTGATTTCACCTCTTGATGTTGTGGCGCAACCTGACTACAAATAGACAAATGAAATGAAAAATTGCTCGTTTTCAATCGATTCATGCTGTGGGGACATATAAGCTATTGAACCTTTCAAAATCGTTTTGTTGCAAAGTGTTTGGTTTTATCTGACGAATGCTACGCTTTTCAGATTTGTTTGCCAATAAGTTACGCTTACTTACTTTGTTTCTGCAAGGCAAACTACCCAGCTTTCCTACATGGTTCTTCTAAGTGTTACTGTATCTCTGACGTTCTTGCTTGTCATCTTTCTTTTTGGTTTTCACGTGGTGTGCATGTTGCATTTCAATAAATAAATAAGCTATAAAGTGTCAAACCCTAAACTGTGAGAGAAAAATCAGGTTTCTGCTCGAAAAACTGTGTTTGATGAGCGCTCATCTATTTAGAGCCTTGTATAGAACTAAGTAGTACGTCTCCCAACCTTTTAGGCTCCTTAGAAGAGAAAAGGTGCAGAAACAGCTGGATTCGAATATACGTCGAGTTAGAGTGTAATGAGAACACTAAGTCGTTCTTGAACTCAAAATTCCGTGGTCAAGAACTGATCTTTTAGCGATGTCTATCAAAAAAGAGCATCTCGCAACTGAAACTGAATTGTACAGCTGGCTAAACGGTTCTTCACTTGGTTAAATTGTAGGGTCGCAGTAAATGCTCACATTCAATAGATCTGTCGAAGCAGAAAGCACTTTCTACACTTGATGAGACAACTGTCACGATAGAAAGTCGCACTTCAGGCGAGAAACATAAGCCAGAAGGGTAAGAAGTTCACATTCATTAAGTCGCAAATACCCCTAGACCACAGGCGACGGAAGACGAAGGAAATACATCAGGAAAGGCGAGTAATAAGAAAAAGAAACCGCGCTGTCATCCTCTGCAACTCAAAACGGATGCCATTAAAGGACGGCGAAATCATCACCTCTACCGTAGTATTCGCATCAGAGCGCGAACGAAGGGCTAGAACGCTCGAACCCCCGCTTTCTATCCTGCTCTGCATCATACCGTCGAAATATGTACGGCTTGGAGGTGCTGCTGCTTAGGAGTTGCCTTTACCAAATGGAGTTTTCTAGATCAAAACGTTCTCATTTATTTATTTATTGCACATGTTTGTGCGCTATACAAGAAGAGGAACGTAATCGAAGAAAAGCATAACATTTAACGGAATTTGAGTGTTTCTCGATTCCATGTTTATCTCTGATGCGAATTTCAATGAATCGTAAGGTCGCAGCAAAAAGCTCTCAACTGCAAAAATAGAAAGTAGAGACTTTGGAAGAGAGATTATGATAATGATATTGAGATAAGGATGATGAAGTTGTAACGTGCTAATGCTTCAGTGCCGATACCATATCTGAAACAATAAATTATTATTTCAAGCTTAAGAAACAGTTGAACATTGAAGAGAGTAATGAGATTTTCTGTTGCGAGTTACGATTCTTATTGTTTGTGAGGTGGTGGAACGAGAATCACCATACAACATTCAAGCCAGGAGCTACATAATTAAGGGGTTTATCATGATTCTCGCTTCCCATATGAGATTCGGAGCTTTACTCTTCCTGTTGTCGAATGGTAGCCATGATCATGAACGAATAGTGTGCACTGGAGCTTCAGTCATTAGCAAAGAGAGTAGGAAGCGTGGTGTCTGTAAGAATCTAAATGTTAACAAAAATGGTCGATTCTAAGTAAGAGCGGAAGATCTAACCTCATTGATCATGCGAATGAAGTAGAGCAATTTAGGTGGCAACAAATAACGCCTACTGTGAATATAATGCGCTGTCAAAGGATTTCTGTCAAGCACTTGAAACTTCGGGTGAGCAGTGCCCCTTTATTCGTTGCAGCAGAGCACATTGAGAGGTGTGCAGCAGATTCGAAGGCGAAACTTCACCGTTCTACAACATCCTCATCGCGCAAACGTGAATAGAGATATTCGGTAACAAGACGCCATATCCTTACAGTTCCTTACCAGGGAAGTGTCTCAGGTCTACTTCTAAACGGAGGAAATGAGCAACGCTGAAAATCTTCACCCATCAAGTAGTAGAAAAAAGTAGGTTAAATTTTTGCAGAGTCCTTGAAGCCAATGAGCAAGGGGCTCTCGAGATTTACGACGAAATCGCACTGTCAGCGTGTGCACACATGCGAAACTACCGCAATCGGCCAAAACTTTATAGACGGATGTCATATTCGTGCTCAGCACTAGATAGCTCCTAGGCGAACCTCTGAGGTCGCAATGGTGCGTCCCTTCTTCGAGGGCTGCAGGTGGATCCACAGAAGTGGATCGTTGAGCAGACCACAAGCCAGGCAGTCGGTATTTAAGGTCGTGCCTGATTCCTGCAGTGGCATTCAGTTCCGCTGTTCAGACCTGCGCTTGGTACCTTCCTTGGTTAGCTTCGACATCGGAAAGGTCATGCGAAACTTAGATCTGGAAGACAGTGAAGATCAGCTGTCCTGAACTGCTCCGTCTACGTTTCGGTGAAGTCGTCATGCCCATAACTCGGTGCATTAGCCAAACGAGCGAATGCAGGCCGACTTCTATTGCGTAATGAGAACGTTGCGGTGCGACAAGATTCATTAGATTCATTACGTCAATGTCGATATCCCCTTGTGGGCTAGTAAGTTAATCGAGCGATTTGATGTTTACTCTTCTAGTCTGCAGAGCATATTGACCGCGTCCTTTGATCGGTTTTTCGCCTTAATTGACGATGTTCAGACAACACAAAAGGCTATTCTGTCCAGGTTGTCTGATCTTGAAGCTAAGATGAGTTGTATGAATAGCACAACGTCTACCCAAAAAAAGTTTACTTTACTCCACGTTGGTCAAGATGAGTGCCGACAGGCAAAAAATCGATAAAAACAGCGAATGATCGACGAGCAGTCGAGCGAGTAGTCCACTCGTCGTTTCGACTACGAAATTCTCAAGGAGGAAGTGATTACATCTGGGAACGAAGAACTCATCCGTGAGTTCGAGGCTGGAACAATCACCTCCCGCCGTCACCCACCCGGGAAACCTAGGCAAAACGGAGCTCGAGGGCGTATAATCAAGATTGCCCTACCTAATCAAAACCTCATGGATGCTCTTCTTGCCCACATGCGCAGTGGGAGGAAGAGCCTTACGCAGCGTTTTGTCCACTTATTTGCTCGGAGGGATTACACACCTGAGGAGCTTGATTTGGACAGAGCGCTGCGTAAGGAGGGCAGGCTTAATGCTAAAGAGGGCAGGCTAGCTTACATAGTTCGTGACTTCGACATTGTGAAGCTCAAATACCCACGCGATTTGCCTAGGCGCCACGACGTCATGGGTAATGCAGTGATGTCTTCGGTGCATAGTCCAATGAGCGGGGAAGGGGCTCCTAATGTTCGAAACGATTCACGAACTCCTGTTCGTTCCTCGGCTTCTCCACCTTCTCAAGCCTAGGGTGGGGGCACATCAAACAGATTAAGTTGCATTCCCTCTTTAGGCTCTGAGCTCGGTATGAACAATGAGACATCTAGCAAGTTGAACAATTGCACCACGTTATCTTCCACAGTGTTCCTCTTTAATGCGCGCTCATTATGTAACAAACCTCCCGACTTTCAATACTTCCTCTATAATAACAACCCACTGATGGTGTTCGTTACCGAAACATGGTGTAAACCTGACATCATTCATGACGCTACTTTATGTCGACATCCGTCTTACCAGATCTACCGATGCGACAGGGAGGGGAACACTGTGGGAGGTGGCATTTTAGCCTTGGTCTTTGATAAGCTGTCATGTCACTTGATTAGTACTCGAATTTTTCTCCGTTTTGTCAGTGTCTTATTCTGCGGGCATATGTCGAGCTACACGCCGTGTATTTTATTTTATTCTATAGAAGTCCTACATGTCAAGCGTCACCCTTCAATGAAGCTTTAGCCTATGTGTCCCAATTTCTCGAAGACACCTCAAAATGTGTCATACTGGGTGATCTGAATTTTCCCACTATCAAATGGTTTGGAAATGACAGTTCCTATAATGTATATGGGTCGGCGCGACAGTTCCGCGAATTCTGCCAAGAGTATCCCCTCTCGCAATATGTGACCATTCCAACGCTGGGTTCCAATATACTAGACTTAGTTTTATCTAATGATTCGAGCATATTTCATGACGTGATCGTACATGCTCCTTTTTCAAAATCAGATCATAGAGTTGTTTCCTTTCAAATCACGTTGTCCACAGCTCAGCTAACGCCCATTTCTTCTTGTTACGATTTTTCTAGGGCAGACTACTCAGCGATTTGTGACAGTCCTTTGAAAATAGACTGGCGCAGTCAAATGTCTTTTTGTAGTTCGGCAGACCAATGCTACTCCATCTTTTTGCAAAACTGCCATCGAATAATTAGAGAATTCGTTCCAATAAGACAAACAATTGAGAAGTACCGCTACCTTTCAAAAGTGAGGAAACTTGCTCTTAAAGTGACGAGACAGTACAATGCTCGCCTAAGTATAGGTTGCCAGAAATACTTCCGTTTTTCAAGAAAGCTCAAAAGAGAGCTGGCCAATCTTAGCTTGCAGCATGAAGAGAACATAGCGCTTTCAAGAAATCCTAGAGCGTTTTACAAATACGTCAACAGCCGACTTAAATTGAAAAGCCGAATTGGGTCTATTTTTAACTTCGAGGGCGAGCTCTGTCAATCGGAGTTGGAAAAGGCAAGAGTGTTTGCAGCTTTCTTCAAGTCCGTTTACAAAAGCCATCCGACGGATCGATTAGACTATCCACCTGTAACCGCTTCTAGGCTTGATTTTCTAGACATCAATAGCGAATTAGTTTATAAAACGCTTATTGGCTTACCAGCTCGCAACTCCACTTCTCCTGACGGGATACCGTATATTTTCCTCAAAAAAGCAGCTATAGGACTTACTTCAGCCCTTACGCTACTCTTTAACTGGTGCCTTCTTCACGGAGAAGCTCCGTCAGCATGGAAAAGTAGTTTTGTTAAGCCGATATTCAAGAAAAGTGATAGAACGGAATTTAGAAACTATAGACCCGTGTGTCTCACATCTTCGATAAGCAAAGTTTTGGAGAGGATAGCACGCAGCCAGATTCATGGTTACTTGCGAGATAACAATCTTCTCACAGAGGCACAGCACGGATTTCTTGAGAGAAAACAACCCTAACAGCTCTCATCTCATCGGTCTCAGTTTGGCAAAAGATAATCGACTCTAACGGCTACGTTACAGTCTGTTATCTTGACTATACCAAAGCTTTCGATTCAATCAATCTTGCTTTTTTACTTGCCAAATTAAGAGCATACGGACTTGATGGTTGCCTTTTTCGCTTTCTGGAGTCGTTTTTTAACTGAGCGGACCCAGACAGTCTTAGTCAATGGTGCCACATCGGAGTATGAAACCAAAAGTGGAGTTCCTCAAGAGACGTGTCTAGGACCGCTCATGTTTCTAATTTTCATCAACGACCTGCCCAATTGTCTGCCTCATGAAGTGTCGTGTCCTATTTATGCGGACGACTCCGAAATATACTCGTTTAGCAACGCGAATGCCTTCCAACAGGCTCTTGATGCTATTGATATGTGGTCTAAGAAATGGATGCTTGATATATCGCTGGAAAAAACAGCTGTAATGTGCATAGGGAAAAGGCATCCGAAGGATTTAGCGTTTCAGTTAGGGCACACTGTAGTGCACACCACGTCATGTGTTCGAGACCTCGGCTTACTGTACTCTGATGCCCTTTCGTTCGAAAAATACATCGACTGCATAGTAATATCTGCCCATAGAAAATCAAACTTTGTTCTACGTGCCTTTCAAACACGTTCAATGTCTACACTTTTCCAACTTTTTACCACTTATGTTAGATCAATGCTTGAGTACTGTACACCAATCTGGACGCCCTCTAAAGTAGTATACATGGAAAAGCTCGAAAAAGTTCAGAAAAGGTTCACTAAACAGGTATTTTCCAGAAGTGGGTTGTTTAATGTGAACTACCGAGAGAGATTAACTCTACTCGGGAGCACGTCTTTGCAGCTAAGAAGGGTCCTATATGACCAAATTCTTATTTATAAAATCATTTCTGGGCGCTTTGACTTCGATAGACATGAACTGTTTGATTTTGTAGAATTCATTCACCGCACAAGAGGACATCTTTTGAGGTTGTCCACAGGAAGAGTCCGCTCTCAGCAGTACTTAGACTCATTTCTTGTCCGAGCTGTAAGAGTCTGGAATAATTTGCCTGCAGCTGTGGTGTCGTCGTCAACATCAGCAACATTCAGTCAGAGGTTGGAGTCGCATTTAAAAGAGCAGGGGTTTTTCTGAATTTAACGTATTTTTTAAGTTTTGCAACGGCGAATATTACAGGAACGTGTCGGTACCATCTTCGAGCAAAGTTTTCCTTCTCGTGATAATCTCTATAGATATGTTTTTCACATCTTACATCTGTTAAGCATCAGTTTTGCTAATTTGTGTTGGTTGGTGTTCATCTCTCTTGTTTTTTAATAGTGTGTCACTTAATTTTCTCTATTACAAGCTCGTTTTTATGTTTCTACCTTTCTCTGTGAAGTGACTGGCACGAGCGCAGCGTAAGAGAGCTTAGTCCTTGATTACATATGACATATAAATATTTTGATTTACATACAATTATCTAGACGTACATATTCACATTATAATATACTTTCCTTGCTGTCACTTTTCTACAATTCATACAGCACTCGTCTCGTGCCTCCCTACCAGGCAATCGCTGGGGTGCGTACCAGTTTAAAGAGGCCCTTGAAAGATAGGACCCGCCCCAGAGTGACGTGCTTAGTAGGTCGTAGCGCCAGCGTCTTCTGTAAACTTGAATTTTGTGACGCAATTTTTGTGACGCAAATTTTTTCTCTTTTGTTCAATTTTTTTCTCAATATTTTGATGCCACTGAGATCTTGGGCTGCTCTCGAGCTGTGCTAATCACAATTCCAGGGTTTTTGTTCATGTTGCTACATGGCCAATCATTGAATTTCTTGTTCTTATGCATAACCGTTTCTGTTATGGCTATTGGCTGAAATAAACATAAACATAAACATATTAAGCTGACAGCTTCTGATACCCCATAGATTCATTGTTTCCAAGCACTCATCGGAAACAGTGGTCATTTGGAAGCAGGATGAATTTCTAAACGTCACAAAGGTGGACTCAGGGAAACGATGTAATCGGGACCTATTCGTATTCGACGAAATTTTGAAGAATTGGTCACGAAATGGCTGTCGCTGGCACGTGCTGGACAATAACACGAACAGGCAGTGTTTCACAGTTAACTTTTTGTATCCGATAAAATTTTTTTTTGTGAGCACGAGTTTATACTTTGGCTTCGCGATAGCGCAGTACGAGGAAGTGCTGGCTGTCGCTTGAAATCCGATTTGCGGTTCATGCTCCCGATTTTTCACCCCGGCCAGTCAAGTCTTCCATCCCGAAAGGGTCAGCGTGTTGGTACTGACTTCTCTAGGGATAACAAAACACTGACTTGCCTACCGTGTGGCGACCGGAAGTGATTATATGTACATATAAGCCAAATACGTTTCCAAGTTGCTTTCAGTACATCCCGTGGAAGTAGAATACCTGGCGCAATCAACAGAAAAGGAATGATTAACACCTTCGTTCATCACTTGTCGTCTTATGATGCTCCTTTAAGAGGAGTCGATCTTTTGGTTTGCTGAATCCGGAGCTCGCTGACGCATCGATGAACGTGCTAGCCAACCCAGGAAGCGTTACCAGGAGGGTCCGTCGAAGGACAGAGTTTTTCTCGTGGTCTTCGAAATCTATGCGAATCGGAAGAACGGAGCCCCGTCAGCGGACGATTTACCGACCAGCCAGGTGGTCTTGTTGAAAAGGTCGCCATCATCATCGTCGCCGTCGTCTCGACTGCTGCTCGTCCCTCCTCGCCGAGTGTTGAGTGTGAGGCGTCTGCCTGACGACCTTGAGTTGCACACACGGTGGTTATTACTTATTGCGGTGTGCGATGAGTAGGAGCGACTGTTGTATAATGGGTGAAAGGAGGGCGAAAACCAGGCACTCGTCTCGGTCGCGTCCGGTCTTCACCTCAATCACACCGCTACTTAGCCTCTTCAACACCCCGTCCGTCGACGAGCATCATCAAGGTCTCGATCATGCTGGTACTTCCGCTGCAGCTCTCGCTTTGACCTTGTTCCAACCACTACATTGTCGCTGAGTATTCTTGTGAAATTTCTGAAGGTAACGAGGGGCCATCGTTTCAGAAACATCCATTACAACAACAGTCTCTGAAGGGCGGAGGCTGTTTTGTTTTGCAAAAGGTCATATATGATACTTTCAACTTTTAGCCCTTTAGTTATGCGGCGCAGTTAGAAGCCGTTGCCCTTTCAAGAGATCGAATTTGGTTTCAACCCAAGCCGAACCAGGTTTTTTGTCAGAAGCAGGATCGCAAATTTGCAGGCGTCATGGCCTATTAACAGAAGGGTTAACGGTTGACTGGGCCTTTGGCTGACACCTCAATAAACCATTTAGGTAGAACAAGCTCTAGTGGTAGAGAAAATAAGGTGGATACATGATGCATTCAACTATTTATTTATTTGTTTAGTTATTTAAAATGGAAAAGTGCGCTGGTATAAACAAATAAGACACTTTATCCTCGATATCGTCACGCGCGACATTACTAACAACACTAGCAAAACTGGCAAAACTGCGAGTGGATCGGTGGAAGGGATATCAGTACGCATGCTTTAGACTAACAAGGAAAGGTTCACAGTTCATGGTGAGCTTTTGCGATACTACTTTGACAGGATATAGGGCCTGTAAGCGGAGTCCAGAACTACAGTCTGCTTTGTTGAACGCCTTTTTAAAGACCTGAAAAAGAGGTGTGAAGACGTGTGCGCAACACTCATCAACCCCTACGACATCCCAAGAGATGCGCTTCTAGCGCAGTCGGTAAGAGTGCCGTCTCATAGAACCACACCGGCGGGCTTTTCAGTTCGAGTCCGAGTGCCGCCAATATTCTTGCACGCTTTAGTTTGTTGTTATGATTACGCTTTCTCATGATCACAGGAGGCAATCTTAGACCATCGATGCTTACAATGAACCAAGGCTGTCTATTTGCGCCTTCATACATATGTGCTAGTTTTTCAACTATTCATATCTGTACCACCATCATATCAAACCGTATCACCAATGATACCATAATTGCACGCAAATACGCTTGTATTAAAAGTAGGTAACTGGTATAAAATATGGCACTACCCACTTTTATATATCATATATGGTAAAATGTATGAAATTTACTTATATTGAGCGCATATTGAAATATATTGAATAGCTGAAAAACTAGCACATATGAAGGCGCAAATAGACAGCCTTGGTTTGTTAAAAGCATCAAGAGTGACTCCCATGATTATGAGAAAGCGTAATAACAACAAACTAATACGTGCAAAAATGTTGGCAGCACACGGACTCGAACTGAAAAGCCCGCCGGTGTGGTTCTATGAGACGGCACTCTTACCGACTGCGCTAGAAGCGCATCTCTTGGGATGTCGTAGGGGTTGATGAGTGTTGCGCACACGTTTTCACACCTCGTTTTCCCGTCTTTAAAAACGCTTTCAGCAAAAACTGACTGTGGTTCTGGACTCTACTTAACGGGCCATACATCCTGTCAGAATGGCATCGCAAAAGCTCACATGAGTTGGGAACCTTTCCTTGTAGGAATCCTGTACATCATAGGTATTCAGAGTTTCAGTTCAAAATACTGGAACATAATATAACCATTTAACGGAATACAGTAGAAATATGTCGATTACTTCAAGAAAAATGTTTTGGCCATCAGTTTAGCACAACCATCAGAAGTGCGTTGAGTTCAGTATTTGAGTACAGTGCAGCCATGGCGTGATTCCGAGCAAGCAAAGAAACCGCTTTCGAGCAACCTTGCGAAAAGGAAGCACCCATGAGTTTCGTCTTATTTTGATCGTACCAAGACGAGCGACCAGCTACATTACGCTTGCTCTGGAGTTGCTTCCATAGGAAATGAAGTTAGCAAATCGCACTTCAACGAATACAGGGTTTTTTTATTGTTGTGGATATTAGATTGGCAACCAAATTCTGTACTCATCCGTAGTCACTTCTTCTAGCAGAGATTGTCAGAACATTTGCGCATAAATTCTCTTGCCCTTTCCACTCTTTGAAACCAATTAGTCTAAGCTTCTCGGAATCACTTTTACTGTTATGTTATTCCAATTTACTGGGAAGTTTTTTAGTCTGAAATGAAAGGACACAGAGTCACTATTCGCGAACGCCTTCTTGAGTACCAGCTCGGCCGCTCTGCAGCTGTAGCCCGACAGAACATATGTGCAGCTGTAGCAGATGAGCTTGTCCAACGATCCACAGTGTTCAAATGGTTCAAGAGGTTCCGTTAGGGCAACGTTGAAAATGAAGACCAGAGATGCACCGGACGACCGATTGCCCTTGATCATCGAGCTGTAATTAGCATCAAAGGAAATCCGAGCTTGACAACACGTATATTAGCACTCGACTTCAGGTGGTCACATACCCCTACTGAGAAGGCTATACACAGCACTCGTTTTTCTGTAAAGCTCAGTTGGGTGGCGCACGACTTGACCCTATCGCAGAGGAAGAAGCGTGGGGATGCCGCGAAGGAATTACTAAATCGTCACAAGCAGGAACCATTTCTCCACCGACTAGTAACATGTGATGAAAAGTGGATTCCAATTCATAATCGTTAGCGTTCTAACCAGAGGCTTAAGAACAGAAGCCGCTACCAACGCTTAAGCCGGACCCCCACCAGGAAAAAGTGAGACCCTCCGTTTAGTGGGGTCGGAAAAGTGTTATCTTCTGGGAAATCATCGAGGGGTTTCAGCATTCATGCTACAATCTAATCTTCTCAACTTGACCGCATGCAGGCTGAACTCCGCCAGAATGAAATCTTAAGGAGTGGCATTATCTTTCAAAAGGATAACACCAGACCACACGTCTCGAAGCGGACTCTTAAAAAAATCGAAGACTTTGGCTGGTAGCGTCTAGCTCATCTACCTTACAGCCCAGACTGTGCGTCGAGTGACTACCACCTTTTCCGTTCGCTGCATCACCCCTTGGCTGGAAGGCGATCTACCAATGTGGACATAGGAGGTCCCACACGGAATCTCGCTTCAGACCGAAAAGTTAAATTCATACAAAACAGTTAATACCAAACTTTTTTTTTCAGTAATATATTTTCCACATTTATCAACAACCTTTCGCCAAAGTACACGCAAATAATAGATCCCATCTTTGAAGAAATGAGCTGGCCGCGATTCGAGGAAGTTAGACACCCAAATTCGGATTTCGTCCTAGTCGGCGAACTTTTTCCCAGCCAAGGCGTACTGCTTCGAGCGGAATATGTGATAGCGGAGGGGACGATGTCAAGGCTTTATGGCGGATGAAATAAAATGGTTCATCCAGGTTCCTCGATTTTTTTGCTGAACGACTTTTACGATGTGAGGCTTCGCATTATCATGTTGGTACGACGTATCAACTCCTTGACGGCGAAGCGCATTTTGAACTTGAATAAGCTGCTACGAGTACACCTCCAAGGTGACAGTCTGGCTTGGCTTCAGCACTTCCACATGGACGACTCCTTTACTATTTCATCAAAGACAAAGCACTACATTATTTTCGTGTAATTCCAGTTTCTCTTTCATAAGGACCATGGAGAAGATCATCCACGACTTCTACTCCGATCTCTTCGATAGCCACGTCCACCTGCCCCATGCCAACTTCCGCAGGATGGATACGTCGTCCCCTCTGTTCTCCCTTCTGAGATCCGACACGCCACCTCGTCGGTGAAGAAACGTACAGCACCCGGTCCCGACAGGATCAGACCCGAACACCTGAAGAATCTCCCGCCAACGCTCATCAACACCTTGGCGCTGCTCTTCACACGCTACCTGTCGGAGATCAAGGTTCCATCTCAGTGGAAGACCAGCAGGATTGTCTTGCTGTACAAGAAGGGAGACGTGCACGACATTGGCAACTATCGCCCGATCTGCCTGCTGTCCGTAGCGTACAAGCTGTTCACTCGGGTCATCCTGAATAGGATTAGCAGAACGCTGGACGAAGGACAGCCATGCGAGCAAGCAGGATTTCGGAGAGGATTCAGTTCGATCGACCACATACGCACCATTACGAAGCTCATCGAAGTGTCGCGAGAGTACAAGCTGCCGCTGTGCCTTACGTTCATCGACCTGAAGAAGGCATTCGACTCCGTCGAGACTGAAGCGGTCATGGAAGCCCTGCTCACCCAGGGCGTTCCTACTCAGTACATCAGAGTCCTTCGAGAGCTGTACAGTGGATTCACGACCAAGATCTCACCATTCTGCAACGACGTCGTCATTGACGTGAAGAGAGGGGTTCGACGAGGGGATACCATATCTCCGAAGCTCTTCAGCGCCACCCTCGAAAACGTCATCTTAAACTAGAATGGGGAGACATGGGAGTGAAGGTAGGCGGCCGGAAGCTGCATCATCTCCGCTTGGCTGATGACATCGTGCTCATAACAGCGAGCATCAGTCAGGCGGAGCGTATGCTGGCCGACTTCCATCGTGTATGTGGGAACGTTGGACTGCAGCTGAATCTTACGAAGACGATGTTCATGAGGAACGGGCAAGTTTCTGATGCCCTATTCTAGCTCAACGGAACGAACGGCTCCGAATGCTCCAGCTACGCCTATCTGGGTCGCGAAGTCAATATGGCCAACGACCTAGCGCCGGAGCTGAGCAGAAGGAAACGAGCGGCTTGAGGAGCTTTCAAGAGCGTCGAAGAAGTCGCGAAGAAGACGAAGAACGTCCGACTCCGTGCCCACCTATTCGACTCCACTGTTCTTCCTGCCCTAACATACGCCTCAGAGACCTGGGCTTTGCGAAAGCAGGATGAACACGCGATCAGCGTCGGGCAGCGTGGAATCGAGAGGACGATGATCGGAGTGACAGACTCACGCAAGTGAGAGAAGGCTTCTGGAGTTCTGAGCTTCGCCTACGTTCGAAGATCAGAGACGCTGTCGCGTGGGCCAAGTTGTCGAAAATTAGGTGGGCCGGCCACGTAATGCGCTTCGCAGACACTCGCTGGACGAGAGCCGTTACCGACTGGATTTCGCGAGATGTCAAGAGAACATCAGGACGCCCACCAACGCGTTGGTCGCAGTTCTTCGTGAAAGCCCTGAACGACCGATATGACGCTCTTCGTGTCCCTCGAGCGAGCAGGATCCATTGGAGCACTCTGGCACGCGACAGGGACGAATGGAGACGCTGCTGGCGCCCGCTCGAGCAAGTCGATGATCAACGGGACGACAGGTGATAAAGGTGAATTCCGGTTTTGCAACAGGTTTAGCCAGCTCTCCAGATGTTAACCGCTGCATCTTCCTGGTGAAGTTTTCGTAGTGAATCCATTTTTTGTCAGATGTAATAATGGATTCGAGAAATCCTGAATTCTTGGATCGGCGAAGAAGAATTCCAGCCATTGATACCCTCGCGGTTTTGCTCGCTCCGCGCAGCAGATGCGGTACCCACCTGTCGCATCGTTCGACTTCACGATTTCGTGTAAGTGCGACTGGATAGTGGATTTGGAGCATCCAAACTCCACTGCAATATCCCGAGTCGATGTTGTTGGATCAGCTTCAACGGCATTCCGTAAAAGGTCGTAATCCAGGATGGGCGTGTGTCTTCCGTGTTCTTCGTCTTCGAGACTTTCGTCGCCGGCGGCAAAACGTTGAAACCACCGCTCGCATTGTCTTTGAAAACGACGTCTTCGCCAAATGCAGCTACCAACAAACGATGCGATTCCGCAGCGGATTTCTTCAATTTAAAGTCGTAGAGCAGGCACGCGCGCACAATCATTTTCGGATCCATTGTAGTCTGAAGGCTGTATCTTTAATTTTAGAAACCGATGAGGGAATAATGTAGTAAAAACAGGAAATGTAAAGTATGAAGCGCCGCGAAAAGCTAACTTTAAGTGAGCTCTATCCGAGGTGAATAACTGTGAAAAGAAGGCCACGATGTATGCAACATTCCGTGTGGGACACCCTAATACATAAGTACATATATGTGTACGAAAAGCATCTAGTTTTGTCCCATACTTTTTATTGGCTGCAAACTCTCTCCACTGTATGCCTAAATGTGGTTGCCTCACTAGGATTGATCTTCATCCTACTCGACGTTCGTTACATTGAGATTGAAGATCAAGAGCTGCCCAGTCAGCTATAAGCTCCAGTGGTTCTGGTAGTTTCCGAAAGGAAGCTAAATCGCAGGTTTATTCTTCCTTATTCTTGTAGACGTAAGAAAGCCCAGAGACTATAGCGCCTTTTCTTATATAAACACCATTGATGTAGAGCTCTATTGGCGTGTTATTAGAGGCAAACTGAAGAGGCAACACAGCTTTTCTACAAGCTCATTCTCTGTTTGCTTCTAACCTCGACATAGAAGTACACTTTGTCGGTGCTGTGCTAGTGCACGAACACTATGGTTGGATCTCTCTATTTCTATTATGAACAAATACAAAGTTCCTCGAACGAACCCCGTTTTTTAGAAGATACTTTAAAATGCACAGGATTTCGTCCCTTCGAACTCTTCGTCAGTGCCCAACAAAATTGTCCAAAATACGTTGCTTAACTGCGTCCACGGTTGGTTTCTTGCCCTACGAAATCTCCTTCAGAAGAAGTGCTCTTATTACTCCTAACGAACGCGATGATCAATAATTAAAGCAGTCGCGGAGATTTTTCACCAGCATAATCACTGAACAATGAGAGCGTGGGAGAATTGGAACGAGACGTTTATTAAAGGTGTTTCTTGTACTGATATTTATACTTAAATGGTGTAGAAAACTCAGCACAGTTCTCTTGGAGGCCTGACAGCTTTTTAGTCTACCTATTTGTTGATGATATAAAGACAAAGAGTTCTGGTGTGATATCTTGAGGCTTCATATTTCTTCTAAATTCCTGTCCACCGTACATAGGCTACATAACTCTGCTTGTACACATTAATACTTACATTTGAAGTGCTATTTCGCGAAGAAATTAATAAACGGCTCATCTCTCCTCTAAAAGATTGGACACTGATGGGTAATTTCCCCAACTCCTGTCTTCTCCTGGCCCTGAACGTGAACGTGGTGAATAGCCAAAACGTACGGCGAACAAAGTTTCGATAACAATGTTGGCACCACAGATTCACTACAATCTTTCTTTATTCCAAAACATGCCGAAATTCAATGTTAATTGAGTGAACAATATCCCACGTGAACGTCGGTTGTTGGCCTATATTGCAATAAATTTTCCGAAGATTCGCTAGCAAGGCTAAGGATAAAAGGATAAAGGACGGCGTTACTGAATCCCTTTAGGGATGCGCCACGCATTCCACTTCTACGGGATATCGTGGAGGCGATTTGAATGCGTATTTGGCCATAGAATGACTTGCGGTGGCCAGCCGATGAACAAGTCAGCGCTCTATCCTTCTCAGACAAGTCTGGTACCAATTCACCGACCCCGGAGGGATGGAAGGCTTGGTTGGCCTGGGCGGGAAATCCGAACCGGGAACCTGTATCGGGTGCAGGCGACAGTCAGCGCCTCCTCCGACTGCGCTACACGCGCCCGCAGCAAGGCTATTCGCATTGAAATCGAGAAAAGCGTATTGTTAGCTATACTTGCGTGAGTCTTCTGCAGTTATAACAAACATGAGGGAGTCATGGATTTTTAGTGGAAAGAAGTCAGAATTAGGCGGGCGGTAGGGCATTTAGATGAGACGTCGCCTGTCCCGAATAGAGTGTATCGAGGCTCTTGATTTGAGTCCCACCAAAGCCAGCCAAGCCTTCCCTGCCACGTCTGTGAATAATAAAACACGGACTTGTCCAACGGCTGGTCACCGCAGGTCATCGAATTAGCCAAATGTAGCTAAAAATTGCCTTCACAATATCTTTAGAATCTAATGTGTGGCGCAACTCGAGAATACATTGATAAACTCGCCATCCTTTATCAATCTCTATCTTGTCATCTCATTTAACCGTTACATCCTTTGTCCTTTGTAAGTTTTCAACTCTGATGATTCTTTCTGCATGTAACACGGTCCTCTTGAAGCAGCCTGCCCTGCTTGCGAGTTCCGTCTTCTACGCTGCAGAGGTCGACGGTGATACGAAGATTGCTCAGGCTACCGTGGACGAGCACTACCCGGGAGAAAGGATGGCCAACTTGGAGTAAAGTACGGTACAGGACAGTGTTTAACTGTTCACTTCGTTTGTTCTGACCACCTCTCGACCAGGTTGCTTTGAAGATCGTCGTGTGGCGCAGGTGGTCCATGTCGCACTGCTCGAAGAAGATATTATTGGGGTTCAGTTGCGGGTTATAATAATCCGGTGAGTCTGGGTCATCTTTAGCAGTGTTCGAAACTGCGATGTACGACCGGAACGCTGTGGCACCCAAATTCAAAGAAAACTTCGGACTGCCGAAGTTTCATAAGAATGCTCAGTAGATAAACGTCATGTAAACTAAAGCGGTGAAAAAAATTGTTCGAGGAAAAGCCGTTTAGAGCCACTACAACTACGTATGTAGCAGTTCTACCATCAAGTCTTCGCAGGTTTTTGCTTGAAAGTGTTGAAATTCCATAAATTTACAAGGATGGTGATCTGGAAGCATGTATGCCACTTCAGTCTGGTTGTACATTTTGGCGCAGTTTCGATGAATCATCGATCCGCAGCCGTCTTCTAAGAGTCCCCAAATACTGTTTGGAGGATTTCGTGAACTACCGTGCGTGGCTGTTTATGTTGACCAGTAGAATGTTCATCGCATGGCTGTCAAAGTTGAAACACCTCGACATCCAAGTGGAATCCTATCCTGACCTCAGAACCAAATCCGTTCTTACATTACCATCACTGTGGTTCCAGGTTCTCTTCTTTGTTTCAGCTTCTGACTCTCCTTTACGTATTGCAATGGTGAAGGAGGCGGTTTAGCTCCGATTTTCTTAGGTTTCCTGTGTAGCAGATTCGGTAAAGTTTGCCTCCGCTCGAACAAGCAGGATACACCGTCCTTTTCATTGTCTCTAAGTCAAGTAAGATTTTGGGCACCAGAATCAGAAGACTTATTAACATAACATAAAATAACATTTTAAAAATCTGAAAGCACGTAAGCGTGGGCGATTATGTGTGAAGGATAACGATGAAGAACGCCGTTAGTTAAGCCTTGTTTGGAAAGCGTCCCGCAGCCTACATCCATGTGTAACCATGGGGCGTCGAGTATCGGGTGCACCCGTCTCCAGGTTCCGGGTTCGGATTTCCCGCCCAGGCCAACCAACCCCTTCCCTTTGGCATCGGTGAATAAGTGCCAGGCTGGTCTGGGAAAGATGCAGCACTGTCCATCGGCTAGCCATCGTAAGTCATTGTACAGGTCCAATTCGAATTGCCCCCACGACATCCCGTAGACGTAGAATGCGTGGGCGTGGTGCCTTTCAAGATGGTTTGGTTAACGCCCGGGTAGAACTACTACATGGTAGCCGTCTCTTATCCTATATGTACTTTATTTGGTGCATGCAATGAGTGGTACAATAGACTTGTCAAGTCAGCGTTCTACCTTTTCTAAGTCTGATACCAATTCACAGACCCCCAGATGTGTGGAAGGCTTGGTTGTCCTGGCCAGCGCCTGCACCAGGAACCACGATTCGGATGAACGCTGGGCGCATCCATCGACTGCTTTATTAAACGCCTTTTGAGAGAGGGTAGAGGGAGTAAAATGGGTAATCCGCTTTTTTGCACACTACTGAAACCCTACTAGCCTCTTCTGGTCGTAGGTTTTTTAGTGACATCAAATCTTCGGTTTTCTTCCAGAGCATATATATATATATATATATATATATATATATATATTGATCATTTTCGGTTACTGCTGCAGTTGAACCGGCCAATGATTACAGGTAACATCTCGTCGTCTCCGTTCAAGACCGATCTTTTGCTTTTAACGCATAACTTCTTCCTGCCTGTGCCAAAAAAGTAGAACTCCCGCGACGATGTACCAGCCCAGCCATCCTTCCGGGCCGGTAAGGGTTGCCTAATCACAGTGTTTTAGCGCGGCACTGAGATGCCCTGTCTGAAAAAGGCGCCCTTCTGAAGGTACCGGTGGGAACCGGTCGAAACGCAAACATTCCCACGCAGTAGGAGGACGTTGAGGAGGTGGTGCGTGGTGGTGGTGGAGGAGAGGACGACTGGTGCAAATTGGCGTGTTGGCGCGGTTGCTTTGCGGCGCCCCGTCGACGGAAGTTTGCGTTCGGTTTTTCGCGCAGACGCAAAGAAGACGTCGCCGACGGAAAAAGCGGCTCGTCACGTCGAATAGGCGGCATTTAGCGCCTGATGAAATGAGCTTCGCCGGCGTCGTGTCGAGGTCGTACGGTACGCGACCGTAGTCCACCGGCTTCCCCTCGCTCTCTATATCTCAGCCAGCAGCTCCCCGTCCAGGCTGCAGTAGCCAGCTTCTGTGGTCCTTCCGCGACCTACCTGGACCACTCAGGATTAGCTCGTGTGTCGTCGACCCGCTGAGGAGTTACGGTTTTTACGGCGCCGCACTCACGACGACGACGACCACGTCTTCAGCGTAGCGTGTCGTAACGAGCGTGTCGTCGCTGGGTGCTGAAGAAAGGTGGCGTGGAGCGAAGAGAGGACATTAGAACAATAGGCTGGCACAGTGCTGCGCTGGCCTCTCGGTTCCGTTCTGTAGCCGCCCAGCTTACCCCGCTCCTCCTTCTCGCAGTATTCGTCGCCAGTTGGCCAGCAGCGATTCGTTCAGACGGAGACGTTGCGCTCCAGTTTTTGTCGCCGATATCCGAAGCTCTCAAGGCCAACAGGCATAATTCCTCTCAAATTATGCTCAGAGGCGCCTTAAAGACGATCTTTAGCTGTTTCAGGCGAAACGAATAGCACAATAGTACGTAGGGTGCAAATCCGAAGAGAGGGGTCCACTCTAGATCTCCTCCATAACTAAAAAGCGTCATATCTATCGTTCAGTGCTTTCACGAAGAAGTCCAGCCAACGCGTCGGTGGGCATCTTGGTGTTCTCTTGACATCCTGCGGAATTCAGTCGGTGACGGCTCTGGTCCAGAGAGTGTCTGCGAAGCGCATTATTTGGCCGGCCCACCTAGTTTTCGATGACTTGGCCCATGCGACAGCATCTCTGATCCTCGAGCGTCGACGAAGCTTCGCTTTAGCCCCATCAAACTTAGGTGTCTTCTATATTTATAATTTTAGAGCAATCAGATTGTCTGACTACTGTCTGGGGCTTCGCCGTTTAAATGATAACAACCGATATTGTTTGCTGTTTTCGTGGTAGGCGTAATCACCGGCCAATATGCGTTGCGTGATTACTACCTCAAATGATTAATTTCTCGCAGAAATCGATAAAATTGATTGAAAACATGGAGCGATCGATATTGCTCATTCTTTTTTGCTCTAGAAGACCTCATAGCGATAGACAACATTGATACTCGTCGGGCAGTGGGTAGAATTATCGCTAGTCTCAAGTTCACGCTCAGCCAACATATTCTCGTAATTCCCCACCTCGAACGGCTACCTTCGATAAAAGTTGATAAAATCGATTGATCATTGTGAGCCGATCGACATTGCTTACTTGCTATGAAGCATTCGAATGCATCATATTTCCACCTTTAAGAATTGACCCTATGTTGTGAATGCTTGATGGAGATCCTTTCCTCCATCCTTGTGCCTTTGTGACGGATGGGTGGACAGACAGTCAGACAGATAGAAGGACAGACGGACGTATAACTACTGCTGAGAACGGCTAACATTATTTTGTATTGGGCTTGATGGATGTTGTTGTACAGGTTGTTCTTGGTTTCTGCGCGTTTTCGTGCCATAAAAATTTCAAAAATGCCAATCCAAAAATCAAATACGAATAAATAAACAATAAAATACACTATAATAGAAACATAAAGAATAAAGGACGGCGGTAATTAATCCTCTTTGGGATCCGTCACGCATTCTACTTCTAGGGGACATCGTCGAGGCAATTTGAATGCGTATTTGGCCGTACAATGACTTGCGCTGGCCACCCAATGAACAAGTCAGCGATTTATCCTTCTCAGACATCCGTGCGAATTCACCCACCCGGAAAGATGGAAAGCTTGGTCGGCCTGGGGCAGGAAATCTGAACCAAGAACTCGGTATCGGTAGCACGCGACAGCCGGTACCTCCTCCGACTGCGCTCCACGTACCCAGCAATTTAATAAATGCAAATAAAAGATCGAAGTGGGCATGTCAATTTCTTAGAGGCATAAGAATAGAAAACCCTTTTTCTTCTCCTCTATAGCTCATAGAGGTAACGAGGAGGTCCTTGATATTATTATGGATGTGCTTGTTCTCTGTACTTCAGCTTAGAATGATTCTCAGGATAAACTTTCCGGGAATAAGCATGGAGTTTAACCCATCTTAGCTACACCGATAATAAACGATAACCTTGAACGTTTCCTATATATACCTGTAAGCGCTGTACCAACACGCCGTTTTGGTAGGGACTTCATTTCTAGTGCCAACACCAGGTTTTTGTAGGGTCTTCATTACCAGCTTACACTGCATAATTGTTTCCAGAAGCTCATCTTGACGAAAAAACAAATATGTTACATCTGTGACGCCTTGTTCCGTTGTTTTTTAGTGTCACTGTCTTCCAAGAACAGATATTGATTAATCTTCCGTAAATTGTTGTGGTATTGCTCATAGAAGGTTATCATTATTTGGCTAAATAGTGTGGGTTTAGTTTAGTAGAGTTCAGAGGTAAAGGCTTGTTCCACATGTGGTGAGAAGTAGAGGTGTGCGTAAATGAAATTGGAAATTTCGTAAATCGTAAATCGTAAACCGAAAATCACACTAACAGGTGTCAGAAATGTATTAAAACTATATTTCTAAATTTTTTGTCTCACCGGTAATTAAGGGTGATCCAACACTTATTATAATTAGGCGATAGCTCTACCTTACTACTACTACCCTGCTTACTCTACTATTCCTCTTAAGTGGAAGAACTTTCTTTTCATCTGCGTATCTTTAAAACCAAATGAGCACTCTTTAAATCAAAATGGACGTTTTTAAGAAAGATTATACAAACAGTTGATTTAAAGACTACATATATCTTGAAAGAAAGCTTTTACGCGGTGTGCAAACAAAAACGCAGCCATAGAATCCCCATTCTTATGATATTTTAAGCTAAAAATCTGAAGCATATCTCGTTTAAGAATTTGTTTATTTTTGTTTAATTATTAATTATTTATTAACAAATGCTCCGTCACGCCTTCGCGCGATGTTGCACTATCACTAAGCTAAGGACAATTACATCAAGCTAGCTGCTCTATCTATGCAGCTTTCTTTCCTCTCTAGCAGTGCCAAAGGCAATATTTGAGAGCCTTATCACGTTCCAACTACCTCTTTTAAGATCAGATGAGTACTTTTGCGGCATGAAGCCATCCAGACCCCCCTCCTCGGCTTCTCCATCATCGGTGCGTTCAACGTCGGCATCATCTCCAGACGGTCCATGCTGTTGTGCTCGTTGAGGGCTTATGCGTATTTTCCGCCATTTTCGCGCCCCGTATTTTCCCCTATTTTTTCCCGATTTTCTCCCCTATTTTATGGCTCATCGCTTACCGGATTATTATATGGTATGACTAATTATTATTTTACTTTGTTCAATTACTTTTTGTTCAAAATTTCAAAATATTGTAACATCATCGTAGCAACGTAAGAAGACGTGTTGGTGTCATTACAGAAGTCAACTAGTCTATTCTAACCGCCGGTGCTTACTATAAGAGAGAGTGTGCTCTTGCACGATCCACGTGGAAGACAACAACCGAATATGGGTGTCATAAATGTGCCCGTTATATTCTGCTTCTCTCTTGGAATTCTAAGCAATAACTACGAACACATGAATTATGCTGCACAAGCATGGCTGCATAACGGTTGCTTTTGGTCGCGGCTCATTTCCATTTAGTCCGTAGCTCGTCACCAATTCTCCAGTCAAAGTCAGCACCTACATACGTTGGACTTTTAGCGTGCAGACATATGAATAAGGTAAGAAATCTCACAGTCCACTATTCCTGCAATAAAGGAGCACCGCGCCGTGCATTCTATCTGCACGTGTTTTTGATACCAGAGCTTAACGACGGCCCACACAAAATCTCCTACTTTTAGAAGGTGCCTTTCAGTACGAAGAATTCCTATTGCTCTTTCGTCATTCAGGGGACGGCGTTAATCAATCCTTTTTGGGATATTTATTTATTTATAGTGCGTTGATATCCAACACTTTAGCTGCCCGAGTCAATCTGTCACCAGATTCCCCCACGCAGATGTTGAGGCAGAGCTTCTGGATGTTCAGCTCTCTCATGATGTTCTTCTCCTTTTTTCGCGGGTTTTCGAGATTTTCTCAGCGCCATCCATGTCTCAAACTTGGGTAATCAAACCATTCAAATACGCATTCAAATCGCCTCCACGATATCCCGCAAAAGTAGAATGCGTGGCGCATCCCAAAATGGATTGAATAACGCCGCCCTTTATCCTTATCCTCTTATCTACGTGGATATCCACGCAGAGAAATGTTACATTTACGATCAGCTTCGAAAAGCAATAAAAGATAAACACTGCGAGCAGAACAAAACACAACATAATATATGGTAGAAGATTACAATAACACCAACCTAATGAATCATCCTTCGAGGTACCTACCAATGAGCTTTTCAGTTGTAAAATGGAAATTGGTAGAGCGCATCTTTTTAGAATATTTTAAAATCTCCGAACCAGCTGCTTGAGTAAAGAAGGAAGCTTGCCTTAGGAAAACGAATTCTTGACTTGGAACCACGGCCTAAGCATTTTGCAAACGCACTCTTTTTCTACGGGATATTGTGGAGGCGATTTGAATGCGTATTTGGCAGTACAATGAGCCGATGGGCATGTCAGTGTTTTATTCTTCCCAGACAGAATTGGTACCGATTCACAAACTTGGAATGGAAGGGTCGGTTGGCGTGGGCGAGACCAGCACAATGCATTCTGCTTCGACCGCACAACGAACAGTGCATTTTCAATGTGGTTATCATGAGGATCTCAATCTTTTTCCGGTTAATGTCATAAATTGAGGCTAACACACTCTTAGTGAAATATACAACCAGCTGTATTACCTGTTCTCCCGCTGATCATCGACTTGCTCGAGAGGACGCCAGCAGCGTCTCCATTCAACCCTGTTGCGTGCTAGAGTGCTGAAATGGATCCTCCTCGCCGGAGGGGCACGGAGAGCGTCATATCGTTCGTTCAGGGCTTTCACGAAGAAGTCCAACCAACGCGTTTGTAGGCGTCCTGGCGTTCTCTAGACATTCCGCGGAATTCAGTCGGTGACAGCTCCTGTCCAGCGGGTGTCTACGAAGCGCATAACATGGCCGGCCCACCTAATTTTCGACGACTTGGCCAATGTGGCAGCGTCTCCGATCTTCGAACGTTGACGAAACTCGGAATTCTGGAGGCCTTCTCTCACTTACGTGAGTCGTGTCAATACGAGAATCGTCCTCTCGAATCCCGCTCCACGACGCTGATCAACGTGTTCATCCTGCTCTCGAATTGCCCAGGTCCCTGAGGCGTATGTTAGGGCAAAAAGAGCAGTGGAGTCAAATAGGTGGGCACGGAGCGAACGCTATTCGTCTTCTTCACGACTTCTTTGACTCTCTTGAAACTTCAACGTTTCCTCCTCCCCAGCTCTGGCGTTAGGTTGTTAGCCATGTTGAATCACAACCCAGATACACGTAGCTGGAGCATTCGGAGATGTTTGTCCCGCTGCTCGTGTGTGAGACACTAAACACTCATCCGATTCGTTTCAGCAATAGTGTGTCAACCGTTATTTACCTAACTTAACTTGTGGTAGAACCCAATTAGTGTATTAAGCAGTAATCCACTCCTTGCGGTTTGGATTACAGTGCTTTAAGTGTCTAAGCTTTGAAAATGCGACTAGTGGTGCGTTTACGAAGCGCTAGCACCTCAGCTAAATTCAGTGTGATAAGGAGCACTCCATAAAATTTAAAGGTTTTCCTCTACAGTAAAAATGAGCGAAGGAGGAAATGTAAAGAATATTCTTGGAAGGGAATGACCTCTTCCTATGGCAAATATATCGGCCGTTGGACAGACATCACAACATGCGAGCAGTATCGATTGGTTGAACATTAGCGATCGGTTCTATCGATTTTCTTCTGGAGGCGACTGTTTGAGGTTGAATTTACGAGATTAGTTTGATCGCTAGGTACATAGGCTTTCGAGTTAGAGGGAACAAGGATCCTACTATTACGTAGTTGTGATATCGTACTGAAAATTAGTACGTGTTTGAATGCCGACTAATGCGATTTCTTCAACTGTCCCCGAATTATGTAGATGAATGCAGTAGTTCGAAAATTTCTTCTTCTATTAGATCAGGACTCCGGGTAGCAAAAGAGCGGCTGATCCATTCCATCATCATTGCTGACATCGGCGAAGTGTCGCCACTCAGAAACAGAGGTATCCCGAAGCCAGAAAGTCATTTCCCGAATTCTCGGTCAGTTGAGCATTCGGGCGAAGTTTAGCACTCCTGAACTGATCTTTCATTTTATGCTTGCCAGTCACATCGACAATATCTGTTGAACACATGGTAAACAGCGCACAAAGTGTATTAAAGTGTAAACTGTAATCAGCAGTTTGAAAGAATCCTAAAAAATTTGGTGCCACGACCTAGCAAACAACGATAAAGCGATCTGCGGAAAAGGATGGAGCTATTATATAAGGTAGTCGTGTTCTCAAAAATATCTCAATCGCGTTTTTATTTCTTTTTAATAAAAAAATAAAAAATACAAAATACAAACATTTATAAAGCCTCCTTTCTTCACAGATGAGCTGCCGCGGAGGTGTTATAACGAACATGGTTCGTCTGAAGGGAGGTGGCGAACCACTGGAGTTTGCTTTTGCTGTTGTTTCTTCATAATATTTAAGTGTATTCAAAGAAAAAAGGCGGAGTTAGCCCAGTTCTCTTTAGGGTTCGCGCGCATCCTACTCCTCCGAGACGTCTTGGAGGCAGTTTGAATACGTATTCGGAGTATAGAACGAGTTGCAGCGGGTAGCTGATTGACAGTTCCGTCCATACGGGCCTACTAGCAATTGCCTTACAAATTTCATTTTCAAATTTATTTTAAGTGAAGTTGGGTATAGAAGAAGGGAAGGCACCTTTATATTAGGTTGTCCCATAAGTCTTCGTCGTATTTTTTTTTCAACGATTCACTACAGATTTCGCTGTCGGTCTCCTGCATAGCGCTGCATAGCTTTCGAAAGAGAATGATTTGCTTTATCAAAACATGTATTGCATTTTTTTCTTCATGATGAATTTTTGTCAATTTTTAGGTCGTTGAAGTGAAAAGTGAAAAGTGAAAAAGTAGCTATTTGCGCACTTGTTCTCTCCGCTTAGGTTTCTAATTTTTTGCACAGTTTTTTATAGCATTTGGAAGACAATGTTCTGTACTACAAGAATATGTGTTAGTGCTGTTTGCTCATTTGTCCTTTATTGATTTTTAGGTCATCAAATTGGGACGTCCGAAGGAGGATGGTTATTTTTGCCGACCGGGTAAAAATTCGGACGGAAAAGTCGGAATTCCCAATTGATGGACTAAAAATCAATAAAGGGCAAGTGAGAAAATAGGACCAACACATATTCTTGTAGTACAGAACATTGTCTTCCAAGTGCTATAAAAAACTGCTCAAAAAATCACAAACCTAAGCTGAGAGAACAAGTGCGCAAATGGCTATTTTTTCACTTTTTCACTTTTCACTTCAACGACCTAAAAATTGACAAATTTCATGATGGAAAAATAAATGAAATACATGCTCTGATAGAGCAAGTCATTCTCTTTCGAAAACTATGCAGCGCTATGCAAGAGACCGCCGGCGAAATCTGCAGTGAATCGTTGAAGAAAACGGCGGGGACTTACAGTACCGCCGCTAAACATTCAACCAAACGACGTTTGCGACGCAAAAACGCGTTTTTTGCGTCGCATCATGATAACTTTGTCCAAAGTAAAGTTTTTCCCACCAAAATTTACAGAGGCGCTTAGCATCATCCTACCTACCACTGGGCATGCGATCGTCATTCAAAAATATGTGGAAACCTGAAAATCAGTGTCGCAATTAAGGGGGTCTTAATTACTGTGACCTGTCCCCAAACCGTCGCCGAGTCTCGCTTAATTATGTCCCCAGGCACAAGTGGTGCTGCCCAGTTGAATTTTAAAATTCTTAAACCTAACTAAATTTTATTTTCCTGCCATTGACGACCTTCCCCTGGTTGCGACAATTCTTTTGGTACCAAATTTGGCAGGAGCCTGCTCACTTTGAACTTCAACTGGTTTAGTTTATACAACGGAAGAATTCTCAATCTAAAACATGTGATTTTAGCTTGCCATCTACTCATGTTTAAGGAAGGAAAACGACATAGAAAATTTACGTGGCGAGTTCATTTTGGGAATTTGCGTGCTTCTTGCAGCTCATCAAAACTGCAAGTGAACATTTCGTAAACAGCACTCTTCGGCTGCGAATATCTACCTCCTAAGCGAATGAGTTAGTCTAAAAATACCTTGACTTACCAGATACAATGTGGAGACTCTAACTATCAAATATCGAGAAGCCTGGTGATCAGGTGGCACAATTTCAATCGGTTAAAGTGATGACTTCCCTCAAAGGTGTGACTGCCTTTCAGCAACGTTTCATGCTGAGTCTTCGCAGAATGAAAGCTGGAAAGCCCAGTATTGTAAATGTGTAAGTTTTCGCTCAAATTTTTCAACCAGTTCGGACGCCAATACTTTGACGCAGCAAATCGAGCACTGATGTAGAGGCCCTCTTCTATCATAATTGCGCTGACCTGACATGCCCTACAGAGACATTGCACTCGGCTAAATGACCAACGAGTCTCTCATTTCTCTCCCGTTTCGACTTTTCCTCCATTATCGATCCATGCTGTCAAATCCTGATGAGTTTTGGGTTTTTCGGATTACATAGATCATAATTTACACATTTACAATACTGGGCGTTCCAGCTTGAATATGCTGGCCAGTATGTAAGCTTCACACAAAAGAAATTTCAGCAGCTGTTGTCGAGCCCAATCAACTCTATTCCTCTGTTTAAAAAAATATTTGTAGTAAAACAGCTTCACTACGAGTTACAATTGGACACTTTTCAGATCAAATTGGACACTCTTCTAAGCTAGCTAAAGACTTTTGAAATCAAAGTCAACTTTCCCGAATTGAGATGAACTTCTTCTACAATAAACTAAGTACTCTTCAAAGGGGTCAGAATAATTTTTTGTTCATGGAAAATTTTAGTATAAATTCTTTCAAGTTTTAATTCACATTCCCAGAGGGTGGACACTTTGTTTGAAATTTTATAGAACTCTCATTTTTTTGGAAAAATAATGGTTTATAGCCAGTTTTGAACAGTAGGGCTGTTTTTAGGACCAGAAAAGGAATTGCACCGTGCACTCATCCAAGACGTCGCGATTTTTGAAATTGATAGCAAATTGCTGTTTGTATAGAGTTATACCCGTGTAAAAAATAAAACAAAGACAACTGTGAAAACACACATTCTCACTTTAATGCTTCATATAAGCATCATTGACACTGTCTTTCATATAAAATTCCAGAAAAACTTTCCAAACGCGTGGCTCAATCTGGTCTTTGACGCACTAAATGATTGCTGCGCTGTTGCGCTTCAAAACAAAATTTAGATTAATTTTTTAATTTTATGAAATTATTACACTTATTGAAGCAGCTGAACTAAAAGATTTCAAAAAAGATATACAAAATTTTCCTCGGACAAAAAAATTGTTCCTACCCTCTTGGAGAGTCTTTAGTTTAACCTTTAACAAGCTCTTTTCAATTTTGAAGAAGTTGATTTCACAATTCTTAGGCTAGCTTAGAAGGTTGTTCAATTTGACGGGAAAAGTGTCCAATTTGTTTGAAAAATGTAATTCGACGTGAAAATTGTATATATATTTTGGGAATCCTTCCGACTGGAGCCACAATTTTAAGAATTAGGAAATTTGTGTGGTCTACGTAATCCGAAAAACCCAAAACTCATCAAGATTTGACAGCATG
>OX375867.1:91696338-91750571 GCA_947359475.1 Heligmosomoides polygyrus bakeri | reverse complement strand
ATAATTTTTTGTTCATGGAAAATTTTAGTATAAATTCTTTCAAGTTTTAATTCACATTCCCAGAGGGTGGACACTTTGTTTGAAATTTTATAGAACTCTCATTTTTTTGGAAAAATAATGGTTTATAGCCAGTTTTGAACAGTAGGGCTGTTTTTAGGACCAGAAAAGGAATTGCACCGTGCACTCATCCAAGACGTCGCGATTTTTGAAATTGATAGCAAATTGCTGTTTGTATAGAGTTATACCCGTGTAAAAAATAAAACAAAGACAACTGTGAAAACACACATTCTCACTTTAATGCTTCATATAAGCATCATTGACACTGTCTTTCATATAAAATTCCAGAAAAACTTTCCAAACGCGTGGCTCAATCTGGTCTTTGACGCACTAAATGATTGCTGCGCTGTTGCGCTTCAAAACAAAATTTAGATTAATTTTTTAATTTTATGAAATTATTACACTTATTGAAGCAGCTGAACTAAAAGATTTCAAAAAAGATATACAAAATTTTCCTCGGACAAAAAAATTGTTCCTACCCTCTTGGAGAGTCTTTAGTTTAACCTTTAACAAGCTCTTTTCAATTTTGAAGAAGTTGATTTCACAATTCTTAGGCTAGCTTAGAAGGTTGTTCAATTTGACGGGAAAAGTGTCCAATTTGTTTGAAAAATGTAATTCGACGTGAAAATTGTATATATATTTTGGGAATCCTTCCGACTGGAGCCACAATTTTAAGAATTAGGAAATTTGTGTGGTCTACGTAATCCGAAAAACCCAAAACTCATCAAGATTTGACAGCATGGATCGATAATGGAGGAAAAGTCGAAACGGGAGAGAAATGAGAGACTCGTTGGTCATTTAGCCGAGTGCAATGTCTCTGTAGGGCATGTCAGGTCAGCGCAATTATGATAGAAGAGGGCCTCTACATCAGTGCTCGATTTGCTGCGTCAAAGTATTGGCGTCCGAACTGGTTGAAAAATTTGAGCGAAAACTTACACATTTACAATACTGGGCTTTCCAGCTTTCATTCTGCGAAGACTCAGCATGAAACGTTGCTGAAAGGCAGTCACACCTTTGAGGGAAGTCATCACTTTAACCGATTGAAATTGTGCCACCTGATCACCAGGCTTCTCGATATTTGATAGTTAGAGTCTCCACATTGTATCTGGTAAGTCAAGGTATTTTTAGACTAACTCATTCGCTTAGGAGGTAGATATTCGCAGCCGAAGAGTGCTGTTTACGAAATGTTCACTTGCAGTTTTGATGAGCTGCAAGAAGCACGCAAATTCCCAAAATGAACTCGCCACGTAAATTTTCTATGTCGTTTTCCTTCCTTAAACATGAGTAGATGGCAAGCTAAAATCACATGTTTTAGATTGAGAATTCTTCCGTTGTATAAACTAAACCAGTTGAAGTTCAAAGTGAGCAGGCTCCTGCCAAATTTGGTACCAAAAGAATTGTCGCAACCAGGGGAAGGTCGTCAATGGCAGGAAAATAAAATTTAGTTAGGTTTAAGAATTTTAAAATTCAACTGGGCAGCACCACTTGTGCCTGGGGACATAATTAAGCGAGACTCGGCGACGGTTTGGGGACAGGTCACAGTAATTAAGACCCCCTTAATTGCGACACTGATTTTCAGGTTTCCACATATTTTTGAATGACGATCGCATGCCCAGTGGTAGGTAGGATGATGCTAAGCGCCTCTGTAAATTTTGGTGGGAAAATCTTTACTTTGGACAAAGTTATCATGATGCGACGCAAAAAACGCGTTTTTGTGTCGCAAACGTCGTTTGGTTGAATGTTTAGCGGCGGTACTGTATGGGACAACCTAATAATTTGAATCGAAAAGAGGCGACGGAGTTCTCCGTGTTGTAAATTGCAAAGCGTAACGCCCTCATGCATAGGTCATTGAATTCCTCTTGTATGTCAAATTTCATTTTCCATCTTTTATACGCGCAGTAGCGCAGCCAGATAATGCTATGGCTGTTGCGTGCACCCGATTCCAGGTTCTGGTTCGAATTTTCCGTTCGAGCCAAGCGTTATATCCCTCTGGGGTAGGTAAATTAGTACCAGATTCATCTGGGAAGGATAAAATACTGGCTTGCTGAAGGCCTACAAAGTCATTGCATAGCCTAAGCACCTCTCCACAGAACGGTTATTTCAACGATTGTTTGATCCGAATACGCATCCAATACTATGCAATACCATTCCAACATTTACTACATGTGACTGCTACATGCTTTGTTAAAAATCACGGCAAGACTTTGAAATAAGGGAATAATCAGCGCAAATCCATCGAACATAGTCAGAATACGTACGCCTTAAAGCATGCTGATAAACATATTGGCTACGCTGAAGCTAAGAGAATGAATAGAAACGTTCGGAAAGACATTGGTAAGTAAATTCTAAATATCGAGTACATTATGTACATGGTGTATCTCATACTAAGGCTGAAAAGCCACCATTGACTAGGATAAAGGAATAAAGAAGAGAGAGGTACAGTGTTACTCAACCCCGTTTAAGTTGAAAAATTACCTGCTCGATGAGGCCTTGGGTTTTACAAGCTAAGAACTAAACTCATTTCTAACAGCTTGATCGGAATCAAAAGTTGGTACTTATGAAGCAGAGGGCCCGTGCGTGAAAAAATAAGGCTCTTGGTTGGGTTCTGTGTCCTCCTCCACGGACGCCAAAAGGATCACGCAACCATATATATATATATATATATATATATATATATATATATAAGAGCATGGTTGCGTAGAGAAACTGGATGTTTGGGTTCCTCAAAAGTTAGAGAAGATCCTCTTCACCAAAGGAACTAACACATGCGAAATGGCCAGCTGGAAAAGCATGATGTTTCAACATGATAAGGTCAGTTCCCACATCTGTTTGATAACTCGTTAAATTAACATAGCTCCTCTGGGAGCTGATGCCACGCCCCACCATAAAGCCCTAAATCAGCAGCATTTTATTACCATTTGCTTCGCTCCCTTATAAGCAATTTGAATGGTAAAACTTTTGGGTACTTATGAAGCAGAGGGCCGTGCCCATACAAAGTACCCTAGGATGTGACCCTCCTACCACACCTGTGTTAAATTTGGCCACATCCTGGAGTTCCTTCCCTTGCTCAGTCTGTGCTCTCCTTGGCGTCCGTGGAGGAGGACACAGAACCCAACCAAGAAACTTCTTTTTTCACGCACGGGCCCTATGCCCCCCCTTCATAAGTACCAACTTTAGATTCCGATGAAGCTGTTAAAAATGAGTTGCACCAGTTCTTAGCTTCTAAAACCTAAGACTTCTTCGAACGGGTGATTTTTCAACTTGCCAAAGGATGGAGAAGGGCGCCCAACAAATGGCCAACATTTTAGGTTGGTGCAAAACAAATGCAGGTTTTTTGCTTCATTGGCTTCAACACTTCTTTGAAAAATATTCTAAGACTCTTAACATAAGGTTTTATACATTGCTGGAAAGCTTTCGCTTATTTAAAAAAGAATTTTGGTTTTTATTTTCAGATGTCTAAACACGATTTCGTCAAATTTTTCGGCTTTGGATAATGTCGGGCAGCTTCTTTTTAGTTCAGTCACTGGGCAAATCGTCGCCTGTTATCATAAAGTGTACATTTCTTATCGCAAGTCACAATCTGTTCGAGGAACGGATCGCTGGCATTGGGTCGACGATATCTCAAAACGACGATTTTTCGAATTTCGGCCAAATCAGCTTCCTGGTCTTCACAATTTGCTTCAAATGGCAACAACTCAACAACTGTAGTGTGATCGACGTCGAGGTCCTCGGCAATATTCCGCGTGGTTTCGAGCGGATCAGCTTCGACTGACGCCTTCAGTCCATCAGCGGCTGCCATGTGGTTCGTCTTTGGGGCTGGTGTTACCGGTACGAAACTTTTGGAACCAACGTTGTACTGTGCATTCGTTGACACATCTCTGGCCCCTTACTTCATTGAAATTTCGAGCGGTTTGAGCGGAAGTACAGCCCGGTTTCAACTCGTAGAAGTAAATTTGACGAAAATCACGTTTAGACATCTAAAAATAAAAATAAAATTATTTTTTAAACGAGCGATTTGAATTAGATTTCGTATACATGTTTACAAAGCGCATATAATAAGCCTTCCAACAATGTCTAATACAACCTCGATACCAGCCACTTGAGGCTTAAAGAAACTGTTTTGAATGTATAATACCTTATGTTGACGGTCTTAGATTATTTAAAAAAGTGTTGAAACCAATGAAGCAAAAAATGTGCATTTATTTTGCACCGACCTATTATCATTGATTAACGTTTCATATTGATATTAAAAAAATTGCCTTAGAAAATATAGAAAAATATGAAAAAACGACATTAACAATTGAACAACCCAGTACATTGCACATTAAAATATTGAAGTGAGACGTGTCACTCTACAGCAGGTCGGGGCGTCGTTTTTTGTCGGCTACGCATTTGGTTCAGGTCCATCACCACCATCAAAATCACCACCGTAATCCTAGCGGCGCACATCAAAGACCGTATGCGCGTATGCATTGGGGATGCTGATGGCTGGCCGGCCGGCCGGCAGACGGGTAAAACGACATGGCGACGACGGCGACGACGTTCAGATTCGAAACCGGCATCTATTCGTCGCACGCCATCGGTTTCAGTTAGACACGACACGAATCTCTTCGCGGCCGCTCTCTGTTTGCGGAAACCTTCTTTGTGCATATATATCTATCTATATCGGTGGGGTACGGTAATCGGGCAGCAACGGTCGGTCATCGATCAGTCGCTCCGCCTGTCCCTGTAGACGATCGATTTATCTATAATAGCTGTGGGTTCGGTTCTCTTGTGGTTTACCGTACAGGCTGCATTTACCTACCTAAGTAGGTTTATCGCCATCGATTTCACTTTGAGTCGTGCAATGCGTCCTGTCTGTTACGACGTCCTATGATGAAGCGACTTCTGACTATTGTCTGCATTCTGAAGGGTAATCGCCTTAGAAATCAGCTCGATGCCAATAGATCTAGCGTAACGAATGTGGTCCTGGTCCTGACTAGCTTAGGAACGAGACGATTCCTAGATTTGGCTACGGCGTGTCCTACTGTACCACCTATATAGGATTTCTTTGCAATATTTGAATATTTCCTTATGCCTTAAACCATTAGATTCTGAAAGTTTGCTCCGCTCTGGGATCACTGTTATTGTAAAGCACTTGCTCTCGTGTTTCGACTTCCGCTTTGTCATGCTTATAGGAGAAAGTTGGAGAAATGTTTTCTTTCCATTTGCATCGAAAATCAATTAAAAAAATTAATAAAAAATATACTTCGAGCAGAAAGTGCGAAATTGTTAAAGAGTTCCGATCTTCAGAACATTTCGCAGCCTAAAAAGGCTTATAAATATTTACCTATTACAACACATTCACTATGCTTATGCAATATAATGTGTTTATTTCGTTATTTGTTTGGTGTTGAAGACGTATTAAGAGTACAATTTCAATTAAAGTTTGCCTAGTGCAGATCAAAATAAAGGAACTAATAAACAACATGAACAGCAAATGAGCAAATCTCTATGATCGAAGAAAAGAGGGTTTTTGGAATTTTTAAGTGTTGAAAAATCTGACCCAAAATGTGGACACAGTGTCTGAATCTCCATAAATGTTTATAATTCTTAAACAAAAATAAAAGTTTAGAGCGTACTTCAAAGGCCAGGGCCGGATGATTTGAGACTATCGGACGAGCAGATCGCGCCATGCACTCGTCTAACACGTCGCGATTTCTCTTGATAGCGAAACTATTGTTTGCTTGGGGTTACGCACTGGCCAACGGTGGAACAGAAGCGTTAGGGAAAACGCATATACCTTCACATTACACTTTTAAATAGGCATGTTTTGCGCTACTAATTAAATGGAAAACGCGAAACATATATGACTTCATGGCACGTTCACAGCGATGTTTCCGCACTTTAAAACAAGTTTTTATGCAATTATTACCTTTTATAAAAGCCAATTTTTAAAGTTTTAAACACTGTATTCACTTTTTGAGGTCGTGCCAGTTTTTAAAGGAAAGCCTTATTATTTTTTGAGCAGGATTTTTTTGTGCGTAGCTTTCTCCAAGAACGTGCTTAAAAATTGTTTAATTCACTGTGAAAATATTATAATACCTACTTATTTACAGAGTGCGCATTAATTATGGGCCTCAACTAATTAAAGTGTCGTGGTAACACAAACAATTCAAAACGGAGAAAAACATTTAGCGATCCTTACTAAGGTCTGCAACAATAAAAAATTACAATCTTTATTGAAAGTGCTCTCTTTTTGCACGTACGCAGCTTCTCAGACGAGTCACTAAGGCATTACAGGTGGCACGCAGGGATCGCGGCTATTTGCAGCGGGGTCCGTTTGATTGGAGCGCGCCATGGTGGCTGGAGCGCGCACTGCCAGCAACGGGGCTGGCTACGCGTGAGTCCGCAGCTATGTTCCACGGTGGTGAACTGAGCGAGAGCAGAACCGGGCTAGAGAAGAGACTCCAGGGCGGGTACCATCCAAGCCGCTCGTGTGGAAACTGCATTCCTCGCTCAGGGGGATTCCGCGGCTGAGTTCTGCGCCCTTCGAGCGCAGAACAGGCTAGGGAAGGGACCCCAGGGTGGGTGCCATCCAAGCTACTTGTGTGGAAACTGCATTCCTCGCCTCAGGAGGAGTCCGCGGCTAAGTGCTGCGCTCTTCGAGCGCACAGCAGGCTAGGGAAGGGACTCCAGGGTGGGTGCCATCCAAGCTGCTCGTGTGGAAACTGCATTCCTCGCTCAGGGAGAATCCGCGGCTAGGTTCTGCGCTGTTCGAGCGGCAAAATACATATGGCTGGAAAAATACGCAAAAATTGCACGAAAAGTTGCACAGGTTAGAACCCCCTAAATCCCAAGCAATCAGCTGAGATGCAATCACTGCCACAAGGTGATAACCGAACCACCGACCTCTCTCGCGTTAATCGACGCGCTGCCCACTGCGCCACGATCTGCTCGTCGGGACCGCCATCGCGAGCGCACAAGACATCGATCGAACGTGGCAACGTCAACGCCGACGCGCAATCTCTAAGCTAGGAGGGCGCATACAGCAAAAGACCAACGGACCCCCGCTGCAAATAGCCGCGATCGCACGCAGGTAGTCCTCATCGAGATCATTCCACGATTTCGTAAGTGCAGCTTTGAGCGAATCCAAGTTGTTGTATCTTGTAGCGGAAATCTTCCGCTCTAAAATTGACCAGACCGAAAAGTCAGGTGGATTCAGATCTGGTGAATTTGATGGTCATTATTCGTGGGTGACAAAATCTGGAAGCTCGCATTGACTCCACTGCTGGACGGCACTCGACTTGTACGCAGGAGCCAAGTCTTGCTGAAAACACATGGCTTGTTTCCGAAGTGAAAAATGAACCATGGTTTCAAAACTTTTTCCAGGAGCGATTTATTTATTTATTTTTTTATTTATTTATTACATGGCTAAAATCCATGTGAAGAACAATATAATTAGAAACAGTATACAATACATCCACATGACATTGGCTAACGATCCAGGCCAAAGTGTAATAGAATGATTAGAAAGTATATGCGATAACAAACACCCGGAGAATGAAGAATAGAAAAGAGAACAGACCAAGAGGGGCTCTGCCACAAGATCTCGTTATGTCCTAGAATTATTTATGAATCGACTTGCATTCGTAATAAATGGCTTCAGGTTGTACTGAGTAACTGAGTTTTTGTCAAGTTTTATATAATCCGAACCTGCTCTATTGACAAAAAATTATGTCGAATTGAAGATTTTGCAGTGCTTAGGGAAAGCTTGTCTCCTCCACCTCGGGCTCTAGATGGTCTCACCATGAAGAAATCACGTCTATCAAGTCCACAGAAACCATGGAGAATTTTGTGTACCACTACGAGGTCGTATATTCTTCGTCTGAATGAAAGCGTCTGTAGTCCGAGTTGTTTGTTTCTAGTTATATTTTAATTATGTAGTTTTATTTTAGTTATTTCAAGTATATTTCCTTATTGATCTTTACTTCAGCATCGCACCAGTGGACTCTTCCCATCTGAAGTTATCGCACCCCAAACCATGACAGAGCTCGAATGTGCAGTTTTCCCGGTGACTTTTCCTCTAAAAATGGCCTGCCCTTATCTGTTGAGAGGACCCAATTGTTTCGTGGATTCACAATAGGTTCTACAGTGAAATTTTCTCGTCGCTGAAAACAATGCTCAGGTGCGTGCCACCTGAGGCGCCTTCGTGACTTGTCTGAGAAGCTGCATACGCACAGGAGTAGGGCACTTTGAATGAAGATTGTAGTTTTTGATTGGTAAGGATCTTAATAAAGATTGCGAAGTACTTTTCTCCGTTTTGAATAGTTTGTTTTACTATGACACTTCAATTATTTGAGGCCCATAATTAATGCGCACTCTGTACTTGACTAAGTATGATATGTTGCGTGCTTAAGATAAGAAAATGGTATAAACGTATTTGCTGGTCCGCGTCATAATCACAGACGTTGTCTCACTGCGGCATCATTTTAAGGAGGAAAGCAAGCTGCGTTATATCGTTCGTTTAGGACTTCTTCGTAAAAGCCCTAAATAAACAATATGACACTCTTCGTGCATCCCGAGCAAGGATCCACTGGAGCACTTTGGCACGAGACCAGGACGTAAAGAGACGGTTGGGTAACTCGATAATTAACGGGACGACAGGCGATGATTTAAAATAAATAAATAAATATTATCTGCATTCATTTCTTAAGTTACATTCTAAGTATTCTGAGCTTTGTCAAGAAATTCACATCCACCTAATGCTGATAAACCATGTAATCACTAAAATGATGCCCGCGAACTAATTTCGCTGATTTTGCATGTAAAATCGTTGGTTGAAAAATTGTGATTTGCCTTTCTGAAAAAAAAACTGCTGAAGCTCTCATGCACTGGCCTCCATGTTTAGAAGGCTTACCTTCTAAACATGGAGGCCGGCTTTCGAATTAGAAGTACAGAGAAAAATTAAGACTACCTTGGTTAGTCTTAATTTTTCTCTGTACTTCTAATTCGTGTGAGAAGGTGCTGAAAATTCTTCCATGACATCATTTCTTCTATTTAACTTTTATAAAATTTCTGCATCGCTAATTTTGCTGGTTGGTAGACTCCATAGAATAATGTCAAATATACATGCTGAAAGGCATTGACATGAAATTCTATAAAGGACTATTCCTAAACAGATACTAAAATTGGAACAATACATAAAGAGAAGATTAGCATGATCCCAACGCAAGGATAACACACAAAATCGTGAAGGGTTCCTAAAAATTCCGGGCCGTGCATAAACTATTTTAGATAGAATAAATTCTTTAAATTACTCTTGCTTGTCGCCAAAGAACGTTCGATTTGCTAACGACTAATTGATAAACGACATGGTGGGCCTTCAACTTATTGAATTCTATCCACTATCTCAATCCAACTCAAGAGGTGGTCAATGGAAGATCCTAGTTCCTGGAGCTAGCAGCAAGATAAGTTCTTTTTTCAACAAATTGAGCTGGCAATGATTTCCTGAAATTCTCTTAAAAAATGGGTTACCAAATTCTATAAGGCTATGCAAAATTCTCATTGGCAGGCACGAAGTTTCTTAGTAGTTTGGTTTGATAGATTATGATGTTGTACTATTTGCATCACCCTATTACATTTTCTGCTCATATTTACTGTGTTCTGTGTCATTTGTAAGTGTCGTTTTTTTTGCGTGGGTTACCACATGCAATAAATAAATAAATAAATAAATAAATATGAGCTATTCTAAGCACCTTAAATGCTTTGTCTCCGGTAGGCTTCTTTTTGCATACATACTAATGATGTGTATTTGACTGATTTTTGATGTATTTGTAGTGCAACTGCTGTTTATAACGTATATAGTGTAGTACTTCTGTGCTACGAGAGTGTTAGTTGGAATTTTTATCAATGTGTAGGACAATAATTAAAGTTCCACCTAACAACCAACAAACAACCTCGTGGCAGACAAGTATTATAGGCGTTATTAACATCAATGAAGAGGTTTCAAGATGAGAGGACAAGTTGTTGGACAACATACCGCTGTATTCTTACTTGTCCAAAGGTTTGTCTCATGCATTGGTAATAAGCACGGGGTCTCACATCTCCAAGCTAAGCATTTCTGCTTCGCTTCCTTGCCATGTGAAAACGAAGAATAAAGGCCGCTGTGCAAGAATAATCGCCGACAGCTTGACTAAACAACGGAGATTGTTGTAAAGCAGCTTGCCGCCGGGTACTATAGCCGCCGAGCTGCTACCCGCCCGCTCGAGGGCTGCAAAAACCACCATCAGCTAGCTACAGCTACTGTAGCGCGACTTGCCCAACGTGCAAGAAGCGAACGGGGCCGGTGACGGGCGTCCGTTGCTAACCGGCCAATCTGTAAGCGCACGGTCGCTGACGAGTCGGACTCGGTCGGTAGCTGTTTTCAGCGTAATTATCCACCCCATCCACGCCGTCATCATCATCATTTCTCGCCGTGCCTTTAATCCGCGCACGCTACCGTACGCGCAGCCGTTCGTTTCGGTGGCGTTCGGCGTCCCAGCCGCCGCTGGGCGCCATTTTCAGCTTATCGTGCTGATCCCTCGAGGGTACGTAATTTGCCGTCAAGAGCGTCAACCCGACCAGCCAACCGACCGACCGAACGACCCGACCGGTTCGGGGTCGAAAGCCGTTGGCAGCGCTGGAGCCTGGCATATTGGGACGACGACAACAGCGGCGCTGCGCGGCACACTGTTCTCGATGGAGATGGGTTTTGCCTAGCGCTATTCGCACATTGTTCGCGAGTTCTCAGTCGCACTTCAGCGCCTCGCCAAGGACGCCGACAAGAGCCACACCACGACCGCTGTCGTCATCGTCGTCAGCGTCGCGTCGGTCGCCCGCTCCTGGCCGCTACGTCGTCGCCAACTGTTTGCCGTCGATGCTCCCATTCATGACACCCGCGTGACGGGTTCCGCCTTGGTGGAGGAACACGGCGATGCTGCGCAGATGCACGAAAGATTCATGAAAATACTCATTCCGCAGGGGTCACCGTTCCATCTTGTAAAGGGCTTCGCTCTGCCTGTTTACTCTGCTGTCGGTTTGTTCGAGAACGCAAAATCAATTGCCGCTTTCATTGTGGTGATTTGGTCCCTTACAATGTTATTCGTGTCATTGACTTGGGCGTGTGGTAGCGCAGTTGGAGGAGGTGCCGGCTGCCGCGTGCCCCCTATCACAGGTTCTTGGTTCGGATTTCCCGCAAGGACAACCGAACGCTCCATCCCTTCGGGAATGACGAATTGGTACCAGACCTATGTAACTATATACTAAGTGGCTTTATGCACCGTAACAACTCTTCATTCACTTGATCTCGGAGAAGGATAGAACACCAACTTATTGATCGGCTGGCCACCGCAATTTCTTCAATTTATTCATTTTCGTACAGGTCAAGAACTCAAATCAGCTCCACGACATCCTGAAGAAGTGGAGTACGTGGCCCATCCCAAAAGGGTTGATTAATACCGTCCTTTATCTTTAGGGTTAGAGCGCTTTGTGGGTTAGACGACGTAACTCATTGTAGGACAAATATGTACGGGCCGAATCCCAGGGGAAGAGCAGGATATCCTAGAGTATTTAAGGCTCGTATCTCTGCTAAGAGGAAACGTACCTGGTGTGCGACTGCTACTGCTCCGACCGATCACGAAGAAGATTGGACATCTGGAAGATCTACCTTAAAAAGTAGCTTCAATTCATTAAAAATAGGAGAATGTCGCGGTTCATTTCTAACGGGAAAACGCCTTACAAAACGCCTTTGCCCTATTCGACGAATCAAGGACACTTTCTGTAATCTTCGCCTGATGCTTACATAAAGAATAAAGATAAGGGATGACCTTGATAAATCCCCCGGCGTTTAGAAAGCGCACGCATTATACCAGTTCTGCGATGTGTCGTGGACGCAATTTTAATTCATATTTTGTCTATACAATTGACTGCAGTGACCAGCTTATGAGCAAATAAGTGTTTTATTCTACACGAACAAGCCTTTTATATATCGAACCATCGACCACGAACGGATTGTAGTGTTGGTTAGGCTGACCGGCACCAGAACCAGGAACCTCGACTAAAATTGCATCCGACAGCCGGCGCCTCGTCCGTCTGCGTTACAATGTATCCATTTCTCACAGAGTTTTTACAGTTGATTTTGGCAAAGAAGCTTTGGATAGATTTCTGCGGAAGTGGGCTAATGTGGAGTGGAGTACTCCTGAACTTCCTAAAGCGCGAAAAACGTTTGGTGGCGACTTTTCCACTGGATTGTACATTTAAGCTAAAATGTTGACATCTTCTTCTTAGTTGTAGATCAATAGTGATAAAACTTTAACAATCCTTATATTTATTTATTTATTTATTTTTGTACGTGGAGAGCCACGCAGATAACAAATCAAATACGGTTAACAAACAGCATGTAAAGCAACAATGAACGAAACAGTTTGAGTCATCAAACGAGTAAACTAAGAAGCATCCTGGAGATACCTGTCAACGAGTTTTTTGCACTGCCTCAAGGAGTTAGGTAGAACGTTTTTCTTGGAGAGCTTCAAAAACTCGGTTTCTGCTCGATTTGTAAAGAAACCTAACCTTACATTACACTTTGTCCTTGGGATTCTGATCTTCCACTGACTACCTCTCGTGTTAGAGGGAGAAACGGAATAGAATTCATGGACTGGAATGCCTAACATACCAGTTACCATCTTATAAACCATGATAAGATCATACTTTCTAGTACGGTGCGCAAGTATAGGTAGGTTGTAGACTTTGTTTCTTATAGTAGCCGAAGGTATTAGTTTATAAAGGCGAGAAGAGCCAGAACGATTTCGCTACCAGTTTTGTTTGCAATGAGTGAAAAACAGATTTATCTAAGGACCACTATAGCTCAGTGCCTAGGCCAAATTTCCTGTATGAGCTGCCGTTCCAAGATGTTAGAACGGGCATCAAGGTCTATCCGTCGTTGCCATGTGCCAGAATGGTCCTTTGAGTCCTATTTGCTCGATAGACCCAAATAGCTTTTTTCGTTAGGTGAAATAGGAGGATAAAGGGCAGCGCCGATCCATCTCCTTGGAATGCGCCACGCTTTCCGTTTATACGGGGTGTGGAGGCAATTGAAATGCGTATTTCGCCATACAGCGACTTGCGTTGGGCAGTCGATGAAGAAGTCGGTGTTTTACGTTTCCTAGACAGCTATGGTAACAACTCACCGACATCGGAGGCACTGATGGCCAGGTTGGGCTGGACGAGAACTGCGAAGAAAGAACCAGCCTGGATTCGGGTGCACGAGCATGTCGGCACTTCATTCGACTGGGCCTTCGCACGACCAGCTCGCATAATAAACAATATTATTACTTTATAGTTTATTTATTCTTATTTGAATTATTATTTATTATTTATATTACACTATTTATTATTTGTCATCATTTCTTATTTTACTTGTTATTTTAATGGGTGCGTGTACTGCAGTCGGAGGAGGTGCCGGTTGTTACGTGCACCCGATACTAGGTTTCTGGTTCGGATTTAAACCCAGGCCAACCAAGCCTTCCATGCCTCTGGGGTCCGTGAATTCCCAGACTTGTCTGGGAAAAGCGTCGACTTGTTCACCGGCTGGCCACAGCAGCTCATTATATGGCTAACTACGTATTCAAATCGCCTCTACAACATCCCGTAGAAGTAGCATGAGTTGCGCATCCCAAATGGTATTGAGTATGTAATGCCGTCCTTTATCCTTTTTATCCTTTTTTGCTTCATATTTCATTTCGTGATTATTGTTAAGTTTACATTCTTATCTTCTTTTCTTTTTATACTCTGTTCTACAATGTTCACAAATAGCACTAGACCGTCAGACTATGCGTCAAAGCTGTTCTCGCTCACCGGAGATGTGGCTTTTCTGATCTATCCTAGTGAAGAGGGCACTTCACTTCATTTTTTGAAAACGACGGGGATTTTAAACATACAACCTTATGAAGATGACAAGGTGATTTGGCTCATGAAAGTTCCGGATATATCCTAGTCGGGAGGGAGCGACCGTTAAGTGTCAGCTTCATATAGAATTTCATGCCAGACAACCACGTCCTCTGAATTAAAATGAAGGCCCTCGTATCGTGAGACACAACTGAAGCTCTGGTAGAAAATGAAGCAAGGGATTGGAGACGCAAATCACTACATGTCCCCTCCGATTAGGATAGATCCTAGGTTCCTTACTGCTGCTGCTTCCTGCTGGGAGAGGCCATCCTGTTGTTGTTCGTTCCATTTTTCTAGCGCTCTTCTAGGCGATAAAACCGCTAAATAGCGAAACACTTAGATGGAAGGGATTTCGGCCGTAGTTTATGCTTCTGTAATCCGCTTCCTCCCTACACGCTAATCCTTTAGCAAAGCTGCCGCCAAGCAGCGCTTTCCGTGCGATTCCAATTCCCGTATGTGGCGGCGTGTGCGAGGCGAATCGCGTCGGCCGGCGGCGTGTATTGTCTGCCGGTTAGCGTATAATCGCCTTTCGAGTGTGCTTCTCCATAGCAAAACACTCTTCAGCCCGTTTTCGTCCACGGGCCCGATCGCGCCGCTCGCCGCGCTACCGTATCCCCAGCCGTCTCGTTGCGCAAGGCGACCGCCGGCCAATGGACGAGTCGCAGCACACGGCCGCAGTCGCCGGCCGCGACGGCCAGCTCTCGAGCGACGGAGCGCGACCGCTCTGATCCGGGCTTTTTGAGGGATTCGACTCTTCGAGAGGCCTAGGCTTCCAAGCCGCTGTAGTTCTCCTTGTTAGCTTGACACCAAGGAGATTGAGCTAAATGAACTATGGATACTGCTGTTAGTTTGCTTAGCTGTGCTCGAATGACATAGTCGAATAGATATATGAATGATTGTTGTTCGAACTTTAATATTCTAATTCGAATGTTCAAAAAATCGCGTTTTCGCATGCATTCGATTTCGAATATTCAAAAATTGCATTTATCGAATATATTCGAATTTGAATAATCAGAAAAATAACATTTTCAAATACATTCAAATTTAAATGCTTGAAGTTTGTTTACTAGAATCTCTTTTAATGTTCGAAAATTTTTTAAGAGCACACCAATATTAGACTGTGGTATTGAGCGTTATATTGCTGTATGCAGTGCCCTTATTCTTTCTGTGTTTTGAATAGATCTAACCTTTATGATTTTCATCCGTTTTAGAAAACTCGCATGTATTGTTATGATCGCCTCAACGAGCTAAATTCAGCACCTCAATGGTTGTGGCGTGTTGACTTCGACGGCATGAAATTGCGACGGAAAGGGGTCGCTGGTTTTCTGCTAGATTATTTATTTATTTATTTATTTAATACGTCGCAAGACGGCGTGCACCACCAACAGTCAACCAGAAAGGAAGCACTTCAAGGCACCGAACACAAAAAGCCAATAGTAGTGAATAAAAGGCTTCAGTAGGAGAAAAGAAACAAACAAAAATAACATCAGAAAAGGAAGAGAGCACAATTAGATAGAACCCATTGAATCGGCTAGATAAATGAAAGAGCGAAATGACAGATTCCTTCGTAACCAACTAAACAATAAGAAAGGCAGGTTTCATAGCAGATATTTTGCCCCCCCAACACAAACTTGAAACCAACTGAGAGGAACTTTAATAGAAGAGCATTTTTCAATAGAAGGAATAACTATAGTAGAATATTAATATTTAAATTATCTGGCATTAAACTTTACATAACTGCAGTATGTATTTCATAACTCTTCTAGCTCCTTATCACCGTGTTATCCACTACTTTTCAATGTTTTCTCTATAGACTGAATAATTTTCCGTTCGCTCATCCATCCTTTTTCTTTCCTTTTTGTTTGACAAAATTGGTCAACTGCTTACTATTATATAATACCCATAGCAAGAATCGGAAAAGGGCCAAGCGTATTTGGTAGGAAGTACTTCTTGATTTTATAGGGATCGTAGGAAATTTGTTTTGCTCTATAATATTTGTTTATTTTAGATTGTTCTAAGAACTCTGCACAAGCTTTTTTAGAACCGAATTTTCGTTATGCGTTCACAAGGAGTAAGTAAAATAATAATTAGTGGACGATGTTAATTAATTTCTGTTTAGGACCCGCCATGCATTCTACTACAACGAAATATCCTAGAGGCGATTTGAATCCGTGTTTAGCCAACCTAACGGCCAGGGGGCATTTTTTAAGTGTTTTATCCTCCATATGTAATCTGGGCGCGTGTAGGGCAGTCGGAGGAGGTGCTGGTTGCACCCGATGCCAGGTTAATGGTTGATGGCAGGCCAAGCAAGCGTTACATCACTCCGGAGTCGGTGAATTGGTACCGGACTTGTCCGTGAAGAGTATAACGCTGACTTGTCTATCGCCTGGCCATCGCAAGTCATCGTATGACCAGATACGCATTCAAATCCCCTCCACAACGTCCCGTAGGAGTAGAATTCGTGGCGCGTCCCAAAAAGAACCGAATAACGTCGTTCTTTATCTTTTATGTAAGTCTAGTAGCAATTAACAGCTTGGGGAATGCGATTTGGCTGGGCGGAACTTAAACCGAGAACTTCGTCTCGTTTCTGGTGTATGCGACAGTGGTCACCTCCTCCGATTGCACTATCACGTCCAAGAAATAGCTGAAAATGTGTTATTAAAAATTTTTTCTGCAGAACTATTTACCTGCACAATGTACAGAATCTGCAGGAACGACGAAATTTTTCGTTTCCAATCTGCTCTCCTTCTTTGCTCAAAAGTGGATTTTTCCAATGCTACGGTTGCTACAACCTTTTTCGAAAAGAAATTAAAAAGTTGAAATAAAAAAACACCAAGACGTGCAAAACAATTCTATGTAGGACCATCTCAAACCTGAAAAGGAAACATTTTTCTAGCGCTAAATCCACTGCGGTTCACTCTCAGCGGCAAAATTTCCCTGCTTCGCATGCGATATATATTCGGTTAAAAGGAGCATCGTTTATTCAAGGGCCAACGAAGAGCTTCCTGACCGTACGTGTGCTGAGTCCCTTCAAAGGAGAAGATTGGGTGTCACGTATCCACAACCTTATGGTTCGCTATGGTTTCTTATGCATATGTAACCTCTTCTTTACCTTTCTTTCGCACACAACAATGGTTGTTCTGCAGTACGTGGTAAGACGTACATTTTAGTTTCTACTCTCCCTCCTTCATAGTTTGGTGATTACATTTTATTCACTACTCCCCATTCCTTATTTCGACTTCTCTCTTCTTCCTTACTTTTCTTTCTTTTTTTCCTATAGCAGTTTCTTTTCTTTGATTTGTTTGGTGTTGCTCCATGCCGTGCCCGTGCGGCTGTCGCTGCTAGCCCTCCAAAAGTATCGCACTTTGCATAGGATTATTTGCCTGTATTTCTACTGCCACATCCTTTAGTCCAACATTTATTGTTAGCTCCAACTCAGTGCTCCTCATGAGTGCATAGAGCCACTTTCTCCACACATTACATCCTCTGTGGCTCTATACTCTATAAGTGACACTGGAAATTAAGAGTTTAAGAGTTTTCCAATTTGGGCACAAAATTTCTATCCTAGTTGGAGGGGAAGGCCACGGCTAGAAAAACGAAACAGACAGTGTGGCCTATCACTGGTAGAAAATTGCATAGAAATGTTCCCTTCCCTGTTCCCAGCTCGCTGTGGAGCCGCCGTGACGTAATTCAATTTCAATTTTACCGTTGTCGTCAAAACGACGAGTGAAATGCCCTCTTCCCCAGGATAGATTTCAGAATTTTTATCCCACTAGGCTTAGGTAGCAAAAAACGTTATTTGAAAAAGACGCCATTGACACCGATCGACATCCGCCAACTTGCTGGTAGACTGAGAAGGATGGAGATTGAAGAACGCATTATGTACGTGCTTTTCGATCCATGAAGTGACCATGAAGTGTAAGCCACTCAAGAACTGTTATGTGCCGGGGAAAAGTAGTAGAAGGAAAGACGTTTTCCTTTTATTTCCAGCACTACTAGCTGTTTTAAATGCACTCTCCGTGCGTTCACAAATACATAAATATCCTACCATATATATATATATATATATATATATATATAAATAAATAAGACCAAAGAGAGTATGGTGGATAGCGGACCAGAGTCCATCCATATTTCTTCAGCTCAGCATTCCTCAACCTAGAAATCGGTGGTCTGTGGTTTCCAGGCTCTAAAGACGGTGACATCGCCTAAACGTAAGCCGCAATCACGACTTGCAGCAATCTTGGTTACGCTGAAGAAACTGCTCATATAAATAATCTTGTTGTTTTCCTTGCTCACAAATTTCTATGATATTGTATGAAGCGTTTTGAATTTAATGCTTCAGTAACACGTTTTTAAAACTCACGTTTTTTATCGTTCTTTGAAATGCGGAAAGCTTACTATTGGTTCCACCTTCGCGGTAGACTGTTCAAGCTTTGCGTTCCGGTTTCTGACTTCATTTCAATAATCGCACAACTTTAGTGACATGGACGCCCGCTGGCTGTCGCTCGTCTCACCGTTTCCACCGTTGTTTCCGCTTCCACATCCGTTGCCGCACCCGCTAAGCTTCGGAGGCCACACGATGCTCGGCTTTCCGCATCGGATTCCCTTTCTGCAACAGCAGTTCTCACCGTTGCGCAAGAAGGACAAGTCGAAGCAGTTCCTCGTCGAGCAGCTGCTGCCCAGCGAAGACGAGAAACAACCGCCCTCATCACCGCTTTTGCAGCTCCAGAAGACCACTATTCCACCGGTGCGTCGGTCTTTCCGTTCAGTCAACCTTGAAACCGTTGCCGCTAGCGCGCGATCTGAGATTAGCGCTCAGCTGAGCGTCGCCGTTGGGGCAGGAAATCGACACTGCGAAGTTTCGCAACCGTTCCTTCCTTGGGACTTGATATTAGGCGGTGTGGAAGGGTGTGGCGCAGTTCTTCACATGGAAAAAAAATCCATGTGAACATCTGCGTGATCAGATGCAGTATAAAACGAAGACCACGGTCAAGTGGCTAACGTATCGGGCCAAAATAGATTGGCTAGAGAGAGTGTACATACAGTGAGAACTGTCCCAAAGTTATTGTAAGATTTCTTGTTCATTAACAAATCATAATTTTATAACCATGAGAACTTAATCAAATACATGGCTGCCAACACTGTCTAAATCACGATTCTGCAGCTTCTAAATTCGGCGGATGCGAGTCTACGGGCGTGACTTCATCTTCGAATTTCCTGATCACTGAATTTCTTGTGGCTACGATGAAAATTCAAGAAGCTTAGGTCGTCGCTATAAGGATCCGAGTCGGACCAATAAGCACCATGGGATAAGACTTCCCCCCATGAGTTCGGCAGGCTTTTGACGGCTCTTCTGGTCGGGAGTTCTCGTGAGCTGGACAGAATTTGTCGCGCTGCAGACACTTGAGGCGTTGGCTAATTTTCTGAAGATGAGCAGCCCATGCGTGGGTGTTTCCAGCAGGAAGCAACTCGAAGTACAGCATTCCCTTTGAATCTCGCCAACAGCAGAGTTCTTTGAAGATGGGTTTAGCGGGACAGCCATTAGCAGTGCCGCGTATGGTTGACATAAACGACGCTCTGAAGTAACTCCCAGATAACTTCCTCTTGAGTAAGACCCTCCCGTGTGGGATTTCGATAAGAACAGAAACAAAAATTTGGACAAGAACCCACCCAAGAAGCTCCCATGTGAGATGAGTGGCAACGATCCATTGAACACAGATCCAGGGCGGTTTGCCCGAATCATGCAGTTCCTTTTGCACGCAAGCAGCAGGAGATAGAGAACTTTCTAGTGGTGTCATGATGGCTGCCTATGATCGCTCAAAGTCTGGGCAGCATCAAGGTTCCTTCCTAGGGTATTGCGTAGAGTCTCATCTTCTTCCAAGGCCGTAGAGTGCCCAGAACGTAGTTGGTCTTCGAAGGAAATATCTTGCAACCAGAATCGTCGCTACAAAGGACGAGCCAGGAATCCGAAGCTGATGTCCTTAAACGCAGTTTGAATGTTGGCGACCACGGCTGGCGAACCATGGCCATGTAGGATCTCATCATAGGCTATGGCTCGCAGATTTTGGTTGCTTCACGGGGCTAAGCACGAGTTTATATGTGCTTCATACGACGCTCTAACGGTTTCTCTGCATCTTTGTAGTAGAAAGATAAAAAGGATAAAGGACACTGTTAATAATCCCTTTTGGGATATGCCACGCATTCCACTCCAGCCGGTGAACAGGTCAGCGCTTTGTCCTTCCCAGACAAGTCTGGTACCAATTCGCCAACCTTTCATGTACACTTGTTCTAATTCAGCTTCTAAGAATTTGGAGAGAAAGAAGTACTCGGTGAAATTTTTTCAAAGAAATATGAATCCAGAAGCAAATCGTTGTTTAAGTACTGGCAAGATAAGAAAGAAATTAAGACCTATGAAGATTTTTGAGCGGTAAAGTTTTCTAAGAAACATTTTTGGTTACAGTGAAATCACCTCAAGATGAAATGAGAATTTGAGGCTCTTATTACCCCCACCCATTATTCCAGACGACTTCTAGGTATATATTAGAACATTTCTCGAAGCCTGAAGTGGTTGGTGAGGCTATAAGTTCTTACAGATTATGTTGTTGCGATCGAAACTCTTGCACCAGCCAGGACGCGAACTCACACCCTCCGTTCTCTGGGCAGAATGCCATAGATTTCGAGAATGTCGCCGTTGTTACGTGCTATCAAACAGCGCAGGTGGTGTAAGGCGCTGCACCATGGTCAGAGAGCAGAGGGTGAGGGTTTGAATCTTGGCTGGTGCAAGAGTTTCGATTGCAACAAAGCTTTCTGTAACGACTTTTAACTACTTTCATGCGTCTGCTCTCAAACATTGGCAAAAGAGCTCTTCGTTCAGGTGTTACCAACTCCGCCGCTGGAATTCGTGAATGGCGGATACGGCATGAAAAATCCACTTGCCACAGGAAGCACTACTATTCGGGACGAGACTACAGCGACAGCCAGCGATCAAGGGCAGTATAGCTGCCGAGTTTGCGGCAAGGTAGTTTGCTATTCATAATTAAAAAACAAATGCTAAAAACATTGACCAATCTCTGCTAGGTATGCGCAAGGTATTCGATATGCAGTCACTTTCAATAGAACTACGGATAAATGAGCATTTTGCTCTCCGCGGAGATAAATGATACAAATTAACAGACCCTGATGAAATGAACGATTTGGTTAGCCCAGGCTGGAACCGAACTAAGAACTTTGGATTCTTTGCACATACAAGATCGCGCCTCCTCAGGCTGTTCTACCATGCGCCCAACATAAATAATCAAAGAAAACTTTCAAAGCGGGTATTAGATGCTTTATATAGCTTATCGCCTTGTAGATTAATAGTGAGTTGTACGCATGGGTAATCGCTCTATTCCTCTCTGAATGACCATTGCCAGCAATCACTGCTGAAGTTTTACTAAGTCATTTTTAAAAAAAATGTCTCTTCTGGGTGAAATTTTTGTGTCTTAAAATTCCTTTTGTTTCAATTTTTGAATTTTTAGTTTCTGTCTATTATTTTGATAGATATCTTTTTTCTATTTTTTCCTTTGATCAATTCATCATTTAACATTTTCCCGCACTCCATGTTTTTATTTCCTATTACTTTTCGTTTTTGCTGGAACTAGTCGAGTTGTTGGCAAAAGCGAGCGCCGAGGATGGTTTGACTACGAGGAGCAGCTGCTCGTGCACTGGAATACCACACATCCACCAAGCGCTCAGCAGGACCTTCTCTCGGTAGAGCTCCGGTTTTGACGTCAGAACTCCAGCTCGTTGCGTTTCAGCTATTGCTTTCCGGTTTCAGAGTTAAAGTGAAGCATCCCCTTTTCACTGCTGGTAAGGATTCAATCCAGCTCCTCCCGCTTGAACCGGTGCCAGAGCTCTCGGTCGTCGAAAGCACAGCAATTTACCTGGGTTTCCGTCAAAGCATGAGACACTGAGAAAGGCGACTTTGGCGACCTTCCAATCTTCTGCGGCCGACGTGCGCTTCACTCTGAGGTGTGGAGATCAGCGGTCAGTCCTAGTGTGGCTGTAGAAGAATTCGACTGCATGGATTGACACAGGCGACCTTTAGCAGTTGTTCTTCCCGGGAGTGGTTTGTCTTTGTTGCGCCTCTGGGCGGAAAGTAACTGCTGATGCCACTTCCAATAATTTATTCGGTCAAGAGTGAAACTGCCGGTGACTTCTTGAATGTGCTTGACCCCCGTCGCGTGGTTGCTGCCGAGCTTGAACTAATTGAAAACGAAATCACACACTTTTTCACTTTGAGTGATCATCACTGTAGTGTACAAAACTTTCAACAACGCAAGGAAAATTAGCGATGCATAACTCAAAATGATCGCTGGGAAACAGGCTTTCAAACAGAATATATATTTTCAGCGGGTTTACTTTGAATACCAGGAAAAAACAGAGGTGTGGCAAAATTTATGACTCAACCTAATACCTAGGGGGATGGAAGGCTTGGTTGCACCGAGCGCAAAATGCGAACCAGGAATTCGGTATCGGGTGCACGCAACAGCCGGCACCTCCTCCGACTGTGCTAAATACGCTCAAAAACAAAAAAATTAGAAAAGAATGTTTTGGAGCTAAAAAATGCTTGAACTGATACACAAATATTACATCAAGGCCTTCGGAATCGGCTACAAAAAGGCTGAGGTCCTTAAGGCATTGGTACGTTAGGAATTTAGACCTAACTCTTGGTTACAACCTAGGCGTATACAATTTTCCTTATTAAGAAATCAGTATCGATAGCTTTATATGATCTTCTCCTCTCTAATTAAAAGTCACGGGAGAATCATAATTTGTTTATAATTTATTTATTCAATTTATTATGTCTCCTCGTTAGACGAGACCGACAAAAACGACATTTTATTTCATTTATATTTTCAGGTCCTATTTTCAAAGTTTTTTCTAAAACCCTAGTTTTTCATTTGTTTTGTTTTGAACGACAAAGGCTTGATCAGGGTGCGAAAGAAATGTCATAATCACACGATTTTTTATCCTTATGAAAACACCATTCTGTAGTTAGCCTACAACCGTGCTCTGGGTCGTAGGTGACTGCAGCCATAATGCTTTTTCTCACCACAAGATATTTACCCAAATTTAGCTAGCTTTCCTTGAAAGAAAAGCATCATCTTCACCACCGTTCCCTAGGCGTTGATGATTCCATACGACTTCCTGTTCTTTCAGAAATTCGCCCTTCAGCGTCTGCTCAATCGCCACACCAAGTGCCATTCAGATCTGAAGCGATATCTGTGCACTTTTTGCGGGAAAGGGTTCAACGACACGTTCGATTTGAAACGGCACACAAGGACGCATACAGGTAGAACAGCCTTTGTTGATTCAGACTGTAATAGGAGACGAAGAACGGCGCAATTCTACCAGAAATTTGTCCTAAAAAATAGAAAATGGGCTCTACAGAGCTACTTTTCTTGACTTTACATAGACTATGCCTTATAACTCTCATGATTGGTGGTAACTCTCATGTTTAAAATAAAGAGATAGATTGTTTGCTTCATGTCCAAAACTCCCAAAGAACTTCCTACAGCTCCTGGTCATTGAAAAGAGTCGACGATGGTAGCAGGGAAGTGTCGCAATCCGCAGGTGTTGAGCGCTTATCCGTGCCATTGAAGAACTGGTTACCTCCCCCGCTGCATCTGAAATCTGTGCGATGTTTGCCGAACGAAAACCCATCAGACAGGGCGTTGCATATCTAGACGCCTATATTTGAGTTTCCATGAAGATGCCGTATTGAAAGCAATTCAAGGATTTGTGAATTTCGTCGTATGGCTCGAAATCCTGTCGACTGCAAAACAATGAAAACGTGCGACATATTTCCATAGCCTGCACATCTGATGGATTCCAAAAGGGATTCGGAGAAAGAGCAACTGTACCAGCTAAAGAAAGTCCACGAAGGCTGGGCTCCTGGATTGTCTCCTTAATCCACTTTGCTGGCATTTTTGAGGCGTCTGTGTCCGTAAAATAAGTTCGATCACTTTATGTGACCATGCCAGCCCTCAGGGACTTTTATTTGAAACCTCTTAATCCTTCACCGAATGCAGGTAGCTAGGTTGTGATGGCGATGGTTTCATTCCACAGGTGACGAAAACCTACCAAAGAGACAAAACTGACAAAATCTTCTGCATACATTACACGACATTTAAGTTCTTCTTAAAAGACTTTGTTGTTTCGATTAACTTTCGTTTTGCACTCTATAAGGAGTTGTTGTAGAGTAATAGGCCTCGTGAAATAAGAAGCCTCGAGATGACTTGAACTGATATTCAAGTTACCACTGGGCTACTTAATTAAAGCTTTTGCAGTCTTTTTTGCGCTGTAGTGCATAATAGGTGTTCCTTCAGAAATAACCATTTTTTATATAATATTTAGTTTTTGCACGGTAAAGAACAAGACCGCAACATTCGCAGACGTCGCCAACTGTCGAGAGGTCAGACCGTAAAGTGATTAGGTGAACTGCATTCTTTTTCTAACGCAAGAAATTCTTTTTCAAGATAAATCTTTTCCAGTATTTTTTTACCTTTTTCAAGATAAGGGATAATGACGGTAATAGTCGACTCCTTTTGAGATGCACCACGCTTTATACTTCTGCGGGATGCCTCAGACGCAACTTGAATGCGTATTCAGCGACTTACAATGGCCAACCGATGAACAAGTGAAGGTTTTGTTCTCCCTAGAGAAGTGCTTTACTAATTCACGAACACCGAGAGGATTGAGGCCTTGCTTTACCTGTGCGGAAAATCAGGAACCTGGAGTCGGGTGCACGCGACAGTCGGTACCTCCTCCAACTACGCTATCACACGCTCTTTCTATTTTGAATTTTTTGTTATTCCACACTTTTACATTTTATTTTTATTTGTTTATTCAAAATTTCAGAAAAAAATCCTGCTCTATGCAGCTTAGGAAAATTAAAAATTATTGTAGAATATCTCCTTTGGAATGAATGAGAAATAAAATTCCGTAAGAGGCGCTGCGACGGGTGCTTCAAAGCTACTCACACGATCTGGAGGCTCTTACCAATCCAGGAGTGGCCCCTTTTGAACAATACCACTCCGCCTTAATTTACAATCCATGGGTAAACAATACTTAAAATTGTACCAAATTGGGTTTATTCCTTGCCTTTTTATGCGACTAAGTTTTCGTTGCAGGACTTGTGGTCCACCCTGTACAGGGTGTCTCCAAAAATGTAGACACCGTTTTAAAGATGATAACTTTGCTCATTTAAAGGTCCTGGAGAAATTAAGTGCTCATACAGAAGCCTAGGAAAATATAAATTTTCTGATATATGAGTGGTAAGGAATGCACCATGCACTCATCTGAAATTTTGCGTTTTACATTTGATTGATTATGTTTCGCTTGAATACTTGCTCTAATTTTTCCACGAAGTGGTCGCATCGACTGGTCTGTGCTTCTTTCAAGGTTTGAAATTTGAAAACACACTATGGCTTGCGAAAAAAGCAGGGTATCCTAAAAATGCAGATACTGTTTGAAAGGTTCTAACATGAAGTTTTGAGAGCTGATGAAGTTTTAGAGATGAACAGTTTTAGAGATGAACATGCTGATGAAGTTTTAGAGATGTTTGAGACTTATTTGAAAGCACAGGATAACGAGACTTATGTGGCGTGCAAATGGTAAAGATTGCGTCATGCCTTCTTTGCATTCCAGACTCGATTGATTGGGCATGGGCTGAATGCTTGTTACAATCTTGTTGCTACTTGTTCACATTAACCTGTGCTGTGCTTCTTTTAATGTCTTCCGTCGCACAGTAGCCGCAGTTATGGTGATTAACCTCTCCATTCAGCTTGAATTTTGCTTCATCAGTCCACAGAATCCGCCCTGGAAAAAGGGGGTCCTGCTCACATTTAAATTGTTCAATCAATAGACTTGTATTTAACTTGACTTTAACGTAATTATCAAGTTCTTATCGTTAAAATAAGCACAGTACAGGTTAATGTGGCCAAATACTAACAAGATTGCAACAAGCATTCAGCCCATGCACAATCAACGGTGTCTGAAATGCAGGGTTTCAGGCGGGTGCATGGCACAATGTTGACTATTTGTCCGCCACAGAAATCATCTTCAAAAGCTTCACTAGCAGCAAAGTTGGAATCTTTTAAACAATACCTGCACTTTTCACAAGAGGTAGTGTGTTTTTAAGTTTTAAAACATAAAAATAGCACAAATCAGTCGTAGTTGGATAGTGCACTTTGTGGAGAAATTATAACAAGTATTCAAGTGACACACAATCAATCGAGTGCGAAATGCAAAATTTCAGACGAATGCATGGCGCGGTCCATACTGCTCATATTTCAGAAAATTTCTATTTTTCTATGATTTCGTATGAGCACTTATTTTTTTAGTGCCTTTATTGGAGCAAAGTTATCGCCTTTCAAACAGTGTATACATTTTTTGAGACATGCTCTATATCCCATTTTATTTTATTGTTCCTCATCAAGGTAAAATTGGATAGTGCAATTTCAGAATTAAATGAATGGAAGATTGCATGAACACTTTTTTAATTGTTTCCTTGTGCGATAGTTTTTAGGATTTTTTTAGGATCTTCTGCCACTTTCGAGTTTGATGTCGTCAGCTCAAACCTTCTCTTGTCCTTCACACACTTATTTTCTTACCATTTTCTGCCCATATACAACAATTGGGCCGTTCCGACCTACCGTTGAGATAGTATCTTGGTTAGACAATTTCTTTCTAAATTTCAAACTAATTCTGGCTATTGTCTCTGAGAATCCACCTTTATAAAAGCTCTATGACTCGAAAATCCCGCATTTCTGCTGCCATGAAATGTCTGGTTTTAGAGGGCACATCAAGAACGTTGCAGAACTGTTTGAAACTAGGTGTTCTTCTCCACGTGATGAATCTAACCACCTTTGGACGTTGAGAAATGTAGGAACATTTACATCAAAACACTGGAGACCTTTGGTTTGACTCTATATAACAAACGTCGGGACTTTGGTATAGTAAAGTTATAGATTGGTGGTTCTACTCTGTCTTACACTTTACAGCGGAGATATTCTTTATGTTTTCTATTTATCTCGACTTAGGCGTACAAGGAGGTCGAGTTCTTCGTTCCTTATCATCCACTTTTACGTATCCAGGAGTGCGACCGTACAAATGCGAGCAGTGCGACAAGTCGTTTACTCAGCGCTGCTCACTCGAATCCCACATGCGGAAAGTCCATGGTGTACTGCACAACTATGGCTACAAAGAGCGAAGGAATAAGGTTCTTTTTTTAAATCCATTCAGCAATGTAGGGAAGAAAACTGCAGGTTCTAGGCCAATCTATATGTAGGAGTGTTTCTTCTAGAATCCAGTCAGTTCCAGGTGTTTGTGTGCGAGGAATGCGGCTTCACATCCGAACTCTTCGACGTCTACGTGTCGCATCTGAAAATGCTGCATCCGTTCTCCGCTGCTCTCCTGCGCCTATCAGCACCTCCTAAAAAATTACAGGTAAAGCCAAAGCCAGCCCATGGTTTCTTGGCGGTAAGGTTGAGCTTGAACGACGCGCTGGAACAATTGCGATCGATCTTTTGCTTCTTCGAGTTATTCGTTTTCTCGATTGTTCTAGGTTTGAAAAAGTCAAGTTATGTGATTGTGCGATTGTCTGAAATTTCGAAAAATTGAGATATTCGTTACCTCAATTTGTCGGCAATTTAGAAATCGGTTAAAAAAATCAAAAAGCTAAACTCTACGTGGCAAGATCGTGATTGATGACCAAGATTGCGATTGATTACTACGGTACTAATGTAATAAAGATAGTAGAACCACCCTTTCTTCTCCCCATCGTCTGCCTTCCGATCGGCTATGATCGAAGAATTGCTCGATCGGCCGACAGCGGCGTTTAGGTGTCTGTGTCGTGTCTCGGAGCAACCCATTTATTTATTTATTTATTTAATCAAGGTATAAATAATTGTCTAGCAGATTTAAAAACAAAACAGTACAGCAAACCGACAACTTTAAAATTACAACAACATATGTAAATATTAGGTTGTAACGAATTAAATGGCACTGGCTCGCGCCCTTTTTTGGCGCGTCTTTACGCGTTTGATCAAGAACAAACCGTAACATGTGGCATATCATTTAGAAGCGCAAACTTTGCTCTATCGGTGTGTACCAAATTTTCTATGTAAAAGTGGGAAAACTTTAGAGTTTTATTGACTTTTTTGCAGATGGACAAAAGGGTAATCCGAGGCATTTACTTGTATGAATTCAAGCTGGGCACTACTGCTAAGGAGGCGGACGAGAAGATCAACGCCGCATTCGGTCAAGGATGTTCCACAATTCGGACGGCGTATCGTTGGTATCAGAAGTTCCGGAATGGAGATGGGAGCCTGGAAGGACATGAAGGTCGTGGGAGGCATAGTGATGTTGATGAGGACAAGCTGAGAGATGTGGTAGAGGAGGATCCACACAAAGGTACCAGGGAGATAGCGAAGGTTCTTGGCGTCAGTCACAACACAGCTGCCCGGCATCTGAAGGAAATTGGAAAGACCAAAAAGCTGGAAAGATGGGTGCCTCACGAGCTGTCTGAGGAGCAAAGAAACCGACGATATGAGATCTCGTCCGCACTGCTTCTACGGAACGAAACGGACCCATTCCTTGATCGCATCGTAACCTGTGACGAGAAATGGATAATGTACGATAACAGGCGACGATCGGCACAGTGGGTGGACAGCGATGAGAGCCCCAAGGTTTTTGCGAAGCCGGAATTGCACCAAAAGAAAGTAATGGTGACAGTATGGTGGTGTTCGCTGGGAATTATTCACCACAGCTTCCTCCCTCCCGGTGAATCCATCGCGGCAGAGAAGTACTGCATTGAAATTGAAGAAATGATGAAAAGGTTGAAGGATATCCGGCCGGCCTTGGTAAACCGAAGGCGAGTTCTCCTTCTGCACGACAATGCTCGATCCCATGTAGCACGAATGACGTTGCAGAAATTGAATGAGCTGAGCATTGAAACTCTACCACATCCTCCGTTTTCTCCCGACCTCTCCCCAACAGACTACCATTTCTTCAAGCATCTTGGCGACTTCTTGGTAGGGAAAATATTCAAATACCAACACAATGCCGAAAGTGCCTTCGAAGATTTCGTCAATTCCAGAACTTCCAATTTTTATGCTACTGGGATAAAAAAGCTTGTGTCACGTTGGCAAAGATGTGTAGAATCAGAAGGTTTTTATTTCGATTAATAAACTTGCCTACAAGCCGAGATATTAACTGTTTAAGTTAACAGTGGTTCAGTGCCATTTATTTCGTTACAACCTAATAGAAGCATCAGCCGAATAAGGCAGTGCGTCATCAGCGTCCGGGACACGGCGTAGTAAAATATCCTACAGTCCTCAGTCTGAGAGACACCTTTTATGGATTCGAACTGAGAGTTCCCTCAGGTGTTCGTGTCTACCAAGCAAAGTGTTGAATTCCTTGAGAGCTCTATAAATTGGAATGTCTGGTGGTTCTTCCTCGATTGAGAAGAACGAGAGCGTCACGCACAGAGGACCCCAAAAATAGAACACTTGCCTGTCTGGATGACCATAGCACTTTTAGTTCCTTAGAAAAAGTAGAACTCTGTAACGTGCTCCAGTGGTCAGCGTCTTTTTTTGTGCGATAGATGTTAAAATAGCACCAAGCATGCATCCCGTATGTGGCAAAGTTTATTTGATTTTGCTGATAGTGTAAAAGTATTTTACATGAAATATGGCAGGTGAAAATGTAGAAATTCTGCGTCTATCTTTGCTGAAGCATTAATTTAAAGACCGCTTCAACTATTTATGCAATTTTGTATCAGAGTTCTAAGCGTGTTAGCAAGGGCTCTAAGACTAGCTACCTATGTTATTTCCCATTAATAAAGGAGTTTCTTGGCTGAAACATTTCTGTTAGAATAGACGGCGAGTATCAACCAAGGATAGACGATTCTTCTGCACATGAAACAGCCATAGTACCGAAGATACAAATGACGTTGAATGTGCAGAAGAAAAGCAAATTGTGTATAATTCATGAATCCCAGCACATTTTAATCCTAAAATCTGTTTAAGCCAAAAACTCCTTCCTTGACAGGGGATAAAGTAACCAGTTAATCTTCAGTCCCCAATTTCGAAACGCTAGTTCTCCTTCAAAATTTCTCAATTTATCGGGTAGGTTTCCCAAATTTATTTATTTATTTATTTATTTATTTATTTACACGAGTACAAGTGCAATCGTGAGCAAACTGTATAAAAGATCACCAAACTGGAAATGCAAATGCAATCTACACATATAGTCTAGGTGAAAAAGTAAATGATGGACAACGTCTAAGGCGTCAGTAAGTTACGGCTTCAGATGTGATTTCAGATTTTTTTAAAAGCTTCATAATTCCCAGGAAGACTCTGTCTTCTCCAAAGCTTCTCATATGAAGGGTCTTATGCAAGATGAAGAAGCGCCTACAATTTCTACAAACTAGAGCTTCAGCAATCTCAGGTGTAAAAATTGAACATTTGTCGACTGTAAAATTTAATATAAATGTGAAGAAAATGACTTCTGCGCCATTAAGACAATATCGCAACACATTTGACACGGGAATTTCGTAACCTCGTCACCTAGCTTATAGAGAAAGACTTAAAATAGACTGAAAATAGACATAGACCTAAAACCACGGCTTGGGGAAACATACTATGGCGTACTACTGTAGCTAAAAGGGTTTAGTGAACATTTTGACATAGATAACATTCTTGAAGCTCCTGCATTTCGTTCAGAGATCGGATTCATGATTGGTAAGGGACTGGGTTAATGATAATGGATAGGTTTACTAACAGATTATAGTGAGCAGAGGGCAAATGTGATATTCGGGACATGATATGATTGGGTGAGCGATGTAATTCTACCCCACCATACACCCACCTCCACGCTCTTGTGAATTCCTGGTAATATTTCAATTTCTGCCCTCCGCCCACAAAACCCTATGTAAAGTCATTCATGGATGCGGCCTCAGTATAAGATTTCGCCGAGAATAGCTACAATGTATAGCAAGGAGTTTGTTTTCGCTTGTGCAATTGCACAACAGCTGTAACTACTTACTTAGTAAAAAGAAGCCTTTGCATCTCCCTTCGAGGAATTTGAATCTTTTCCAAACTTGTGCCCACGTGACGCTTTCCCACTATAAGGATAAAGGATAAAGGACGGCGTTACTCAATCCCTTCTGGGATGCGCCAGCGCATTCTACTTCAACGGGATGTCGTGGAGGCGACATGAATGCGTATTTGGCCATACAATGACTTGCGGTGGCCAGCCGATGAACAAGTCAGCGCTCTATCCTTCCCAGACAAGTCTGGTACCAATTCACCGACCCCGGAGGGATGGAAGGCTTGGTTGGCCTGGGCGGGAAATCCGAACCAGGGACCTGGTATCGGGTGCACGCGACAGTCGCGCCTCCTCCGACTGCGCTACACGCGCCCATTCCCACTATATTTCTTATTTTTTGTTTTTCGCTTGATTAGCCTTTTACTTTTTGATCTGCATTTTTCAACTGTTTCAGAAGCATTGAGAAGTCTCTGAATCCACCCAGTCTTATTTTCATTTACTTTTGCCATTTAAAGCTGTCACATTTCAGGCGGTGTCACCGACGGCGACTTCTGTGTCAAGCCCTTGAAAGGAACACCTTGTTTCTCAGTTATTAATATTTTAGAATATTCTAGATTTTTAGCCATTTTTTCTTTATTTTTTCACTGTGTTTCTCTTGAAATTTCCATGTCAACAGCGTCATGACCCAGCATGACTTTTAAAGGCAGACCACCTTTATGACATCCGATCACACCCGATGACAATGACCATTGACCACGTTCCCGATGACAACTCGTTTTCGTTGTGATATTACTCGTTGACAAACTGATGACATCTTGCCTCCTATGACGTACTTCGTCCCATCTGTGACAGTCTTCTGGTTCACTCACTTAATCCCTTGATATCGTTGCGACATTTGTAATTGCCTTTCCCATGATAGCTTCTGTGAGTCGTAGAAGATTTGTGTAGTCAAAGGGAATGTTGGTGCGCAGCAACTTAAGAGTGGGAGCCCTTCAGTTTCAGTCCAAGATTGAGACATTGAGGTAAGTTTCCCGTCTTACACCCTTCCAATGGAGGCGGAAAATGTAAGCTGGAAAAATAAAGAAGAGACCGAATGCAGGATGAAAAGAAGGGGATGAGTCAGTGGTTGAGGAATCTCTATATGTATTTGCTCTTCTTAAATTAGTAATGGACAAATTCTGCCGTGTAATGAGGAATGGCATAGGTTGGACGGATCTAAGCGGAGGAGGATCCATTTTAGTCGGGAGGGGGCAGCGGTAAGGTGACAGCGACACGACAACACATTCCCTGAGTCCGCATGAGTACCATCCTAATCCTAACATTTTGTGTAGCTGAAGCACTGAGACAAATTCAAGGAAGTGGTTGGAACCGCAAAATACCGAATGCCTTCCTCCGACTAGAATAGATCCGAGGAGAAAAGCAGGTGCACAGTGAACAGGATGCGTAGTTTAAGGCGAAGATTTCTAGAGGTAAGCTTGGAACTGGAGGCAAGTTGTTTACGTTCTCGTAGTTCCATACTCATATATTCGTCCCTAGAGCCCACAGCAGAGCTAGTTAAGAAATAAAAAAGGATAAAGGACGGCGTTATTCAATTCTCTTTGGGATGCGCCACGCATTCTACGTCTACGGGATGTCGTGGAGGCGAGTTGAATGCGTATTTGGCCATACAGTGACTCCCGGTGGCCAGCCGATGAACAAGTCAGCGCTTTATCCTTCCCAGACAAGTCTGGTACCAATTCACCAATCCCGGAGGGATGGAATGCTTGGTTGGCCTGGGCGGGAAATCCGAACCAGCAAACTGGTATCAGGTGCAGGCGGCAGCCGGCGTCTCATCCGACTGCGCTACACGCGCCCAGAGCTAGTTACCATTCACAAAGTCCGGGGCAAGTCGTAAAAATTTCTAGAGAGTAGAGACAGAGAGTAAGATGAGAGAGCAAAACCTATGCTTTCGCACAAATATAAAGTGCTGGAAACATTTTCCAAAATATTTGGCTTATCAGTGGTTTATGGCAACATTCATGCTATGAATTGTTGACATATCAGGACTTCAGTTTCTCAAAGAATGCAACGCACCTGGATGAAATTTTATATTCTCAAGTGTCTAAAGATAGGGCAGAACACTGTACATATGAGTAGTTCGAGGCATCTAGTTCTGCTAATAAAAAACCATAAAATTATTTGATGTCTGTCAACTAATTCATAGTTCATATAAAGCGGGCAGGGGCGCGTGAAGGAGGCGCCGGCTGTCGCCTGTACCCGATACCAGGTTCCTGGTTCGGATTTCCCGCGCAGGCCTACCAAGCCTTCAATCTTTCCGGGGTCGATGAATTGGTACCATATTGTCTGGGAAGGATAAAGCACTGACTTGTTCATTGGCTGGCCACCGTAAGTGATTGTGTGGCCAAATGCGCATTCAACTCACCTCCACAACATCCCGTAGAAGTAGAATGCGCGTCATCCCAAAGAGGATTGAATAACGCCTGTCCTTTATCCTTTATTAAGCACAGGCGAAATGGTAGAAGCAAAACAAAAACGTAGTAGTTAGCTGTTACGCCGATGTTTTGGCGAGATTAAAACTCCAGCGCCAGGCCGGACTCGAACACACACCTGTGCTTGGGCGGGAACGTTCTACGTCATTATACCACCGGCACCGTTTGATCGAACGCAACATCCAAACATATTTGAAGTTCTATCCTGCAATGCGTTTTCTGAAATTTTATTTGTAACATAGTGCTATTTTTAGATCACTAAGAAGGTTCCTAGAGAAGAAATCTCTCTCGGACAAAAGGGCAAGAGACGTGTCGAAAAATCCTTCTGTGTTTTGTGGCCTCTGGGCATCCATCTTCCGGCGTGGGAGAAGCATGTTCAGTAAGCGGCTTATTTCCGAATAGTTGCTGACCGCAACCCTCTTTGAGTCTGCTCAAATGGCGGAGAACGAATAGGGTTTTGATTGAGTGATGTTCCACATCCGCAGCAGAGCGGTCCAATGGGAAACAGATTTATTCAGGCCTCGGAGAAGGAGATCTGAAAAGGGTAATTTATTGATGAGTAATACTAGGAGCAGAAGGGGATTCCATATCCTACAGGGTGCGTAAAAAGTATTGACGCAGTAAATGGCGGTTGTGGAAATAGTATTGCGCAGTAAGTTTTAAAATATTCACTTGGGAAATATGGGAAATGATCTTGCAAACACGACAGAATAAGTCGTAATTGACATCGGGTCCTTTACTGTGAATACAGGAGCGAAAACGGCGGAAAAATTCATGAGCACGCGCCGCAAGTATTCTCTTGCATTTTGTTCCGTGCTTCGAACAGGGTAGCCTTCTGCGACTGGTCACTTCTGTTGAAAGTAGCACAGACCTCATTCTTCAAAATCACCTAGAAAGAGTAATCCAGCGGATTCACGTTTAAGCTGTTCGCACCTGCGCGCGTTATCTGTTTGCCGTTATGGGACAGAGGTTGACAATTTTTAATTTGAACGTTATCGTGCTTGAACATCTTGTAATCATCATCTGTAATGACAGAGCCGTGGCTGACGTTTGGGTTGCTGACCTCTTTCCTCACCAACCGTTTCGAACAGCGCCAAATTCTCTTGTTAAGGAAGTATTCAGCTGTCTGGGTAACAGACAAAAAAAGGGCCACCGTAACGGTGACGATCATGTTTCTTCAGTTTTTTCGTGAGTGTTTTTTGAGCACAATACAGACAACAAAAATAACGCATAAAAACCTAGAGGGGTAGAAACAGAAAGCTGAAGCTGAAACAAAAAGTAGGAGCGTCAATACTTTTTACGCACCCTGTACTAGCTATTCGCTAATATCAAATTTGGTTTATCTGACGCCTTCGTAAGGTGGACGAAGAAACCGATTTCAAATTGCTTCCCTGTGCTCGCCTCTAACCGATGCCCCTATCCCTGGGAACCAGTTCATACTCGCTGGTCTACTTTGGTTTTCACGCAACCTCCTAGGCAAAAAGCTTTTCTTCCTAAGCATGTGCCAGTCGCTGGAGCACGTTAAAGAGGCGAAAAAGTGTCTCAAAGCTATAACTGACTACTGGCGTAGATCTGAGGAAAAAATGACCAAGAAACGGGCTGAAGTGGTAAAGCTGGAACGGAAAGGGAAGACGAAGAGATGGAAAAAGGATGGGATTATAGTCAAGATGTTCAATGCTTGGCGGTGGACTGAAATTGCAGCGGATCTTAAGAGCTAAGAAATTAGCTGGATCACTGAAAAATCATTCAATGGAGTTAGAACATCACTAGAATCTCTTGTACAGAAACCTGACACCACCCTTTCCCTATGAGTGTTCCAAGAACTTCTACTACTCATGAAAGCTTCACCACTTGCTTCGAATCTTCACTTATCATCCTGATAAAGCCTTGTTTCTTTTGATTTCAATGCATAGACCGTTCAGAACCGCTCAGTTTCTTATCGTTCTGCCATTAGGACCATAACTGTTAAATGGATAAAGCTGTGTTAGCATGTAGTCCCCAGTGTCACTTATTTCCAGCCGTGCCCTATATCCTATGTCCTAATTGTTTCTTGTCCAGTCGTCGTGATAAATGATCCGGTCCAGAAGGAAACCATCGTGCTCCAGTTTCACTTCTATTGATTAATTCGAGCCACCGGTCTATTTCTGTGCCGACGTTGTGTAAAGTTCAAATTTTGAAATAACCTTAAAAGTATCGTATTATCGTAGTAACAGTAAGGACTCAAATTGCGTGCCCAGCCAAAGTCCTCGGAAAACTGTCTCTTTTCTTCGATTGTCGTTGTATTTACATTTGTCACTTTATGGGCAGAGCTTTGATTTCCTATGTGCTTTATGAATATATAGTTGTATAAATGTGTGCATTTTTAAAATAATAAATATTGAGGTAAAAGACTGCTTGAAGTAAGGCAATATTTGGAACGGCGAAGTGGATTTTGTTAATATTCGAGCTATTGTACGGCTTTGTTTTGCACAGCACGGTGCAGCATGAGAAGAAGCTTGTGCCAAACAAGAAAAAAAAAGCGGAAGCTCGAGCAGAATGGGTAGACCACCCTGAATGAGAATTATGTCCAGCATCTGGTATCACTAACAATTTCTTATAACGGCACTCTCACCTCCGAAATATGCCAAAAATCTGAGACAAAAAAGGAAAGAAGTGTTCTTTTGAGATATCCAAAATATAGAAATGTGCGTCCAAGGGTTTCCTTTGTAGGAAGAGAAGTCTGTTTTCATCACAGACTGTTTCAAACCGCTCAAAAGGAGAATCATCAACTCTTGTCGGCTCCTTAGAATAAGGATGAACGTTAATGGACAGCGTCGCTTATTCGATTTAGGGATACGCCACGCATTCTACTACGGGATGTCGTGGACATGATTTGAACGCGTTTGGTCATACAGTGACTTGCGGTGGCCAGCCGATGAACAAGACTGCATTTTATCCTTCTCAAAGAAGTCTGGCAACAATTCACCGACCCCGAAGAGATGGAAGAGAAAAAGATGGAAATCCGAACCAGGAATCTGGAATCGGGTACAAGAGACAGCGCCACATCCTCCGACTGCGCTACACGCGCCCTCCTCTCTCCATCCCTCCTTAGGATACCGGACAAAAATGAGTTTGAGTGAGTAATAGCAAAAGCAAGATGAATGCACGACATGGGAGACATAAAGGTAGTAGAAGAAACGAAATCATAAGAAATTGGACCGCGCTGTTGAAGAAAATCCGAGGAAGATCGCTGAGCTTTTCGCAGAAGATGCATGTAAATACTTATTCGTCCTGTTGCGACAAAATAGGCGTAAAAAACATATAGCAAGTAAATATACCGTTTCCTCTTATGGACCAATCTCTCGTAAAACTGCGATTATCCAAGGTTACTGAATTCGCTAGAAATTCAATGATCTTCTGAAGGATAGTGGGATAACATACTGCGCTTTCGCAGACGACTTGAAGATTTATCGACCAATTGCAAGCGATTCTGATGTTGAACTTCTCCAGAATGCTACAAAAAATGTCCAGAAGTGGTCCTCTGAGTGGAGCTTACCGCTTTCGGAAGAAAAGTCTAGAGTGCTCCACATTGATACCAGAAATGATAACGTGCATCACTACTCTATTAATAGTCTACTACTTAATGAAGTTGAAGAAATAAAAGGTCTTGGATCTCTAGTTACCAGTAATCTGAATTTCGATAAGCACTGTGCAACGGTAGCCAACAAAGCTATTAAAGTCATGTTTAATCTATTTAGAGCCTTCTCTTCAAATGATAGTTACATTGTTCTCAAGGCGTATAGGGTTTTTGTCAGGCCAATACTGGAGTATGGTACGCCAGTTTTTAACTCTTACACACGAAAGGCTAGCGATATTATAGAACGAGTTCAGAACAGCTTCACCAGAAATTTTATGATACGTAGCTTGGGGTTTGCATATGACCAAATTCTTTCAGGTAAAATAAGGAATCGTGAATTTGGCACTCCTAAATTTAGAAGAAGAAGAAATGACCTATTGCTCTTTCACAAAATTGCTAACGATGAAAGCAGTATAAAACTCACTGACCTAGTGACCTTGAGAGCATCTAATACACGTGGTGGTACAATAAAGTATGATGCTGGAAGAGCCAAGCGAAATTGTAGGCGCTTCTTTTTCTTGCATAGGACCCTCCCTTTATATGAGAAGCTTCGGAGAAGACAGAATCTTCCTGGGAATTATGAAGCTTTTAAAAAATTTGTGAAATCACATCTGAAGCCATAAATTACTGATGCCTTAGACGTTGTCCATCATTTGTCCATCATTATCTCACCTAGATAATATGTGTAGATTGTATTTGCTTATTTCGTTTGGCGATTTTTTGTACAGCTTGCGCACGATTGCACTTGTACTGGGGACGAGCGTTCTACCCCCTCGTCCCCCAGGCCCGCCCACCCCAACCCCCTGGGCTTGCTCGAGAGATCAGTGGCTGCCTTACGAAATAGTGGAGACGCAGACGTTTGCCACGCCTATGTTTAAAGGGCGGGGGGTGGAACGCCACTCCGTCCACTTGTACTCGTGTAAATAAACAAATAAATAAATAAATATCCAGTGCGGCCTAGGCAACGATGAATTTCGGGCCTGTTCTGATTATCGAGGTAGTCACTAGGAGATGTTTTCACTTATAGATGCTTAGTGTTTGCTAGCAAATATTGGCGAACAATAATTCCATATTCCGACAAATTCTACAACTTTTGGTTCATGTACCCCATATTGACTTGGCGAATATGGGTACGCCTATACAACGGCAAACGCGAAACCAAAGGCATGCAGTGTTTACCACCCATAAACTTATGAATTTTGCCTTTGTATGACATTTTGCGATATAGGGCCGCCTCTACTGAATTCGCCGTGGTCGAAAACCACCTCAAAATGAATATGGAACCTCGCAAAATGAATATGGAATAAATCTTTTTAAGAAGAAGTTAATTGTTTTCACTGTACCAAAATTATGAGGCCACCACAGAGGACCTATCTGGCATACTTTCCGCCAAGCTCTTAAGGACGCCAGCGTCCAAATTGTTCCACGCTGCCACGATAGCTTTCCCTAGTTCCTTGACGTTGTTGAATTGCCTTCAGATGGCATATATCTGACGTGCAATAACTTCCCAAATGCCCTCAATCGGGCTCAGGTTCGGTGAAGCTGCCCAGCATGCTGATATTTTTGGAGTGCAGCGAAATAATTGTTGAGCTATTGGCATGTACCGAAGCGTTATCCTGCATAAAAGGGAACTCCTGCTCCGTTCGCAAAGAAGCGGTAACAGATGATCTTGAAGGATTTTCTGATAATCACATGAGTTCACTTCCTGGTAAATACGAGCAGAAGAACGCAAGAGCTAGAAAAGGCTCCCAAAGCATCCGTGAAGCATCATCGAAGTCTGAAGAAGGTCTGCTGAAGACGAGCGACACCTTCCAGAAAACTCGCCAGTAGCAGTGAGATCCATTGCACCATCCAAATTGAATTTCTTTTCGTTGGAGAAGGCAACGAGAAAGCGCCGGACTCGTGTAAAATGCAGGAATTTCGGTGTGAAAAATGGCGTACAGTATAATAAACAATGGTAATGTCTCTACGCGCAAGTGAAGAGCTTAGAGTGGTTAGTCAGCCTCGGATACTCCTCATCAACTCACGGACAATGTTGTCGCTGCCTGCACCTGCTCTCCAGATGCTCATCCACAAAGCATTGAACTATAAATCCTCCTTTTAGTAGTTTGCACCGGTTTAGTAGTATGCACCAATTGTAGTCGCTGTCTTTAGCGTTGTGTCGCCCTATGCTGCCACGCGGGTAAATTCCTGTGAAGTATCTTTGCCAGACAAGACACCTGTATTAATATTGTTAATCTTGTATACACCGACACTCACAGAAACTGCTCTTGAACGCTCTAGGTTTCTTGCGGTTATTGGTGGAGACCTCTTGTTAGCTATTGATACTTGAAGTCGTAGCCGAACCGGTAGTCGAAGCCGAAGGCTGAAGCCTGAAGACTGGAGCCGAAGGCTGAAGAGAGCCGACTGAAGCCTCGAGCGTTCCTCGAGCCGTCTTTTATGCACCGTCCCTTTTATACGCGCTCTCCGGTTAGATCCGCTAACTAGATAACGATAAAGCATGGGAAACTAGTAAAATGCTTCCTGACCCTCTTGAACTCTTAACTAGCGCAGCTCCTTAGCCATGGTGAACGAAGCCTTTGAGTTCGATTAGAGTCGCTGAATGTGTCGAACATCTTGGCCAGAAAGCACAAGGTGTCTTCCAGACTCAGGGGTGTGCGTTTAACGATTAACGATTTACCGGATTTACTGGTATTTTTTCGTAATTTTTTTTAAAACTAAATCTGACGACCAAAATTTCCATTAAATTGCAATAACGACATTTTACGCATCAGTTTTGAAATTTTCTTCTTCTTCATGTAAATGCACCCTGAACGAATTTTCCGCATGAGTTTCCGGAATATCGTTGCAGTACTGAGGAAACGTTCCAATTACATGAATCATTGGAAATAGGAATTGATATGGTCCTCGTATTCGGAATCTTCTTGCTCTTAGACTAATTCATTTGCGTTCTGCTCCACGTGGCCAGCGACCTAGTGCCAGAGCAGAGCAGGAGGAAACGAGCGGATTGGTGAGCTTTCAAGAGCGTCGAAGTAGTCGTGAAGAAGGCGAAGAACGTCCGACTCTGTGCTCGCCTATTCGACAACACTGCTCTTCCTGCTCTAACATACGCCTCAGAGACAATGGCCATGCGGAGGGAGGATGAGCAAGTGAGCATCAACGTCGCGCATGGGGAATTAATAGGACGATGCTTAGAGTGACACGACTCACGCAAGTGAAAAAGGGTCTCCAGAGTTCCGAGCTTCGTCGACCTACGAACATCAGATACATTGTCGCCATTCATCGAAAATTAGGTGGGCCAGCCGTGTACATAATGCTCGTGTGCAAGTGCCGTTGCGAACTGGATTCCGATGTCAGAAGAACACCAGAACGCCCACCAACGCGTTGGTAGGACTTCTTCGTGAAAGCCCTGAACGACCGATATGACGCTCTTCGTGTCCCTCGAGCGAGGAGGATCAATTGGAGCACTCTGGCACGCGACAGGGACGAATGGAGATGCTGCTAGCGCCCGCTCGAGCAGGTCGATGATCAACGGTGACACAGGCGAGGGCAGTTTTGTTGCTTACAGATGGACTGTTAATATTTGTTGTGAAGATGAAGTCATCCTACTATATATTCATATAATTGCCATGTAGGTGAAGTCGAAAGAAGTCAATATAGAAAGAAATCTGGCTATTATGCATTAAAATACTGCTAAACTGACTGCAGTAATGGAAATATTATTTAATGAATAGTTAACGCGCAGCCCTGTTCCAGACACTTGTTTCCTTCCATACCTAACAGGATCTTTCAGGTAGTTGAACGCAGCGCCTCTGGAGCGACGAAGTTGGGCAGAGATTTGACGTATGGAGTGTCCTGCCTGACGTAGAGATTGAACTTGTGCTTCTTCCTCGACAGGCAGCCGGATAACACGCGGCGTTTTGCCATCATGATATTGGGTAATAGTAATGTCAGCGAGGAGATGTTTTTTGACTAGGGAATTCATCAACGACTTACAGCAATTTAACGGAGAAAATACAGCTGAAATCCTGACAGCGCGGCGAAATGTTTCACCACATCGCTCGATAAGCCGCGCTATCAGGGATTTCGAGTTCAGTAGAAATGCCCGCACACCGTGAACTGTCGTAAAAAGCAAAATTTACAACTTTAAAGGTGGCCTTATAATTCTGATATCGTAGTTGTTCCAACACTCTTTTCCTGACATTTTCTCACAGAAGGCTGAATAGTACTAATGTGGCATTGGTTCGTAGGATGGCGTTATGTGTTCGTTGGGAAGAAGCCAAAACTCCAATAATGCGTCTACACTTATTGTACGCAGTGAAGCACGCAAATAGCTGATACTAGGTTTGGAAATGTCATTCTTCATCTGTTACTTGCTAATAGAGGGGTTTATCATTAAGTTGAGATCGACATTAAGTGAAATCCACTAAGCACATTTATCCGACACTGAGGTTCCCACTTAACAGACAGTTCTCTCTAATGAATAGGACCACAATGGAACAGGCGTTCAGTACTCGCCACCACTTTTTGATTCAATTTGTTTCTATTATTTAAAACCAATTATGTAAGAGCCAACATGGGCATCTAAGCGTCGCGCGTACTAGGCGACGAGTTAGATAAGCTGTGGGTAAATCAGACGTAGGTGATCGGCGTGCAAACGATCTCGGGTCTGCTTAAAAGGGACGCCACCACTTTTCAGGGTTTATTCACACTTGCGCGGGTCGCCTTCTCCTCGGAACCCTTCGCCACCGACGTCCATCGCGTGTTCGTCTGTTTTAAGAGTTTGTCTCACTTATTGATTGTACAGGGTGTCTCGAAAAATCTACACACTATTTGAAAGGTGATAACTTTTCTCACAGTAAAGGTACTGAGCAAGCTAAGGGCTCTTATGAAAGCTTGGGAAAATAGAAATTTTTGACATAGGAGCGGCATGGAACGTGCCATGCACTCGTCTGAAATTTTGCATTTAACACTCAATTGATTGTGTTTCGCTTGAATACATCTTGAAGTTTCTTCACAGAGTGGCTGCTTCAACTGATTTGTGCTTCTTTTAGGGTTTAAAACTTAAAAAACACTATGGTTTGCGGAAAACGCAGGGTATCCTAAAAAGTGCAGGTACTGTTTGAAACGTTCGAACATTGCTGCTAGTGAGGCTTTTGAAGATGTTTGAGGCTCATATAAAAGAGTAACGAGATTTCTAAAACGTGGAAGTAGGCAAGATTGTGCCACGCACTCGCCTGAAACCTTACATTTCAGACTCGATTGATTGGGCATGGGCTGAATGCCTCTAATAATCTTGTTACTACTTGGGTGGCGATGTCCGTTCCTCCACGTGGTGCCACTGGAAACTGTTCGCTCTGCGAGCTAAGCCGATCACGGACATTCGATTGCAGGCGACAAGCCCTTGTGACAGGCCGGCCTACGAAGACCCATGTCACATCACATGGTGTATGACTGTTCAGGTTTATCGAGATAGTGCTACGGCGTCCGCGGGAGCCGACGCGCACTCGCAAAGCCCGGCGAATGTGAAAAGTATGCGAGGGTCCCTGATGCGAGGACGGCATCGGGGGGCAACTGAGTTAGTCCGAAAGTCCCGTAACGTAAGCAGGACCCGCGTGGCTACGCTGAATATGGGTACGTTGACGGGCCGCTCGTGCGAGTTGGTTGAAGCACTGGAGCGTAGAAGAGTTGATTTCTGTGCGGTGCAGGAGACGAGGTGGTCCTGCCGCAAGTCAAGGAACATAGGACGAGGCTTCAAGGCCGTTCTATGTGGAAGTCCCAGGACCACCAGTGGTGTCGGAATAATCGTCTCCGAACGATTTCGTGACTCGATTGTAAGCGTCGAGCGCTTTGACGATCGATTGATGAAGATCGTTGTCGCCGCGAAAGAGCGACTCTATCACTTCTTCTCTGCGTATGCTCCGCAGACTGGCTGCTCGGATCAAGCCAAGGAAGAGTTTTGGAGCCTGCTTGATGAGAAGACAGCAGAGGTACCGCCGAAAGATGTCATCATAGTCGCTGGTGACCTCAACGGGCACGTCGGCGCGACGAAAGACGGGTACGGCTGTCATGGTGGGTTCGGTTACTGGTCGCGTAACGCAGATGGTGAGCGTATCCTTGAATATGCGGAATCGCACAACCTCACCATAGTGAACACCGTATTTCGCAAACGCGGTTCCCACCTCATCTCGTTCTATAGCGGGAACACCAGGACTCAGATAGACTTTGTCCTGTGAAGGATCGAGACCGAAGTCTTGTCACAGACGCGAAGGTCGTGCCGTATGAGACGGTCGCCCCACAGCATCGACCGCTGATCTGTACTTTAAAGATCGCCCCTCAGAGGCTGAAGCAGGTCGAGCGATGCGGTGCACCAAGAATCAAGTGGTGGCGAATGAAAGAGAAAGAAGCAGCTGTGATTTCTCGCGTGCGGTTACCGACAGTGACAACTGTCGACGAAACTAGGCCACCGACGCGATTCGTCACGCTGCACGGTAGGAGCTCGGCATCACGAAGCCTGGACGACGGAAGGTCGACAAGCAGGCCTGGCTGTGGACAGATGACGTGAAAGCCAAAGTTCGAGAGAAGAAGACGCTATATCACGTGTTTCTCGGCGAAAAGACAGCCGATAACTGGCGGAAGTACCAAGAAGCGAAGAAAGCTGCAAAGAAGGCCGTGACTGTTGCAAAAGCCACTCATTATGGAGATGTCAACGAGAAGCTCGAGTCGCGCGATGGTGAGCGGTATCTGCACCGACTCGCAAAGAATCGCCATCGCCAGACCGAGGACATCGAGAAGTTCTTCGGCATCAATGATGAGAACGGCCATCTTCTTATGGACCGCAAGAAGGCATTGAAGCGATGGCGCGATTACTTTGAGGAAATCGCTACAGTAGAATTTCCTCATCCAGTCATCCCCTCAACGGCTCCAACCCACGGCCCCGTTCAGAAGATCACCGTGGCGGAGATTGAAGCGGCTTTGAAGAAGATGAGGCCAGGCAAAGCGACTGGGCCAGACGACGTGGCAGCAGAACTGTGGAAGTCGAAGTTTTGGTACCCTGCTGAGTGGTATACATTGGATCCGATCAAAAATCTTCGGATAATTGGATGATTCGGATAAGGGCGATTTTGCACACCCCGGATTTTTGGATGATTCGGATAAGGGCGATTTTGCGGACCCCGGATTTTTGGATGAATCGGATAATGGCAATTTCGCGGAGACCGGATTTCGGATATCCGAATCGGATATCCGACTCATTTAGGCAAAATGCAGTTTATCAGAATTCTACCGTTCTTTAAAGAGGAATCCATTCTTCAGTAACAGCGACACTGCGTGTATTGAAAGACTCTCACTTCTCGTCAAGGAAGGAAACATCAAAGAGCTGGACCATTCCAATCAGGGATGGGCAAAAATTCCGTTTCCATGTTCGAATTTCGGTTTCCGGCCGTTTTAGTCCTTCCGTTCCGTTCCGTGTTCCACCCTTTTTTTGGGCCGGAAGACGGAACGGAAATGGTGACTCATCACTCGCTGATTGCTTGCTTTGCACTGCCTTCATTCACCTCTTGAACATAATCTATAGGCTGAAGAAAGAGATTAACTATGCGTTTGTGATTGTGTTTCTTTCAAAGCGATGGTGCATCCTGATGTCGAAATAGTAACCAAATTGGATTCTTTTTCTGTTCTTGAAAAGATGTACTATCGAATAGCGTCGGTCCACAAAGGTTCCATGAGTGTTTGAGTAAAGGATCAAACTCCTTGTCCGGAGCAGCTTTTTTTCCCTAGTAATCGTAGTTGTGGCCTGGAGCAACAAATCTAGATCAGTGTTCTATAAACACTCTCAGGCTGCTAACAGTGCGCTCCATAGGGACATTGGTTCTAGTCGGAGGAGGGCATGCGGTGTCTTGTCTCTCCAATCCCCTCCTCCGAGTTTGTTTCAGAGCTTCAGCTGCTGCCAAATGATACAATGGTACCCATGCGAACTCAGAGCGTGGGTGTCGTGTCGTGAGTGCTAAATGTAACTGTAGCCTTAACTCTGCTCCCTTCTAATTGGGATAGACCTGGAACATTCAATAAGACCGGTTAAGTGCTATGAGTGGCGAAACCTCTGACATCTTACTCGTCAGCTGGGTTGATTAGGTTGATTGCGTTTAAAATACTTTTTTCCTATTTACAGAGAGATTTTGCACAAACTTCGATTTGTTACACTAGTAATGTTTGAAAACTCATCTTAGTAATAATACGATTACAAGGATTTTTTATTGTTATATGTTGCTGAAAAGGAGTCGCATGCAGTCCTGCCTGCTATCCAAATTCGGTAGCGGCAACTCAATTATTAATACCATTATGGATATATGTCTGTTAGACGTCTGTTAGATGTTAGACGAAAAATTAGACGAAGTAATAAGTTTTGAATCATTTCCGTTTCGGCGTTTCGTATTTCGGTTTCCGCCCATTTTTGAGCTCTTCCGTTCCATATTCCGTCTTCCGCTTTTCTTCAAAAAATTCCCTCACATCCCTGATTCCAAGATGAATTATTCTAAGATCCGGGCTTTCCAAAATGCCATTATCAAATAACGCAAATTGGGTCGGGGGGGGGGGGGGTCACCATGTATTCAGCACTTTTTCTCCTCCATAAGAAGGCAGATGAATGTCGAACATCAGAAATGGTCTAACACAGTTCATCATGTGGTAGACACACAAGTGTTGAATAACAGTTTTAATTTCATGCAGCACAAAGTGCGATATGGAGCTGTTCTACATGGTGACCCCCTCGACCCAATTTGCGCCGAATGCTATACAATGTGAAATAGCGAAGTGCCGATCAGAGGGCATGCGTAATCCCTTCTCTCCCTCAGTTCCCGTCCTTGCCCCTCCCCGCCCCCCCCCCCCCCCGGCAGCACAACATGGTATTTGAAGGAAAAGATGCCAAGAACGACGTTACGCTCAGCAGCGTGCTAACTGTATTCGACGTCACTGCGACACTACTTTACAGTGGGGCACGAAAACGTATGACTCAGCAGCGTGCCTGTCCGCGAAATTCGTTTTGAATGCACCTTTACTCGAAATGCGCGATTTCAAAATGGAGCGAGGAAATTGAACGGGCTATCTGAAATTATCCGATTTTATCCGAATCACCCAGGGTCTGGATAATTGGATGATTCGGATAATGGCAGTTTCGCGGACCACGGATTTTTGGATGATTCGGATAAGGGCGATTTTGCGGGCACCGGATTTTTGAGTGATTCGGATAAGGACAATTTCGCGGTGGCCGGATAATTGGATGATTCGGATCGGAATATCCGAATCGGATATCCGAAGATGATTCATTCGGATCCAATGTATACTGAGTGGTTGGCGAAGTTCTTTAATCAGGCTGTGGCGGAGAAAATAGTGCCTGAGTGTTGGCGCCAAAGTACGACGATTCCGATTTGGAAGAAGAAGGGCAGTCCTACAGACTGCTCCGATTACCGTCCGATTCGCTTGCTTTCGCACAGCATGAAGATCTTTGAGCGATGGACGAATTCGGGACATTGTCCAGCAATCAGTGCGGCTTCGTGGCTGGCTGTGGCACCGTTGATGCCATACACACCACTCGCCTCCTGATCGCGAGAAACAGAAGGCAGTGCATATCGCCTTCCTCGACTTGGAGAAGGCCTTTGACCGCGTACCGCGTGAAGTGATATGGTACGCCTTGCGACATCATGGAGTTCCCGAAGAGCTCATAGAGTGGGTGCGAATTCTCTACTCTTGTCCAAAGAGTCGAGTTCAAGCTGCAGCTGGAAACTCGATGGAGTTCCCCATCTCTGTCGGGGTACACCAGGGTTCTGCGCCTTCCCCACTCCTCTCTGTTGTCGTCATGGATGCCATCACACGAGATCTTCAGAAGCCCGTCCCTTGGACGTTGCTTTATGCCGATGACGTGATGCTCGCTAGCGAAGATAAAGGAGAACTCGAGCGAGAGTTGCAAGCTTGGAGTGATCGCTTGGAGCGGTTTCGACTCAGATTGAACGTGAAGAAGACCGAGTATTTAACGACGGACGTTACCGAGTCCAGCTCCATCAAGGTTAACGGCATCGAGCTCCCACGCACTTCGGTCTTTAAGTACCTGGGATCAGCAGTCACGTCTGACGGCAAACTGATGATTGAAGTGAATTCACGCGTGAGTGCAGCTTGGTCCAAGTGGCGCTCGTTGACTGGGGTGCTCTGCGATAGGAAGATACCGGAGCGCTTGAAGTCGAAGATATACAGGGCAGTCGTCCGGCCAGTAGCGATGCGCTGAGTGTTGGCCTGCGACCAGGGAAGTTGAAACGCGCCTCAGCGTCATGGAGACGAAGATGCTGGAGGACGGCTGGAGTCACGCGCATGGACCGCATTCGAAACGATGCTATTCGGCAGAAGTTCGGTGTCGCGTCGATAGCCGACAAGATGCGCGAAGCTCGCTTGCGATGGTACGGCCACGTTCTGCGTGGAAAGGAAGACAGCGTCCGCAAGATAGGCCGTAACTTCGAGGTAATAGGAAAGGGAAAGCGGCCTAGAGGAAGCAGCACCCGTTAGATACGTTACATGCGGACTTGAAGATTACTGGTGTTTACCCTGATCTAGCACTGGATCGGGAAACGTGGCGTCATAACACCAGAATAGCGGACCCTGCTTCGATGCAGGACAAACGCTGAAGAAGAAGAAGAAGAAAGAAGAAGAATCTTGTTACTACTTGGCCACTTTAACCTGTGCTGTGCTTTTTTTAAACGTTGTGCGTCGACAAGTAACTGCAGTTATGCCGTTTAACCTCTCCATTCAGCTTGAAGGTTGCTTCATCAGCCCACAGAGTGTGTCATGTAAAATGGGGCTAATGTCCACATTTAAATAGTACGATCAATAAAGTCGCATGTATATCTATCACATGATTGTCAAGTTCAAAAGCGTTAAAAGAAACGCAGGTTAATCTGGCCAAGTAGCAACAAGATTGAAGCAGGCATTCAGCCCATGCATCATCAATCGAGTATGAAATGCAAGGTTTCGGACCGGAGCTTGGCGCAATCTTGACTATTTGCACGCCACAGTAATCTCGTTACCCTGTGATTTCATATGAGTGTCAAACATCTTCAAAAGCTTCACTATCAGCAATGTTAGAACCTTTCGCATAGTACCTGCATTTTTAAGATACCCTTCATTTTTCGCTAGTCAAAGTGTCTTTTTAAATTTTAAACCCTAAAAGAAGCGCAAATCAATCGGAACGGCCACTTTGTGAAGAAATTATAACATGTATTCAAGCGAAACACAACAATTGATTGTAAAATGCAAAATTTCAGACGACTTCATGGCGCTTTCCATGCCGCTCATATGTCAGAAAATTTCTATTTTCCTAAGCTTTCATATGGGCCCTTAACTTCTTCAGTACCTTTACTGCGAGCAAAGTTATCAGCTTTCAAACAGTGTATACATTTTTTGAGAAACCCTGTAGTGATAAAGCTTGTTTTACCACTGTGGTTCGACTTAGCACAACGGTACCGATCCTAGTATTTAATGGTTGAAGCTGTCATACTCGATAGTTATTCGGATAGGGTTTCTCTCCCAAAAAGTTGTCATTTTAAAACATTACGTCCACCAGATGAACAAGAAAAGGTCAATGAATGCGATGTAAAGCTTCCTCAATTAAAGAAATAACGAAAGGAATTTCCTTACTTCATGCTTCATTTACGAAACACAAGCACCGTCCGAAACAGGTATCATGGTCGGCAACATGTGAGAGGTGGAAACTTTATACCAGAAATCCTAAAGACACTAAAAATCTGAACAACATAACAGTACCGAAGATAACTAGATGCCTGGTCTGCCGGACAAATTGTTTCACCACAGGTACAGGAAGACCTCTGTTAAAAGGTATCTGACCTACTCTTGACCACGCACTTAGGACGAACTAGTCTAAACCTCATTTTCCAAAGTTCGTATGATCCCGATTCTATCCGTGGACCAGATGATAATCTATGAGCACTACCGTATACTTTAGCGGAGATCTCTGACGTTCGGCTGCAGATGTTTCAGCCGTTCATTTTTCTTTCCAATCAACACCGCTCCTTCGTACTGGCTTTGTGGTAGTTCTCCTGATGTTGTTCTTGTCCTGAGTCCGACACGTTACACCGGTTCGGGCCTATCTCGCACTTTTCTGCTGCTCCAGGCACGCCCGAACGCCACACAGCAGGCTATTAGCGCTAACATCCTGAAAGTGATAAGATTTTACTCCTTATAGTGGTGTTTAGACCGATACAGGTGTACGTTTAAGTAACTATCTACAACAAGTATAACCATTTAAGAATGAAAGTCCGTGAAGACGATACTCGAACTCGTGTTCAATATGGATTAAGCGGGTCGTGGACCTGTTGCTTTTTTGTTTCCCGAATTGAGCGATGTCTCAGTGTGTTTATTAGGGCTTACCAACACCATGAATTTATGTGGCCAGGAACAGGGCTGTAAGTTTACGGTTAGGGATTCCAGCATGGGATCGAAAATATAGCAAGAAATTCGCTGTTCTCAATCTTGCAACGTGTGAGAGAATTTGTGAGGAAAATAGATGGTACAACAGCAAAAGTTGCTGAAGGTAACTGATGTCAGAACGAGTTGGGGCCATTGCAGTTGAAAAGAAACAGGCTTTCGCAAATTTGCCACAACTTTCTTTAAATATTAATGGTTCATCTCCTCCAAAAAATGGGTACAGCACTTGAGATTTTTACTATTTTTGTAAATTTTTATTTGAATTTATTTTTCACGAAGCCTTGTAAGTTTTTTTTTTGAAAAAAGTAAAAAGGATTTTGTCAAAATTCAAAGTGCAAGAAGGCAGTAATTCTTGATCGTATTACCTCATAATGTGAATCAGATAAATAGCGGAAATGCCGACTGAAACTGTAAAAAGGAGACATGCTTGTTGTGGTATGTTTCTTCCAGCTGACTAATGAAGAAATCCACGCTGGAAACGTTTTTGGCATCAATTAATTAATAATTAATAATTAAATAGCTTGTAAGGCGAGAGCATGACACAATTTCTATTTAAAACTTTGAAAAATTGATGCCCTCAGTACTCTTAATAAGCTTGAAGTCATTTTTATGTGTTAAAAGTTCGAAGTGTTAAAAGTTTATGGGAATTCGAACGCCGAATTTATCTTGGGGTAGGCAATTATAAATTTTCAAGGAAAAATCAAAATTCCTTTTCACCTTTGTAAAATGTAAAAGTAACCTGTTTAAATTAGACGATTTCCGTTTGGATTTTAAAGATGTTCAGCTTGATTTCAAATTACCCGTTTCATTAAAAAAACGCTCACTTTTACATAGGATTAGTGTATAAGTGGTTTCTTAATTTGTTTCACTTGAAACAATAAAAAGCAGCTAACTGTATTTGCTAACCCTAACTTAACAACGTATGTTCGCCGAATTTTTTAAATAAATTAAATAGGAATTATTTTTTAATTATTTTTTCTTTGAATTAATCAAATATTAACTAATTATTTAATGATCAGAGCTTAATACCTACGTCGCTGCCAAGCGGTAAAGGAGTGTGTGTGATCAAGCAGTCAAAATCGGTATTGAAACTCCACGAAGAATCAGACTCACGAGACTATAGCCGAGATAAGAGCCAACAGAAGGGACGACGGTTGAAGGAAGAAGCTTTGATGAGGTTTGTGGCTGTTTCTGATTTCCTCACGTCCGATCACTACGACGTTGGCGACCTGTCGAGCGAGCTGATCGTTGCCAGCCCACAGCTCACAGGCATACTCTCCGGTATCGCTCATTTGAATCTGAAACGATTGGGCATGGCTATTATAGGCAAGTCTAGACATTTCTCAGGTTACTTCAGACTACTTTGCTATTGCGCACTGCGCTGTCAGCCTCCTGCACTACTCCATAATCCAGCAGCAACTGCGAAAGAAAGACAATTCTTCATGGTTTTCTTAGGTGCCCACCTTCTTGACGGCAAGAATTTGATTGTGAGCTTTCAGGGAGGTACGCTCTCCATCGACGAACAGCGGTTCGCCATTGAATGTCCATTCCTAAAACACATTGCTGAAGTGTTGTTTAATAAACAGCTAAAAGTAGATGTGGAGGAATAAAACAAATCAGTGGGATACACTAGAGTGAACTTAGTTGGGTCACACAAGTTCTTTGCCAGTTTGCTAGATTAAAACCAATATTTTCCTACGGTACGGCGTTAACCAATCCTTCTTCGGATGCGCAACGCATTCCACTTCTATTGGGATGTCGTGGAGACAATTTGAATGCGTGTTTGCCTAAACAATCACTCGCGGTGGCCAGCCAATAGGTAAGTCGCTATTTTATTCTTTCCAGACAAGTCCGGTAGCAATTCACCGACCACGGAAGGATGTGTTTATGGTATACAATACCTGGTGTTCCAGTCTCCTCGTGCTCGTTTGTAGTCTAGTGCCTTTATCATATATCATCTACCTATTCGCTGGTACACTATTGTGCAGAGGATACTCAACAATCCCCGTGGACATCTCCGCATACCCCTTTACCTCTTACGAATCCATTCCGGAATCATGGAGGGATAATCCAAATGTGAAAAGATATTAACGATATTGGTCTGGAATTCAAAACGCTGAGTAAATGTGCGGATGCAAGTGGTGCAGTCAGAAGAAAACTATCGTATGCACTCCGAATCAGCACAATGTTGTAGCTTCACCCGAGCTAAGGAAAGCTATCGCTCCAAGGTAGGTAAAACTTACAGCACTTGACTTTGCTTTCGGGACAGAACTAACATACTCGCCGTCAATTCTCAGCTGGGTACTAAAGGTCATAATGAAGGTCAGGTTTGCATTGGAGCCAGCTTCAAGATAAGCATAAAAATAAAATTTAGAAAAGAGTGGCATGTTCTAGAAAGAGGATGGCTTTGCTACAATTGTATTGCCATTTGTTGTCCTTAAGGAAATATCCTTTCTCTGCGAAGGGTGAGCAAAATCCGCGTAACAGTTTATAATTTATGTTTTGTGCGCATTTTTAGCAATCTTCTCATTTATTAGTTCATGACAGTTGGTTGTTTTCAAATGATTGTGGTTCAGATTTGAAGCATTCTTGTCTTTTCTGTCTGCATTCTAACTACTTGGTATTTTTGTTTCTTTGCGACTAATGTGACTCCATGTCATATCGACAAAGCAGTTCTGCTAAGTCAATTTCTACCTTGTTTCTATAAAAGACCTCCGTTCTTACTGAGAAGTTCTGCGAAGGTCCATATTGCTGTATGTCGTTCCCTTTTGCTTGCAATCGTCAGGAACTGTACAATTGCAAGCCCTTTTGTTTTTTAATTCTTTTCGATAATCCTCTTCCGTTTATACGTTAATAATTGGTTGTGTTTTCGTATCAGTGTTACAAGAGTTGCCTTTGCTTCTGGAAAAGAACAAACATGCTCAGTTACAGTACCGGACATGCCGCTGCGTCCAACAAGCACAAGCGGCGCAAAAGGGCGGCGGAGAGCGCGGTTTTCCGCTCGCCACGCGCCGCGTCTGAGGCAAGTCGCGTTAGTGCGCGGCGTCCTCAACTTCTGGACGTTAGACTGAATGAAGGAGCTTATCCATGCGTTCGGACGAGCATGGCTTACTGTTGGGAACTAACTGCCGGCATGGCGCGCGCTCTGAACAATGCATGTAGGCCGGCAGAATCAATCGAATGGGAGCGACAGCTTGAACAGTGAGCGCATGGAGAGTTTTAACGAAAATTCCTAGCCTTCCTACTCAGGCATTGCTCTAGGACTGTCCAGCTTGCATCTGGAGTGAGCCGTGAACAATGCGTATAGAATCAATCCTATCAATCGAGTGGGCGCGAAAGCTTGTAGGGTGAGAGTTTTAGGAGTTTTATCAGAAATCCCTAGCCGCCCTACTCAGGAGCTGCTCTAGGACTGTCCATCTTGCATCTGGAGAGCGCCCTGAACAATGCACATAGAATCAATCCTATCAATCGAGTGGGCGCGAAAGCTTGTAGGGTGAGAGTTTTAGGAGTTTTATCAGAAATCCCTAGCCGCCCTACTCGGGAGCTGCTCTAGGACTGTCCAGCTTGCATCTGGAGAGCGCCCTGAACAATGCATATAGAATCGAACCTATCAATCGAGTGGGCGGGACCGCTCGCAAATGACACGCGCGGACGTGTTTGGAGCGCGATAACTCTGTCAAGTGTGTACCCTTCCGGCCGCAGCTTATGTATTTTGTAGTCAGTAAAAAGCTCTAGCAGCTCGCCAAACCACAGCGATGGAGCCTAAGAAATCACGAAGTTACGGTGGTGCAAAAATGCAGGTCAGGCTTGTACAACCAATTTTTTTCGATTTCAGGCGATCACTGCGGGAAGAGGCGACGAGCTGACAACCTACAAATGCACAGGCTAGCAGATCACTTGTCGTACTTCACAAGAAGGCGCTTACAGCTCTCCAGCTGCATAGCCTGCCTTAGTTACATCTGCGCTTTAGAGCGGCGGACGGCAACAGTAAAGATTCTTCCGCCCTTACTCCTTCCTGTTTTGAGTTTTCGGCACTCGCAATGACATTGTTCTGTTCAGCTCGATGAGCTCTATCGAACGGTGTTAACCTCGACCAATTTTGGAGATATCGATTTTTTGACAATTTCGGGGGTGAGGCCGCAGCGGAGGGCCGATGACGTCACCGAAAGCCAATAATTTGGAATCTGGCCAAGTTGGACACCATTCGATAGCGCTTTTGATGGTGAATGGAACGTTTTTACGTAGAGTGGCGAGAACTGTGATGTGAGCGAGTAAGAGCGAGGAGAGCATGACCATTGTTGTGCTAATAAAGTTACAGCGTTGCGAAAATGCAGGTTAGCCTTGTGTGACACGATTTTTTCCAAATTCAGTCGATCTCTGTGGGAAGACGCGGAGAGCTAACATCCAAATGCGCAGGCGAGCAGAACGCTTAAGGTTTTTTACGAAAACGTGCTCACAACTCCCTAGCTTATTAAATTGCCTTGTACCAGCTGCCGTTTTAGGGCGGCGGACTTAGCGTTTGAAGT
>OX375867.1:91620885-91696138 GCA_947359475.1 Heligmosomoides polygyrus bakeri | reverse complement strand
ATAACCACATCTACAGCCCTCACTACTACGAATTCTCCAGAAGTGGAAGGATCAAGTCAAAGAAATCCTGCGGCAGAACGGATATGGCACAAAGGCTATGTCGTTGTTGGAAACCTCAGCGACGACCTGGTGGCTCTCCTCTGATTGTTCCTTTCATCACGGATTCTTTCGCTTTGGACATCAACCGTGTCGTAAAAACGATCGAGGCTCCCTATAAGCCTCGTGTTTCGACCACCTCCATCTCTACGACGTCTACTTACAGCGTCGCGTCCATACGAGAATCAGTGTGAAAGGTCAGATTGCTTTATCTGTGAAGAGGATAACCAAATTTGCCAAATGAGGTGTGTGGTGTACAAAGTGGTTTGTATGACATGTGAGGAGTTCTACATTGGCGAAACAGCGAGACCACTTTGTATGAGAATGGATGAACATTATAGAGCACTGCGTAGCCCCCAAAGCTACCAGATAATCCATTCTCTAGACATCGTACCCTCAGACATACACGTGATCCACTGCCACAGCTGCGAGTCTCGATCCTCCATAGGAATTTAACAGATCCAGTAGAGAGGAAGATCAAGGAAGCGCTTGAAATAAAGCACTGGCGACCACCCATCAACAAGAGGGAAGAATGAAATGTGCAATGAGCCTTATCAGTCTCTAAGGGCTAGTGATGTGACTGCTGAGGATGATGGCGACATTGAGAGACGAGAGACCGGTCACTTCCCGCGATTCTATATAAGCAGCCCAGGGACCCCTGCACCTCATTTCCGGCCAAGCCACGTATTCGAAGTCATTGGCTTTACCGCTTCCCTTCCCGATTACCCAGCCAGGTCTGTAGTGTGTCAGACGTTTTGTTGCTATTGAATGTACGCAATGTATCACGTATAGGCGACATGTTCTTTTAGACCTGAAGAAGGGCTTAAGGCCCGAAACGTCGTCAATAAAGATTCGACTACATCGAGCTTCACTACTATGATAACGAAAATATGGCTTTTAATAAATTGCTTAGCAATGATCAGCTGACCTGTAGCGGCACACATGATCTTTGCGTTTTGTCCGACTAGTAGCGACATGTCGTCTGGTTCATTCGAGAACACCGGCACTTGAAATACTCTGTAATCAGAAAATTTCGGTATTTATTTGGCTTGTGACTGGATCTATCACATAAATTTGGGTTGGACATTCTTTTAAACTAGCCTAAAAGCTTTGAAATCGAACTCAACATCTTCCAAATCAAAACGACCTCCTTCCACATTGTACCAAACACTCTCCAAAATGGATAGATAATTTTCTGCCCAAGGAGAATTTGGTAAGAGTTTTAAAAAAATGTTTTGTTTCACCTAGCCAATAAAAAGAATTGCAAAACACACATATTTTAATGCTTCATGCAAGCAAAATTTGGACTATCAATCGAACAAACACCGCGTCAGGCCTTTCTGATTGCACGGCGCGTTCTGTTTCTTTAAGGCACCACATTGTTACAGTCATGCTGCGCTCCAATGGTAAATTTGGTTTACTAGTTTATCAAAAAAATAAAGTTATAGCTGAACAAAAAAACTTTGAGTATGAAGAAGCTACTGATTTTCTTGAAAAAAATTATCCTAACTGTAACCTGTAAAAAGCTCGTTTCGATTCGGAAGATGTTCAGTTTGATTTCAAAAGCGTAGGCTGTTAGGAATAGTGCCCCACTTTGAAAGTGTCAATTTGAAGTTAGAATGGGTCAAAATATGTCAAATTAATGGTAGAATTTCAAATTGTACATATAATTTGTCGGAAAAAATCATCATAAATGGGCCAGCTACGAAATTAAACAGCATGCCGGTTTGTATATTCCAACCTTTCGGAAACATTATATTGGGATATGCAGTCACTGTTCTCGGATCTCCTCATATTCCTCATATTTTTTACACAGCAATTCTTTTGTCAAAGTAAGCTTTGCCTAATAAAAAATCAGCGGTTCATCTCACCTTAAGAAGGGATCGAATACTATGCTCCGCGGCGAAGCGATTCCGCACCACACACTGGTATTCAGCTCCATCCGAAGTTGAAACGTCAAGAAGCAGCAGTTCGGCGCTGACGAGCTCCTGCCCGTTGTTGGTGCCTGAGAAGGATACTGGTCAGGAGAATAAAAAAGCCGGGGTGGGTCAAAGGAGCTCTGGTGCTCCTACCAATACTCCTATACAACTAAGGGTGAGCCTAACTAATTAATAAAAATAAATTAATAGTGAAACGAGAAACAATAGCCGATCGATACTGATCACTGCTGTCTATCAGTTGTGAAACCTGTCTCTTGCCAGAAAAATTGATTGATATTGATTAACCAGTTAATATTGTATACCTTCTCTAAAGAAATACCTACTGACCGCTGATACCCTCGTTCGTCGTTCATGGTCGGTAGGTCTATTCTATACAAACCCTGTAAACCTAGCCGGCAACCAGTAATTTTGCGTAGATGGTCAAATGGGTCGAACAATTCTTTTACACACAGTAGCGCTTCAGCGTCAATGGCTTGAGATTGGAAACGTTTGCAGTATGTCAGGTTTCCATCATACTGTAAAAAGTATAAAGTTTTTTCTTGTAAAAATCTAAGCAATGCATTTATTGGCATTTTTTCACTTTGTATTCGTTTTATAGTATCAAAATTGTTGGCCAAATAACTGAACTGAGACTCACCATTGATCACTGCGCTGTGGTTGACGTTGATAATGGTAGTCGAGTCAGGTACCAGTGTTCGGGGGCGACCGTTTTCGATGACACGCCACTGAATGTTCATAAAAATTGAGGACTCAATTCGTAAATGCAGCCAACATTAGGAGATGGGAACGCGGCAGCCAATCATGCCGTTGATTGGCTGTGGTGTGTTCGATCGGTGCTCTGCTTGGTTGTGATTGGCAGGCGCGTTTCCACCTCCGAATGCTGCCCCCCCCCCTTTCACGACATGGACCAAATTTGGTGGTGAGTAAATGCAACAACCTGCCCTCCATTCTACTTCAAATGTGGAATCCTTCCTATAATTCGCATGAAATATTCGAAACCAGAGGAGATTGATGTAAGAGCAACAATCACGCGTTCTACTTCTATTTGAAAAAGAATAGGCCTACCTTGTTGGAAAAAACAGGTGCCATCACCCACTTGGTTTTTTTTAGTTCATAGAAGTTCATTAACTTTAGTAAAGGACTGGATCTTTGTGCACAAGGTGGAGCCTCATGAAACTCAAACTTGTAGACAGCGAATATATCGTCTGAGGTACACGCACCCTTAACAGGGAAATGTTCCATCTATGACAGTGCCATCTATGTTCCCCAAACGTCCATGTCTCCAAAGTACATTCCGTTTTAGAGCTTTTCGTGTTGATAAAGATGTTCTGGGCAGCAATGTCTGGCTTATCTCTACAAGACAGCAACAGCTATAGAATGGGTGTGGCGGCGATCCGATTAGCACTTTGGAGTCCTTCGAACTTTTTGCAAAAGAAGAATGCGAGCCGAAATCTTTCTCGGATTCTTTGTGATTAACTGCAGGTGCTCGGACTGATGGTATTCTGAACGATCGGACAACAGTCAACGGCGAGAATAGTGCAGCTTTTTCATATAGCAAAAGAAGTTCGAGAACAGTCTCGGGCCAACAAGAATTTATTGAAAATGTTCAGGTTAAAATGTAGAACCAACCCTCTCAAGAAAAAGGGGCAGAAGAAATGTGGAACCTTTGAAATCTTTTCTGTCCTAAGGCTTCTCTTTTCTATTTTCATTATTTTCTATTGCTTTCTTGCTAAGAGCCAATCACTGTCTAAAACATTCCGTTGTTTACCGTATGTGTATCATTGATCACGTCGGCTAAATAAATAAATAAATGAACGCGTGACTCTGCAGAAGTAGAATTCATACTTAGCCAGTACAATAACTTGAGTCAGTTAGTCGATAAAAATAGGTACTTTCCATGCAAGCCATGAACCTACTCCAGTGCGGTGGAACACGAACTAAGAATCTTGATTCGAGTGCACGTGAAAACCGCCGCCTCTTACTATTATGTTAACCCTGTTCACAAATATATATCTCGTAAAAGCGCTCGGCAGCAGTGTGAGATTTGCATTAGCAGATACCTTTTTTGGTTCATTCCTGGTGCAGGACAATCTAACATTCCATAACTTTGGAATCGAGCTGACATTCATCATATTTGTAGTGGATCCCAACCCAAAGACCGCAATTTTGCGGTTTTTGTGTCTTTTTGATATAACTCGCCTGAAATTCGTTTATTTCAAAAACTAAGGATATATTTGAGCTCATGAGCTCGAGCTCTATCGTTTCGTATACATTGTTCATATGGAGTCATGAAAATGTTCGAAAATGAAAACTTGCGCTCCATTGCGAAGGTCTGTCGCGGACGAGTTGTCGGTCGCAAGCCGTCGAAAACCGTTGCATGCTCACATTTCCTCTAATTTGAGGTTTTTTGAGAAACGGTTGATACCTTTCGATTCGTCTCTTCGAGATCTACACAAGCGTCTATAGAACTTTACCAGACCACCGCATTTTCGCAGTTGTTGGTGAAAAATGAGAGGAGCAGGCTTTTTGCGATTGTAGAAGCTTATATTCCAGGAATCGCATATTCTCAGTGTATCTCAAGCATGGCGTAAAGTGTTCTGTCATGCCTGGAATCCTCTGAGAGTGCGCCGTGCACAATGCATATAGGATCGAACCCAACAATCGAGTGGGTACAGCTTGTAGAGTGAGCATTTAGGGAGTTTTCGAAAAATTATCAGCCGCCCTACTCAGGAATTGCTGTTCTCTGTCATGGTCAAACCCTGGAATGCACTGTGCACAACGTACATATATAGGATTGAACCTATCAATCGAGTTGGCGCCACAACTCGATTGATAGGTTCGATCTCTGCACCGCGGGCGTGTTCTGAGCGCAAATAATTCTGTCAAGTTTTAATCTTTCCGGCTGCAACATGTGGATTTTGTAAGCAGTAGAAAGTTCAAGAAGTGCGCTGAAACACAACGACGTAGCTTGTGACTGGACAAAGTTAGAGCGGTGCGAAAATACAGGTAACCTTGTGTGACATGATTTTTTTCCGATTTCAGTCGACTACTGTGGGAACACGCGATCAGCTAACGGTCTACGAATGCGTGTGCTAGCAAATCAGTTAAGGTACTTTACGATTAAAAGTGAACATTACTCACCAGCTGCCTAACCTGCATTAGTCCCAGCTGCCATTTTAGGGCTGCGGAGGACAGCGGCGAAGTTTCTTCCGCCCTTACTCGCCCACATTTGAGTTTTTGACAAAAGTGATGGTACCGTTCTGTTCGGCTCGAAAAGCTCTATTGAACGGTGTTAATCTCGACCAATTTCGGGAAAATTGATTTTTTGACAATTTCCCTCGAGGACGACGGCGCTCTTCGCCGAGCCTGCCCGAACGTTGACGTCATCGAAAATCGACGATTTTGAAATTTGCCAAATTTTATTGTCCAAACTTCGTTTAAAATCCTTTAGGGGTTATTTGGAGCGCCGATTACGAACCCGACGTCCGTTTTTGAAAATTCCACCGATTTTGGCATGTTACAGCCATTTGAGGATGGTAGGGTCAGAATCACTGAGCACCTTCAGCTATCGGTATGGGTAGTCTCCCGCCATAATCGGCCAAATGAACTTTGGCAGCGTATTCGGCACCCTGAATACTAACGAAATTTGAGCAAAATCGGTGTTCTTGACACGACCACCCTCAGTTATCCAGAAGAAATTCCAAAACCTACCAAAGTCGGCGGAATTTTCAAAAACGGACGTCGGATTCGTAATTAGCTTACCAAATAACACCCTAGATGATTTTTGGATGAGGACATTTGGCAAATTTGAGGTTAGACGATGACGGCGAGCGCTTGTGGAACGGCGACGATGTTGCCGGTAGCTGCATAGGCAACTGGATATAAATAAATTTCGAGATCATCGACTTTCGATGACGTCATCGTCTGGGCAGGCTCGGCGAAGAGCGCCGTCGTCCTCGAGGAAATTGTCAAAAAATCAATTTTCCCGGAATTGGCCAAGACTGACACCTTTTGATAGAGCTCCTCGAGCTGAACAGAACGGTACCATCTAATATGTCAAAAACTTAAACGTGGGCGAGTAAGGGTGGAGGAAACTTCACCGCTGCCCTCTGCAGCTCTAAAATGGCAGCTGGAACTAAGGCAGGTTAGGCCGTTGGAGAGTAACGGGCACTTCATCGTAAAGTACCTTATCTGATTTCCTAGCCTACGCATTCGTGGGACACTAGCTGATGGCGTGTTCCTGCAGTGGTCGACTGAAATCGCAAAAAATAGTGTCACACAAGGTTTACCTGCATTTCCGCACCGCTCTAACTTTGCACAATCATAAGCTACGTTGCTGTGTTTCAGCGCACCTATTGAGCGTTCTACTGCTTACAAAATCCACAAGTTGCAGCCGAAAAGATTCGAAAGTGACAGAGTTATTGCGCTCAGAATACGCCCGCGCGTCCAATTTGGCACAACAACGGTCAATGTTCTCCGCGCACTTACTCGCCCAGATTACAGTTCTTGCTGCTCGCAGTAACGCCGTTCAATTTACTATGAAAAGCTCTATCGAATGATATCAAAGTGGCCCGCTTCAAAAATATCTATTTTCGATGACGTCATTGTCCTTTTGCTGCGGCCCTGAGCCGCCACCTTTGATGCGGATTTGTCAAAAAATCGATGTTCCCAGAATTGGTCGAGATTGACACCATTAAATAGAGCTTCTCGAGCTGAACAGAATGGTTCCATTGGGAGTGTCGATAACTCAAAGTGTGCGAGTAAGGGTGGAAGAAACTTCACCGCTGACCTCCGTCGCTCTAAAATGGCAGATTGGGCTAAACCAGTTGGCATCTGGGGAATTGCAAGCATGTCGTCGTAAAGCGCTCTCAGTCTCGTGCTCGCGCTCGCATTTGCATGCCGTTAGCTCTCCTTGCCTTCCCGCAGTAGTCGACTGAACACGGAAAAGATCGTGTCACACAAGGCTAAACTGCATCTTCGCGACGCTCAAACTTTGTCCAATCATAAGCTACGCCGATGTGTTTCAGCGCACTTCTTGAGCTTTCTACTGCTTACAAAATCCACAAGTTGCATCAGGAAAGATTCAACCATGACAAAATTATTGCGCTTAGAACACGCCCGCGGTGCAAATTGCGAGCTGCCCAGTCGATTGATAGGTTCGATCCTATACACGTTGTGCACAGCGCACTCCAAAGTTTGGCCGGGACAGAATACTGCAATTCCTGAGTACGGCTGGAAATTTCTGATAAAACTCCCTAAATGCTCACTCTACAAGCTGTCCCCACTCGATTGATAGGTTCGGTCCTATATGCATCGTGGACGGAGCACTCTCAGAGGATTCCTGGCATGACGAAACACTCTACGTTATGCTTGAGATACTCCGAGAACATGCAAGTCCTGCAATAAGCTTCTCCAATCCCAAAAAATCTGCTCCAGTCATTTTTGACCACCTACTGCGAAAATGCGGTGGTCTGGTAAAGTTCTATAGACGCTTGTGTAGACCTCGAAGAGACGAATCGAAAGGTACCAACCGTTTCTCAAAAAACCTCAAATTAGAGGAATTATAAGCACGCAACGGTTTTCGAGGGCTTGCGACCGACAACTCGTTCGCGACTGCCCTTCGCAGTGGAGCGCAAGTTTTTAATTTCGAACATTTTCATGGCTCCATATGAATAATTTATACCAAACAATATAGCTCGATAGAGATAGAGCTGTACTCAAATATGTCCTTAGTTGTTGAAATAAACGAATTTTAGGCGAGTTATATCAAAAAGACGCAGTACAGATGCAGTACAGTAAAGACAGGAAATACCATGATCGGCAGGCAAAGTCGCGGTTTTTGCGGCGCCGATCATGATATTTCCTGTCTTTACTGTACTGCAAGTCCCGAACAAAACGAACAGAAATGGGAGTCTGATGGCGAGCTCATGAGCTTTTGGGAGCGTATATTAGAAAACTATGACCTACTTCTCCTAATAAGAACAAAGGAGTGGATGAAGGTCAATTAGTCCTTGCAGAAACAAATAGTGTTCATGACCTTATAGATGAATCAGCCATTCAAGCTCCGACTCTATCTTGCGCGTACCCGCCTCCCCATGTTGGTCACATTAACGTCTACCACAAACATATGTTTCTGTTAAAAACACTACTGACCTCGACTTGAACAGGAGCATGTCCATACCCAGAACAGGTAAACCGAGCCTGTCCACCCACAAGGGTACTGACACTTGTTGCCGGATGTTCAATGATGCGAGCACGAGGAGAGTCGTCCACTAAATAAACACATAAAATAAAACATAAATACGTATATATCGCCTTTTAGGAGTAGAACTAGCTGTATAAAAATTCTAGATAAAGAGAATGTAGGGGCGCGTGTAGCGCAGTGGGAGGAGGCGCCGGTTGTCGTATGCACCGATACCAGGTTCCTGGTTCGGATTTCCCGCCCAGGCCAACCAAGCCTTCCATCCCTCCGGGGTCGGAGAATTGGTACCACACTTGTCTGGGAAGGATAGAGCGCTGAGTTGTTCATCGGCTGGCCACCGCAAGTCATTGTGTGGCCAAATACGGATTCAAATCGCCTCCACGACATCCCTTGGAAGTAGAATGCGTGGCGCATCCGAAAACGGATTGAGTAACGTCGTCCTTTATCCTCATTCTTAAGGAGAATGACGGTAAGTGCAATTTGAATGCGTATTTGGCCTATACAATGACTTGCGGTGTCCAGCTGATGGACATGTCAGTGTTTTATCGCCCAGACAATTATGATGGCAAATCAATGCCGGAATTTTGTAAGGCTTGGCTAGCCTGGACAGATTCCGAACCAAATTCGGTGAATGCGCGACAGCCTGGGCCTCCTCCTACAGCACTACTCGGCGTCCAGAGAATATTTAGAGAATAAATAGGAGACTTCAAAACAAGGGTCGCGAAACGGGAAAGTTCATGGACTAAGGGAATAGATCTCCTTTACCAATCGTAAGATCGATGAGGGGGGCGCGTGGAGCGCAGTCGGAGGAGGCGCCGGCTGTCGCTTGCACCCGATGCCAACTTTCTGGTTCGGATTTCCGGTCCAGGCCAACCAAGCCTTCCCTCCCTCCGGGGTCGGTGAATTGGTACCAGACTTGTCTGGGAAGGATAGAGCGCTGACTTGTTCATCGGCTGGCCACCGCAAGTCATTGTATGGCCAAATACGCATTCAAGTCGCCTCCACGATATCCCGTAAAAGTAGAATGCGTGGCGCATCCTAAAAGGAATTGAATAACGCCGTCCTTCATTCTTATCCTTTAAGGTCGATGAGGGTAGCCACTTCAGTTAACCTAGCACCTAGCAGTCAAGAAAGAATAGTTATTTGCTTTTTTTAGTTAGTTAGCATAGTTAGGAAGCGCTACAGAGTATCGCGGCCGGGCCTTCACGCTTTAATGTGCCTGCTGATGCCAACAATTTACGGCTTGCAAAAATAGTTTGAATCTGGTATACCTGCTGTCTAAGATCTATGGCTAAAGCACAGGCGCAGACAAAAAATGTACAGGATGAACCAAAATAACGTTGGCAAGATTTTTTCGTCATAATTATAAAACATCCAACAATTAGAGAAAACGTCGACTAAATTACAACAACACAAACATTAGGGTACGTCATGTTCAAGTCATTTCGTAGTAGCCTCCCTTGGAGCGGATGCAGAGGGCCAAACGTTTCGCGAATTTTTCGACGATGGGCCGCAGGTCGTACCTGGGAACAGACTCTGTTCACGGATGGGAAGCTGTTCACCATGGAGCAGGCGCACATTCGCCAAAATGGTAGGATGTGGTCTACAGAGGCTCCAAGCAGCTCTGCTATCGTCCAAAACCCACAATCTGTCATGGTTTGGGGTGGAATCTGCGCCAGCGGCAAGACCCCTGGTTTTCGTGGATAAAGGAGTGAAAATCGACGAAGATTTGTACCAGCGAGACATTCTCGAGTCCGTAGTTCTTCCTTGGACCCAGCAGCACTTCGGTGATGTCCATCGACGTTCAACAGGACTCTGCACTCGCACAGTGCGAAGAGTGCGCAGGCGTGGTGCAAGGTCAATTTCCCCGACTTTATCACGCCTTCGGAATGGCCGCCGTGTTCTCCGGATTTGAATCCGATGGACTACAGTGAGTGGGCATTTTCGAGGCTAGGGTCGGCGTCAAACGCCACCGCAGTCTTGAGTCCCTGAAGGAATCCTTGCGCCAGGAGTGGCAACGGCTGTCTCTTGATGACCTGCGGCCCATCGCCGGAAAATTCGCGAAACGTTTGGCCCTCTGCATTCGCTACAAGGGAGGCCACTTCGAAACCACTTGAACATGGTGTGCTCTAATGTTTGTATTGATGTAATTTAGTCGTCGTTTTCTCGAATTGTTGGTTGTTTCATAATTATGATAAAAAAATCTTGTCCACGTTATTTTGGTTCACACTGTAAATTTACCGTCTTTAAATGAGTTGTGGTCGCTATCTAAGCCAACTTCGAGGGCATAAATCTACATAGAACTTAGAAAGCTCTCAAGGGAATTCCACAACTGACCCGGATTAGAGCTGTTTCGGTGGGATCTTTACCGATGTAAAAGATGGTATTTGCAGCGATCAAGGCAAAGAAGGCTGATTCCTACCGCACGTAAGGTTGTTGGCGTCAATGGCGAAGACGTCGATGCCACTGAGGGGAATCGGATGCGCACAGCGTGTATGGACCGTTCGGCGGGAGAGCTTCGAGGAAACGAACCACGACGAGAACCACGCCAGATGGCAGTCGCACAGAAGCGCCGACGTGTCCAGATGACTGAAAATGGATAGGTAAAAGAGACTTTGGGAGATGGTCAAGACCTTCATATTCGCAGGATTGGTTCCTTAATGTCTTGTAGCCCTACGGGTCAGAGTTAAATGAATGAAAAGTCGATTTTTTCCACGTTCTCTCCAAATCCTAATTTCTAACAACTAGGTCAGCTAGTAGAATGCCTCGCTGTCTGCGAAGAACGTTGACTTCGTTATGAGGAACATGTCGCTATGAACTTAACGAAACGTGCACGTCAATGGCGCGTCCTGCTACTGCGCCACGAACAAAAGGCTTGTTAAACCCAATATTTCAGCTCTCTCTGGGTAACTTACTATCTGATAATAGCTGACATCGAAGCACCCTTGACATCGAAGCATATAATGCATCCGGGGAAACCGCAACTCCTAATTTTATTTTTGTTTTAGCTCTTTCGGAACCGGACAACTTTCCTTTGCAACAATGCAAATCACCTCCGGTTAAGGTGCGTTCGACACAGCGTACTCCCCCTATGCGTGTATAAATAACGTAAATAGTCCTTTCACCTTTATCCTACTGACTTTCACTTTTACAAGCACTGTTGACAATTTCTTGCGGGAGAAACACTTCAGAAACCAAGACGATGCAGAAACTGCCTTCAATGAGTTCATCGCTTCTTGAACACCAGACGTTTATGATATGGGCATTAAAAGGCTTGTTTCTCGTTGGCGCTGATTGTAATGGCAATTACTATGGTTAAATATATTTTATTAGAGCTGAGTTATATTAGTTTAGATTTACGGTAGGAAACGCTGCAATTGCCGCAGCCTATTATAACAAATAATTTAATAATAAATACAATACAATGAGATAAATAACGTGTATACATACATATATAGTAAACATATGTATAAAGGGATTATATGCATATGTATAAAGGGAGTACCCTATATCGGACGCACGTTAACTGGAGGTGATTTGCCCTGTTGTAAAGTTGTCCGGTTCCGAAAAAAAAAACTACGTTAAATTAGGAGTTGCGTTTTCTCCGGAGGCATTATAGGTGCCTCGAAGTCAACTAATAAAGATAAAGGATAAATGACAGAGTTACTCATTCCCTTTTGGGATGCGCCACGCATTCCACTTCTATGGGATATCGTGGAGGCAATTTGAATACGTATTTGGCCATACAATGACTTGCGGTGGCCAACCGATGAAAAATCCAGTGCTTTATCCTTCCCAGACAAGTCTGGTGCCAACTCACTGAATATCAAATCGTCCAGAGAAAGCTGAAATATTGAGTTTACTAAGCCCTTCTATTGAAATGAAAATCTGACCTCCTAATGGTGTTTAAAATACTCACATGGTGGGTTCCTATAAGCTACTCAACTCTTTTGGGTCTAGACTGACAAGGAGCTTTTGTAAGAGGAAAGTTCAGACTTTGTGTTTTGGTGGCAAAATCGTGAGCTCGAGCAAGTTTCTTCGCCTGTAGAAATTTTAGAGAGTTCAACCACATTTTCAGTGCAAATCGGGTATTTGGTCTACCTTTGGTTTCAAAAAGCTACTTTTCAGTGCCTTCAGCTGTTTTTTGACGGAGTTTGTTGGTATTTTATTATAAAACTGTATTTTCGTGTGTGCCTCTGCCCACTTCATAAACAAATAAATAAATAGTGAATGTGCTGTATTCCTTTTCATGGAAATAACTTAATACTACTCACAGTTCACGCAGTTGAAGTGGGTTGAATGCTCCTGGATGTATGGTGGTAATCGGGTTGTCGGCCAGGTCGAGATGCTCAAGAGCTGGGAATCTTTCGAACGCTCTACAAGGGACTGATGAATTTCTATTCTCCAGAAAAAAAACAGTTTATGATTCACCTGCTTGGTATCACCCTAAGCTGATTGTTTCTGAATCCCAGTGATTTGAGATATGGCATGGATGTGTTGTAGAGCATAGCGTTGTCTTCCAGGCAGACTGCGAGCGAATTTGATGACAGGTCCAGCCTTAAGCCAACGTTCTCGTTTCTACATTAGAATCGAGTCGGGGCGTCAGTTTGTAGACTCACTCGTTCAGCTGATCCAGACCGGTCATCGCAGTCTTGTGAAACGATTCGATGGAGTTCCCCGATAGACTGAGGTATTCTAGTCGAGAGAGGAGACGAAATGCACCAGATGGCAGGAATTGGAGTTGGTTGCGATGAAGCGAGAGCCATCTAAATCAGTACTGATCTTGAGCTAGCAGAAAATGATCTAACTGCAAACGGTAATAGTAGTGCTAATTGTAAGTATCATATTTCGTCCTTTGCAGCCAAGTCCGATAAAAATTAATGAACACAGAGGTATAGGGGGATGGCTGGAGGCGGATAAAAACGACAATAAAATCTATTCTTCCTTAGGCTTGGAAGTTTCCAGAAGCTGAGCTTTGCTCAGCTGATTAGCGCTGACCGTAAAACATCAGAAGGAAAAATCTACTCACTTCAAGTCCGAGCACTGCTTCCAGGCGTTCGCATCAAATGAAGCAATGTGATTATGTGAAAGGTCACTATAAGAAAGAAATTAGTAAACGTATAGGAAATGAAATTCTTAAGAAGTACACTTATACGCACTTCTGCTTGTACGTGGTAGGAAAAGTAAAATCCTAAGAAAAATTATTATTTTTTATTATTTATTACATTTATTACTTATTTATTATTAACACATCAAAGACCTAAAATTAGTAAACTGATTACTTGGACATGACCACCTATGAATGAAAACAACGCAGGAATAAAACTACCCAGAAACAACAAGCTCAATGGAACCAGATATTTATCTATCGTGATTTTAGAAGACATACTTCCGCTCGGAAGTATTCTTTTCTTGCTGAGCAGGAGGTAATCTATCCCAAAGATGCGTCGGCAAAAGCTTTTAGATCACGAAAACTTGCTCAATAAAGAAAAAACCGTAGCTCACGCCCAGCATACATCTGCGGTTTTATTTTTGATCAGATAAATAATTGTATTCAGCGCTAGGGTTCTTTCCCGGAAATGCAAATGCCTTCAAGAGGTTACAGGACACAATCTCAAGTTGTCAGGTTGGTGAAATTGTCTCTTAAATTAGCTAGATTCAGATTCAACTTTGGAGGTATTATACGAAGGTACTAGGTGGAAATGAGCAGCAATCTACATATAGATTCTTGGTTGCCAGTGTTGTGCTGCCTGCCTTTATGACAAATATCAGAATTTGAACGCCACCGTAGTCACGGACATACTGTACACGAGAATGCTCCAATCAGAATAGAGACCAATTTATATTGACTAATTATTGACCAGCGTCTAGCCTCATTAAGGTCACATAAACAGCAGTAGCTAGGTACCATGACTACGACTATGCCCACAAGCAATGGTGAAGAAGTGAAGCGGTCATGTGGTGAAGATAAGCATATTTCGTACAAGTAACTCTCCAATGTTGACTTCTTCAGAACATTTGATTGGAGCTCTGCCCAAACTGAATCCGCTAGAGATTGTATGGGGAGTCGTCCGTTCACGAAGTAATTGTGAAACTCACAGCTGTTGAAGTCCGGTGAGTCCAAAGAGCCATTCGTCAGAGATGGTTCGTATATGATTTCGGGACAAGTTCAGAGATTTCAGCGCTTCACAACCAAAGAAGACTCCATCATCGAGTCTGCAAATTCAATAAGAAATATACTGCTGCAAAGTTCAATGATTGCCGTCAAAAGTTCAAATTTGATTTTAAAATATGTTACCTGAATATCTCATTTCTCGCCAAGGACAAATGAAGCAGCGAACGAAGATTGTGGAAGGCTAGTGACGGCAGCGATCGAATTAGATTCTTCGAAAGATCGCTGAAACTTGACGCTTCTTTGATTTCAAAGATTGATTAAGAAAGAGGTGCATAAGCTATGGTGATAAATAAATAAATAAATAAATAATAAGCAGAGCAGGGGTGGAAAACATACATGGACTCCAAGGATTCCAGACCACGAAAGGTGTGACTTTCAATAGACTTGATTTTGTTCCTAGAGATCCTTAGCGACTGAAGTGATATCAAAGATGTGAAGATACCAGAATGAAGAGACGATAGCAGGTTTGAAGCCAAATCCCTGAAATTTGTTATTAAAATTAGATAATGTTCCGCAGTTTGCGCCATGCACTATTTTTTGTTGACTACAGTATCGATTAGTATCGACTACAGCAAACATTGAAGTCTCCTAGTGGGAGTAGCATACATAGTTTGGATTGGGCTTTGTTCAGCGTCGGTAATTTCGAATTGTTACAGCCTAGGGAAATATTTGTTAAGGACTTTAGACGGGTAAAGGATATAGAACAGTGTTCATCGCTCTCTTTAGGAATGTGCCACGCATTCAATATTCATGGAATGTAGCAATTTGAATGTGCATTTGGCCTATTTGGCCTATGTATACGTGGCCTATTTTTAGATCTGCGCTAGTTAGCCGATGGACAGGTCAGTGTTTGATGCTACCCAGACGAGCCTCGTAGCAATTCACCGACCCCGGAGAAAGGAAGGGTTAGTTGACTTGGGCGGGAAATCCAAACTAACCAGGGAAGGGTCTCAGGCGTAGGTCTGAACGGGGGAAATGGACAGTACTACGAGAATCTCCACCCTTCATATAGTGGAAAAACCTGTTTCGTTTTTGCTGAGTACTTGAACCCAAAGAGCTACGGGCCCTCGAAGGGGGGGGGGGGTACAGTAGCGCACCGTCAGCACGTGCCCACGTGCATGCCTGCGCGCGCGCTGTTGCGACGAAAGGCTACGCGGAATGCGAGTCGGTGCCTCAGCAGGGTGCAGAGCTGCTTTACGGGTGCTGGGTCAGATGTTCGACTCCCGTCCTATGCAATGCTTTTGCATTCTTTCATGAATGCCGCTTTCTTTACCAATTTGCTTCCTACACATCTCCTACATATTTATTTCATTCTAAATTGCCAAATAAGAAGCAGATGCGTGCTATACGCGAAGTTTGGGCAAAAACAGTGACCATGACCTTACCATTAATCACTTTTACCTACCGCAATTTGACATGCTCCAGCATAGTATGGAAAACGGATGTCAGGTTCGTGATCAACATCCCAAATAACCCCACTGGGAGAAGTTTGGGCGAAATCGATGATTATGACTTCGACGGCCCTATGCCAAAAATTGAAAAACAGATGTCAGATTCGTGATCAGTACCCCAAAAAACCTCCCTGGGCAAGGCTTGGGCGAAGTCGGTGATTACGACCTCGTCATCTCTAGTCACCCGTACCTGCTGTAACCCGTACCTGTTGTAAGGTCATTGTTGAAGATTCGCTAAAAAACAGAAAACATTGTATAATTCAGGAAAGGGTTCGCCCAAGCCTCGCCTAAAGGGGCTATTTGGGGTACTCGTCACGAGTCTGACATCCGTTTTTCAAATTTCGGCCGATTGCGGTAGGTTATGGTAGGTGCGGGTGACGGTGCAATGCTGTACCCCCAATTTCGAGGGCCCATGGCTCTTTGGGTTCAAGGACTCAGTAAAAACGAAACATGCTTATCTACTACGTGAAGGGTGAAAATTCTTGCGGTACTATCCATTTCCCCCGTTCCGAACTATGCCTGAGACCCTTCCCTTGTAAGATCCTCTGGTGCATGCGATAGCCAGCGCCTACTGCGACTGAGCAATCATAGGAATTGAGTTCCTTGATGCTGCAAAAATCACACAAGTGATGGAGAAGGGTATATCTACGCAGTTGGTAGACCCCTATGGAAATTCCGCTACATATCCCTTTCCCGTGCACTCCTCTACATAGCGACTAGTTCTTAATTTAGATTAATTCAATCTTGTCCACAAAAAAGTACTCCACCGTTTCAACTAAAATTAGACGAAAATGTGCTTTGCTCTTTTTGGAACCTTCGGTTTTAGTGAAACGTACAGCTTCTCGATGGTAGAAGTCATGTTGGCGATTTTCTCCTTCACTCTCGGCCAGTCCTTTATGAAATTCCTGGAGATGTCAACGCTTCGGAATTGTGATAGAGTGGCAACATCGCCCGGCAACAGTGATGATATCAGATTGAGACGGCTGAAGAGCAGAGATGTCAAATCTCCGACAATTTGGTGGAAAAGTAGAAATGTGATTCAACTGCGTTCATACAGATCAAGCTTGTGCAGTCGGATTCCGTCCAGGCCTTTCGGAATCGAGCGTAGATGGTTCCTGCGTAGATTCCTGAAAGTAGGAAACTGGTTGTCCCAGCTAATCTAAACTTAACGAAGTCATTTCATTTTAAAAACATAAATAGCACATGTCGGTCCGTGTCGGTTGTTGAATAAATATCCTCTTTAAAGGTTCAGATGTTTGCGGTTTCTCTTGCACCCGTTTCACTCCATTCTCTAGACTCTAGCCCTTTTATTATCTTGCATGTAGACAACTCTATTCCCCTACCCTCATCACGGCCAGCTCCCATCCCCGATTACGTCAATAAGAAGTATCATTCGGTACAAGTCGATAATGTGGCCTACATGGGCAGAAAGAGTGGAACGCACTAGTCGAGGTCGCATCACACGAGCACTGAACCCAGAGAAACCCTTAACCTATAATACCTAAAACCTAAAATCCCCCTTACCCTTAACCTAAAAAGGGATACGATAGGGGTAGTCAATCCAGTGAATGCGTGCATGATGTTTCCGTGATCGGCTGACGCGTGTTCGATCAATGATCTGCTCAGATATGATTGGCGCACGTGTTCTCACCAGCCTATGTAGGCCATATTAATGACTAGTGCCTTCCTTTCTCTGTATGAATTGTCCTCGTCAATTTCTCATATTTTTAGCACATTCTTCCCCATTCCCGAGTTTACATTCTCCACCTTTATCTGTGAGGTATACTTTCTCTGTGATAGCTCTTATCGCTGAGAAACATTCGCCCTATAGCTTTGCCCCCGACTAAAATCTCTTTTCTTCTTCATTTTAATTTTTTTTAAATGAACGTTCATTTTAAAATCCTCTGTCTCCTTCTCCATTGCTTTGCATAGTGCCTTTTACCGTTGGATCGGGCTTCGTATGCTTCTTTATAAACCTGTTTCATCTCCTATTTTTGCATTTTAGTTTATTGTAAAAATGTAACACCACTTTCTCTGCCCCGCTCCCTTCTCCCGTGTGCTCTGTGAATATCTATATTTCAAAAGAAACTAAAAGACATGGAAACTCACAGCGTCCTCAACCTGTGAAGGCCTCGAAATGCATGGTTGTCGATGTTGCGCAGGTTGTTCTTCGATAGATCCCTCAAACAGAATATAACAACGGCTATGATAGAATATCAGAAATTATATAAGAAACAGGCAGCTCACTAAACCGTGAGCAGCTCGTACCTTTTAAAGGAAGAAATCAAGGAAATTCGAAATACTCAAAGCGATCGGGGTGATATAGCCTCTACTAAAAAGTCTGTAGGCTTACTTGCTACTATTGTGTTCAAGTTGCTTCTCGCTATAGTTACGCTAGATGTATGGTTCATGGAGCTCTGGGAAAGATAAAAACTCCGTCCCAAAGATGGGTCTGGTCACTTATCAATTTTTTGTTTATTTGTTCATACATAGTAGAATACTGTCTTCTGTGGCAGGCTACTAGTTGGGTAATTCTCAACTGAATCTTAGGTTTCCGCGGGTTTGCGTTTATCTGAAATCGGGCCCATGTTATTCAAACTTGGTACTGTTTAGTACCACAATGACACTTGATGCGTAACAAATACAGATCTGCTAAAACAATAGAGGATTTCTGGGTTTCGATGAATCTCGTCAAGGAAAAGCCTTAAGGGCATGCCACTGGGGATCTCGGAGGGGTCGTAAATCAATTAACGGAGCCAAGGAAGCAAAAGGCTTCATAACTAGGTCAATGGACAATCGTTTTAGATAGTGTTTAGATCGCTGGATAGAAAATGAAACGGGGCTTCTAGTGGTGTTAATTAGATTTTGAACAAATAACTTTGAAAAGAGTTATGGCAATGCGACGCTTTGTGACGGATTAATCCGTCGCAAAGCGCCTTTTTTGCAAAGAATTTGAGCGGTATTGTACATGAAGATCCACCGAAAAAACAGAGGCAAACAGAAGAAACTCGCCAATGATTGAAGAAAGCAAAGCAGATGTTGCTAAATATAAAAGACAGATAGAAGCATCAAGAAGTAACTATCAAAAAACGTCCTGGAGCTGACTGTTAACAAAACTTTTGTATTGCTCTAACAGGTAAGACAATTTCTTTTAAAATTTTCTGAAATTCAAATCCAGCTCTTGCAAAAAATAAAGGTCATAGGTCGATCTCAGCTAATTAGTTTGCGGGATGCAGGACACATTCCTCTATGTGGTGTCGTGAGAGAAATTGGAACGCGTATTTGGCCTTTACAATGGTTGGCGGTGGCAAGGACAAGTCACCATTTTATCCTTCGCAGACGAGGCTAGTATAAAATCACTGAGTTTCGGCGGATGGAGAGCTTAGTTAGCCGGAAAATCCAAGCTAGGAACCTGGTGTCAAATTCATCAACCGTTTACCGGCCGGTAACGATATATCGGTTGTCGTGTCTGCATCTCTGTATCTCGCTGTATCACCTACTACGTAGGCCGGTATGGTGAATCCGCGGTGAAATGATACCGCAGTATCGTTGATGAATCTGGCCCCTGGAATCAGAACTGCTCACGACAGGCGGCGCCTTTTCTGATTGCTCGACCGTGAGTTATTGTGAAAAATGCTAAACCTATATTACAATATTTTTTCTTGAATTTCGATCTCCAGCTAGCCACGTCTAGTTCTAGTTCCATATGTCTACTTTTGAACTGTTCTCTGAGCAAGAAAGGAAGGAATGCGCAATGCATTCCATTTCTAGCACAAAGATTGCAGCCTACTTTAAAGGGCAGTTGATCTCTACAGTTACTTGCCATGGCCTCCCAGCGGCAGAGTCACCACAACTTTTCAAAGCAGTTTAGTCCGATTTTCGGCCTCAAATTGTGAATGACTTATCATTACTTAGTTGGTATAGGCGAAGCATGAACCTTAAATCCATTCGGGGAACATGCAAGAGACAAACTTTAATTCAGGAGTGCTGCACACGCCCGATGCGCGATTAAGTACGATGAAAAACGGCGAACTTCCCCACTAACTCCGTTTGTGGTTACGGTAAGAAAAATACTGGTTAACACAGATAGGCTCTCATTTTCCAACAAAAACTATAATGGTATTCAAAAAGACCCACAAATGCACAAGACTGTCTCCAAGACCAGCAAAACTCGAGCGCGATAACACTTCCAGCAGATTCCCGCGCAAGTCACTGAAAACACAAAACAAATTATTTAAATTATTTATCTAAGTTACAAAGCGATACGTCGACACATAACTAAGTCAATAATCTAACATAAATATTTAATACTTCTCGAAAGCATCTAGGCTAGTTTTTTCGCAATTGTTGGCTTTCCCTTTTCAGCTCTGTAATGATTCGCATGGCATGTTCATGTGATAAAGAAAGGAAGAAACCTACAGAGTCGTGGTGGTCGCTGGGATACCCGATGGCACTTCGGTGAGTCCGCGTTGAGAGCAGTCCGTTCGTCCATGAGGGCTGCATTCGCACACCGATGGACAGGTCCTTCCAGAGGTGATTACTGCGGCAAGTAGCAGAATAACGAGGAGCACCATGACATTCTGCAATACGAGCATTCTGGGAGAAGTTCGGAATATGATGGCGAATCGTTCCGATCACGAAGAAACAACAAAAATGCAAATGAGCGCAATAAGACTTTGGACACTTGGACAACTAGGACGGGAGCAGTGTTTTGAAGACAGCGAAAACAGCAGCGGTTGATTTAAAAAGTCCCTATCAGCTACTCGTCTGTTATCACTTAAAACCGCATGTTTTGCCAGGTGGCGTACGAACCAGGGTGATGTTTGTGGTTGAACCTGAAGTTCAACCACGTGCTATCAGGTTCCTGGTTCGGATTTTATGTAGGCCTCCCTACATGGCGCGTGCAACGCTGTCGGAGGAGGTGTCGGCTGTCGCGTGCACCTTATACTAGGTTCCTGGATCAGAGTTCCCGCCCGGGCCAACCAAACCTTCCATCCCTCCGGGTTGGTAAATTGGTACCACACTTGTCCGGAACTTCTTGGCTGGCCACCGCAAGTCATTGTAGGCCAAATACGTATTGAAATCGCATCCAAGACATCCCGTAGAAGTAGGATGCGTGGCGCATCCTAGAAGGAATTGAGTAACGCCGTAATTTATCCCTTACCTTTTAGCTCTCCATACCCACTGAGAGACCGGTAATACAATACAACTAATTGTCCTGCTCGAAATACGCTTTGTACTCCCTGTATTACAGGTGGAAACAATTCGTCCATGCAGAAAGTTTGTATAATAATTTTAATAAAAATTAACAATAAAGGTAGGTGTTAGTCGGTTAACGGACACGTCACGCGCTCTAATATTTGCCGCTACTCTACCGTAGCGCGAATTGTTTGTCTGTTTGTTTTACGCTCTACGTGCATAAAATATGTAAGAAAACAATAGTTCATATTTATTGCAATTAGTTATTTAAATAGTAATTATTATATGGTTTAATTTAATGTTTTATATATTTCATTTTCCTATATATTTCATAAGTTTTAATTTCATATTCCGTTGTTTAATTATTAAATATAATGAAGATGTATAATACCAGAAACATTTTGACTGAGTATTCGGTCTTTACAATGGTGGCGATGTCCGTTCCTCCACTTGGCGCCACTGGAAACTGCCCGCTCTGCGAGCTAAGTCGAACACGGACACTCGATTGCAGACAACAGGCCCTTGTGACAGGCCGGCCTACGAACACCCATGTCACATCACATGGTTCATGACAGTGCAAGTTTTTTGATATAATGCTACTGCGTCCGCGGGAGTATACGAGGGTCCCTGATGCGAGGACAGGATCGGGGGGGGGCAACTGAGCTAGTCCGAAAGCCGATGGTGAACGTATTCTTGAGTATGCGGAATCGCATAGCCTCACCATTGTGAACACCGTCTTCTGAAAACGCGACTCTCACCTTACAGTGGGAGTACCAAGACTCAGATATACTTTGTCCTTGTGAGAGATCGTGACCGAAAGCTCGTTACAGACGCGAAGGTCGTGCCATGAGAGATGGTCGCCCCACAGCACCGACCGCTGATCTGCACTTTGAAGATTGCCCGTCCGAGGCTAAAGCAGGTCGATTAATGCGGTGCACCAAGAATCAAGTGGTGGCGAATGAGAGAGAAGGAAGCAGCTGTGATTTCTCGCGAGCGGTTATCGACGGTCACAACAGTCGAGGAAAAATGGAGGATGGAGACCGACGCGATACGTCAAGCTGCACAGTCTGAACTCGGCATTACGAAGCCTGGGAGACGGAAGGTCGACAAGCAGGCCTGGCTGTGGACAGATGACGTGAAAGCAAAAGTGCGAGAGAAGAAGTCGCTTTACCACGTGTTTCTCGGCGAAAAGACAGCCGATAATTGACGGAAGTACCAAGAAGCGAAGAAAGCTGCAAAGAAGGCCGTAGCTGTTGCAAAAGCCACTCATTATGGAAATGTCAACGAGAAGCTCGAGTCACGCGATGGTGAGCGGTATCTGTACCGACTCGCAAAGAATCGCCATCGCCAGACCGAGGACATCGAGAAGTTCTTCGGCATCAATGATGAGAACGGCCATCTTCTTACGGACCGCAAGAAGTCATTGAAGCGATGGCGCGACTACTTTGAGGAAATCTCTACAGTAGAATTTCCTCATCCAGCCATCCCTTCCACGGCTCCAACCCACGGCCCCGTTCAGAAGATCACTGTGGAGGAGATTGAAGCGGCTTTGAAGAAGATGAGGCCAGGCAAAGCGACTGGGCCCGATGACGTGGCAGCTGATTTATGAAAGTCCAAGTACTGGTACCCTGCTGAGTGGTTGGCGAAGTTCTTTAATCAGGTTGTGGAGGAGAAGAAAGTGCCTGAGTGTTGGCGTCAAAGTACGACGATTCCGATTTGGAAGAAGAAGGGCAGTCCTGCAGACTGCTCCAAATACCGTCCGATTCGCTTGCTTTCGCACAGCATGAAGATCTTTGAGCGAGTTGTCGATGGACGAATTCGGGACATCGTCCAGCTTTCCAGCAATCAGTGCGGCTTCGTGGCTGGCTGTGGCACCGTTGATGCCATACATGCCGTCCGCCTCCTGATAGAGAAGCATCGCGAGAAACAGAAGCCAGTGCATATCGCCTTTCTCGACTTGGAGAAGGCCTTTGACCGCGTACCGCGTGAAGTGATATGGTACGCCCTGCCACAACATGGAGTTCCTGAAGAGCTCATAGAGTGGGTGCGAATTCTCTACTCTTGTCCAAAGAGTCGAGTTCAAGCTGCAGCTGGGACCTCGATGGAGTTTCCCATCTCTGTCGGAGTACACCAGGGTTCTGCGCTTTCCCCACTTCTCTTTGTTGTCGTTATGGATGCCATCACACGAGATCTTCAGAAGCCCGTCCCTTGGACGTTGCTTTATGCCGATGACGTGATGCTCGCTAGCGAAGATAAAGGAGAACTCGAGCGAGAGTTGCAAGCTTGGTGCGACCGCCTGGCGATGTTCGGACTCAAATTGAACGCCAGGAAGACCGAGTACCTAACGACTGACGTAAACGAGTCCGGCTCCATTAAGATTGATGGCACTGAGCTTGCACGTACTTCGGTGTTTAAATCCTTGGGATAAGCAGTCGCGTCTGACGGCAAACTGATGGTCGAAGTGAATTCAGCGTGAGTGCAGGTTGGTCCAAGTGGCGTTCGCTGACTGGCGTGCTTTGCGATAAGAAGATACCAGAGCACCTGAAGTCGAAGATCTACAGAGCAGTCGTACGGCCGGTAGCAATGTACGGAGCTGAGTGTTGGCCTCCGATCAAGGAAGCGGAAAGTCGCCTCAGCGTCATGGAGACGAAGATGCTGCGCTCGGGGTGGCCTGTTCAGGAACCGAGTTGTGAGCTCGCTCAAGGTGCACAAAACGGTCAGCGCCTCTAATGACTACGCCACTAACTGCGTGTAGTTTACTGTGGGAAAAGGGTTGATCAAGCTGTGCAGGATGCGCTACGGATTCACTTCTAAGGGGTATCGCAGAGCTGACATAAGTGCCTATTTGGCCTAGACAATAACTTGTGGTCGTCAGCATAAGTCAGTGTTTTATCCTTCACAGAAAGGTCTGGTGTAATTTATCGAACCAGGAGAGGTGGAAGGCTTTGTTGGGATTTACGGAAATCGGAATCCAGAACGTGGAGTTGGAGTTCACGTAAAAGCCGGCGACTGATCCGACTGCGCTACCACGCACCGAGCAGCGTATAGCCTGCGAAGAAAATTAGTCGTTTTTTATTCACAGCCTAATGTCCGGCACTTGTTCCCTTTGTTTTTATTAGTGGTTTTATGGTGTTCCACTTATACCTGTGATAGGAATGTAACTAATACTTTTCCAAGACAAAAACAGTATTATCCCATCAGAAAAGGAAGCTGGATAAAATTAGACCGCGATCGTGACTGGGCGACACAATCCTCTCTTTCATGTTTGATGCACGATCATCGTCGCGGCGCCCGGCTTTTGTTAAACGCGAAACTAAGCCTTTCCTTTGAACACACATATACATAGTGACTTCTGCTGGTATGCAGAGATTGCACTTCTATCGAAGCTATACACAGAGATGTTGTGGTGATTTGAACAATAATATCAGGGTGTCCGAAAAGTTTTGAAAAAATTCAGAACTTTTATGTATTCAAACTACAGCTGAACAAAAGCCTAGTCAATCAACAATGATGATCCATTGGTGGCCACAACCCTCCTACATCGTTCGGGCAGGGAGACAAATAGCTCTCTCCAAAAAGAAGCAGGGCGTGACGCTGCCCATTCGTCGACTGCGCGCGGAAACTTCGGAAAGCGTGAAAATCACAGGGAGAGAGATCCGAGGAGTAAGGAGAGTAGGGTAGCCACACGATGTTCAGCTTCTCTAGTTGGCTCTGGGTAGACTTTGCTGAGTGCGGCCTCGCATTATCCATCAGAAGATGAATCTTGCCCTTGTACGTGTGGTCAACGGACTGGACTCCAGCTCTAACATATTTGAGGAGATAAAGTTGGCATCAATCGACTGCCCAGCCAGTAGGACCTCATAGTAAACGGCACCCTTGCTACAGTAGTACAGATAGAGCAGGTGCTTCTTGCCGTGGGTATCTCTCTTTGGGATGAGCTGTGGGTCTTTCTGGCGAGGCAGCCACTGTAGCTTCTTCTCCTGGTTGCTGCACGTTATCCACTCCTTATCCATGGCCACTATCGTCTCAGTCCATGCCGTCCTTCGGTGGAGGGAGAGTAGAGAAGAGCAGACCTTCACGCGTGTGCTTTGCTCGGCGGCTGTCAGATCGGGGTAGGGTACGAGGACGCTTCGCCACAAGACCGGATCGAGTGAGGATATCGCGGACGGTGGATTTATGAGTGCTCGTCTCCCTCTCCATACCTCGTACAGAGTTAGCCGAATTAGCTTGAACAGACGCGAGGACGACCGTTGCACTTCTCGATCGAGGTCGCCCGGATCGAGTAGCATCGTCGAGGGAGAAGTCTCCTTTTGTAAATCGATCGAACCAGCGGTACACCGTAGCAGTGGAGGGGGGGGGGGTGGGTCGGGACCCATCAGCGACACAACCTGCTGATGGGCCTCGGTTGGGTTGAAGCCGGAGCGGAAGCATCGAAGCAAAATGATGCGGTAGTCAGTTCGGCTGGACATGATAAGACTGGCGGATTTTCGTAACCTAGGAGGCAAGGCGACTGTATTGATTGAGGTTTAGATCAGAACTCTACAAGGATGCATAGTAACACGATATAACTCGGAACCTGTGAGAAGACATGTCATTTTATTTGGATGCATCAAAAATTCTCAAAACTTTCCGGACACCCTGAGTTTTTCGGAGCTATCTTCCTGTTCAGTACTGGCAACTCTAAGGCAGCAGTTGTATCCGTCATCCCTTCCCACGCCACCCAATCGTAGCTGCTGCTGCTTAAGAGCCGGGAAACATCAGGTGGATCTTCGGGAGAAGAATAACGGAATGTAGAGGCAAACACACCATATTTATAAATGTTTATAAAGAACAGCAATGAATTGGACCAGAAGAGGCCCGTCGCGTGCACCCGATGCCAGGCGCTTGGTTCGAATTTCTCGTCCACGCCATCCAACCCTTCCATACGCCGCAGCTCCAAGATGCGAAAGAATTCAAAGGAAATAAACAGATGACTCTTTCCCTTAATACTGAGAAAACACATCAGTATTAAGGGAAAGAGTCGATCGACTAGTAGCGCATTTCAAGCTCCAATTCCATTTTCCAATCTATGGGCTCAAAATATTGACTTGCAGAATGTTTTGGAGTATCTGTACTGGAGGACAAGCCCTTGTGTAGGTCAAATATGCATTCAAATTGCCAGCTCGACACCCATCTATGTAGGAGTAGAATGCGTAGCGTGCGCCGCAAAGAGATCTGCTAACGCCGTCCTTTATCCCTTTATCCTTTATTAACCAGAAATCTCCGTTTTTTCTAATCAAATTATGTTGATAAATGTGATAAAAACTTTTCTCAACATCAAAATTTGTTTAAAATTCCCATCCGGTGCTGTAATAACTATTCCATTCATTCCAAACTTTTTAGTATTATACAATAGGTAACTCCTAGATGTGTACGAACAGAGAATGTTTTGCCGCTTGAAGGAAATTTTGGATTCCGCAAGAGAAGTAGCCTAGCTAAAGGCCCCCACAGAGTTCTGCGGCAGCGCCGCGGCCCTATGCTTAACCATAGGGCAGAGACGCAGAGCTCGCCGCCGGCGACGTCCCTGCCCTATCCTTAACCATTGCGGCGAGCGGCGTTGCCGCAGAACTCTGTGGGGGCCTTAAGCTAAGCTGAAGGCACACTCCTCCTAACTGTGAAAGTTTCTAGCTCGTACGGTGGTCTTCTGTTTAGAAAAGAACAATTTATATTGAACTCCTCTGGCTAGAGAGTTTTCAGAGAATAATACTATGAAAAGTTGATTGCGAACTGCTCCTTATAAACTATACGAACCGTTCGGGAATCGAACGTCTCTCTTTTAGACACTGGATTTGACAGTTCGAAACAGCTTTTTCCTAATAACCGAACCTCGAATTTTGTCGTGAAGAAAGCCTCTTCACTTACTAAAGATTTGTTACAAAGTGTTCCGGATTTCTCCAAGTAGTGCAATATCTTTCTTTTTGTGAGGAAAAAACAACCGTTTCGCATTATATTAGGGTGTCCCACACGGAATGTCGCTTCAGACCGAAAAGTCGAATTCATACAAAACAGTTAAAACTAAACTTAATTTGGTAATATATACTTCACAACTATAAACAACCTTTGTCCAAAGTACACGCAAAAATTGGATCCCGTCTTCAAAGAAATGAGCTGAGCGCGAATCGAGGGAGTTGGTCACCCCAATCCGAATTTCGTCGTAGTTGGCAAACTTCTTCCCAGCCAAGGCGTGCTGCATCGAGCGTAATATGTGGTAGTCGGATGAGGAAATGTCCGGACTGTATAGCGGATGGGGCAAAACGGTCCACCAAGTTTCTCAATTCTCTGCTGAACGACTTTTGCGATATGAGGCCTCAAATGAGCACGCTGGAGGTTGGTAGAGGACATGTCAACTCGATTAGGATTTAAATTTGGAGAAGGATTTGGAGTAGGATTTGGAGCAGACACTGCAAGTACTACTGCAAGTTCCGGCTCCGAACTTGTCGGATCAGCTTCAACGGCAGTCCGTGAGAGGTCCTGGACAGGCGTCTGTCTCCCATGCTCTTCGTCTTCAAGACTCTCGTTCCGGCGGCAAAACGTTGAAACCACCGCTCGCATTGTCTTTTGAAAACGACATCTCTGCCAAATGCAGCTATCAACGAACGATGCGATTCCGCGGCTAATTTCTTCAATTTGAAGTCGTAGGCAGCAGGCACGCGCGCCCCATCATTTCCTGGTCCATTGTAGTCTGAAGGCTATAATTTTAGAGACCGATGAAAGAACGAAGAAAGTAGGAAAAATAGGCAATGTAGAAGATGAAACACCACGAAAAACTAAACCTAAGTGAGCTCACAGCCGATGCGAATAACTGTGAAAAGAAGGCCACAATGTATGCGACAATAGTGGTTGACACTCCTGCTACATGAATCTCTTCCACTTTTGAAGCATATACTTCAGGAGGCATTCAATAGATACAAAACGCTTAAGATGCTGAAATTAAGTAAAAATAGATTGAAATTGAAATGGTTTTTTCAGCATCATCCACTCGAAGGTTAGTTGTCCCCGTCCTTATATCGTATCTTGTCTCTGTTGTCCTTTGCAAGAAAAGAAAAATGAAATTGTGCTTAAGGTGTCACAAATGTCTCAGACATTTACAGGCTCTGAAAAAGGCTACAACGCCGAAACGTCAGCCGTAATAAGGTTGAGGGCAATCCTGGTCGACGGCTGAAAGAAGCTCATCTACAGAAACTGAAATCGAACTGCTTTCAGAATGAAGAGGAATTGTCGGACAAAGAAGCGAATCGGACGAACTGCACGCGGACTTGCTCAAACCCATTTTCAGTCGGAAACTGAAGGGCACTTGAGAAACAAACCCTAACATCTAAAGAAAGCGGTCAGTCAGTTGTGAGGTGAGTTGGCGCCGAAAGAAGCCGGAAGCGTCTGCGGGTAGCAGGTGAGGGATGGCCGTCAGCGAGCGCGCGAGGACCAGCAGGCCGTTGTTAGCGATCCCATTAACGGACCTCACCGAAAAGAAACTGGCGCCATCGAGTCGGGACGCTCCTAGATGGGCACGCACGATCGCCGCGGTTTCAGCCTCGAATGTGCGTCGCCGGCTATATTTGAACCTCTCCGGGGAGATGCTGGACGTATTGTTTGGGGAGAAGGGCAGTGGCTGGGGAGGGAATTGAAGGATGTGGCCTGCCTATCCACCGCTACACAATTGAGTTTGGAAGCGCGGTAGCGCAGGCCTCCATCCCTTCGGGGTCAGTGAATTAGTGCAGATCTCGTCTGGGAAGGATAGAATACTGACTTGCTCAGAAGCCAGCTACAATAATTCATTGTGTAAGTCAAATGCGCAGTCAAGTTTACTACACGCAATCCCGTAGAGGTGGAATGCGTAGCGCCTCCGGAAAATGGACTGATTAACGCCGTCCTTTACCCTTCATCCTTATATCAAACAATTAGGTAAAGGTGCGACTTAAAGGTGCGACTTAGGCTGCCTAGCTGCTCAATTTTTATTCATTTATTCATGAGGAAGCAAAGCATATGCGACTCATAAAACAAAGGATAACATTACAAGACCAGAGATAGTCGAGGTAGAACAGTAAAGAATAAGGATAAAGGACGGCGTCACTGTATTACTTTTGAGATGCTTCACGGATTCTTCTTCTACGGAATTTCGTGGAGGTGACGGGAATGTGTACATATTGGACCATAGAAGGACTTGCGGTGGCCAAGCGATGAACAAGTCAGCGTTTTATTCTTCCCAAGTGAGTCTGGCACCAATTCGCGGACAACGGAGAGATGGAAGGCTTGGTAGGTATGCACGGAAGATTCGAATCAGGAACCTGGGTGTATCGTGTGCACGCGACAACCGGCACCTCCTCCAACTGCGTTACACGAGCCCATAGGGTAGAACAATGTAATGGGTAAATTACAAGCTCAACACTATTGCGCAAAACTCCAACGGGTTGTTCAATTGATGATTCATATAAGAGCTGTTCACTAACGACTTAAAGAGAGACGGTTTTAATGCTGTTTTAAAAAACTATTGAATTTGCTTTTCGATCAGATGGCAAAGAAGTCTATGTGGAGTTTAGATCTAAACCTTGGAGGAACCAATTTAGCAGATCCACTTGGGTAACTGAGTCTCGGAAAGACAGCATCCTATGGTCAACTTTTACTAACAATATAAAACATAAGAAAATGCAGAATTCGAAGAAGTGAAGAAAAGTGTGAAATAATAGAATATTCAAAATTATAATCAAACAAAGGAATGGTATGTCACAGAGTACAAAACATATAAAAAGGTTCGTTTCGCCACTGCCTTCAGACGAACCTTTGTGCTATACTCCTTCCGTGGCTCTTCAGTGAAGAAGAGGAGTATATTTTAAGATTTCTTTAAAATCTGTCTATAAATAAAACTAAAAAGTAAAAAAGAAAAAAGTAAAGTAAAGCATAAGTTAAAAGTAATTTTAAAGCATCGCCAGGTCGTTATGTCTTCGTGTCAGCGTTAACGTCTGCAACCCGACAGTTCTGTTTCTGGCTGTGCTCATTGGAGCATTCTTGCAGTTGAATCCATGCAACCGCAGGTTTTCGAGTAAACTTGACTTATATGTATCCTCCAATTTACCTACAATTTACGTATCAAACCCTTCTCCGGGGACGAGAATATTGTGGTTGCATATTCAAGAATATCACGGACATACGTTTTTAGGCACGAACAAAAATTGAAAAATTATGACAACTGGGGATTATCATGGACGGGTACCACTGAATTGATGAGCCGCCATAGGAATTTGAGGAGTACACGATCATACAAACCATCAAGCTGCTCTAGAGGGCGCAGTGAAAGGAAAAATGAAGTACGACCGAGTTTTCCACGAAAATCTTCCGAAGACCAATTTCACCGAGTTCTTAAGAGCCTAACAATTTAGAGAATTAAAACGGGGAATTGAATTACCCACGCCACAAACCATTGGCTCTGCATTTTTCTCGGAGTCTGTTTGCATTGGCTTCTTCCTGTTAGTTAAAATTTTGCCCCTACCAACTATGTATTATATCATCATAAAACGCTAGGTTGTGTTGCTTAGGAATTTAATTTTTAGTTTTTTTTTCAAATCTTCGATACTACTGTTCTGTCTACGCCATGCCTATGTTGTTCGTATCATCATTGCGCACTATACAATTCAAATAAATAAATAAATAAATAAATAATATGGAAAATGTAATACACTAAATTTGGTATTCAAAACCTGGATTTCAAAAACCAAAAAGGTAAAAAATAAAAAAATAAAATTTAATCAAGATTTAAAAAGTCTAGAAAGGTTATACATCTTATTTTGAAAGTTTCACATCAAAAAACGTGAAAATGGAGTAAGAAGCGAAAGAAGAAAAGCATGTGAGAGACGGCGCCACTGTTAGGTGAGTCGCGTCTAAAAATGGAAGTATATTTCTGTAGCTTAAGTTGTTTTCTTATGCATTCTGTTGTAACTTTTCTTGCTATTAAAAAAACAGATACGTGAGCCTTTAGAATCGGTTACAGGAAAATTTTCTACCATGTAATCGTAGTCTAATACAATTCTGACAGCTACTTCAAGCAAAAAGAGTAGGGCCACATCGGCGTTAATTAATTGCTTTGTAGGATGCGCCATGTACTCCACCTCTATGTAGAAGTGGAGTACTTAGCGCATCCCATAAAGCAAGTAATGAGGGGATGTACAAGGCGATCTGAATGAGCATTTGGCCTGTACAATGACGGGCGGTGAACAGTAGATGGATAAGCTAATGTTTTATCCCTTCCAGACAGGTCTGGTGCTGACACAGCAACCCCAGAAAGATAGAAGACTTGGTTGGCCTAATGGGACCCAAGCCAAGAGCGTCGACTCGTGCTGCTCGTGGTGGAAGGCTTGATTGGCCTGGGCGGGAAATCCGAACCAGGAACCTGCTATCGGGTGTAGTACACGACAGCCACCTCCTCCGACTGCGCTACACATGCCCGCAGAACGAACCATATTTAAAAAATAAAGTTAGAAACAATAAGTAAAAATAATAGGTCAAGAATGAAGAACAAAGAACGGAATACATCATAAATTTAATTGCGTATTCAAAACCCGGCTTTCGAAAAGCGAAGGGTGGAAAAATAAAAATCAAACTTAATCCGGATTAAAAAAGCATATAAAGATTAAAACTTCGAGTTTGAAAAACTCAAATCAGAGTGCATAAAAAATGAAATAAAGAGAGCCGCGAACTAAAAACCACTCAAAATAAGGTTTAAAAAGAGAGGTCTTCAAAAGTCGAAGAAAAAGAACGACTGCAAAAATTGCTGACGCTCTTTTGAACAACTTCGGAAAATAATAAATATTTTAACGATTTTCGAGTTATTAAAGTATTTTCAAGATTTTTAGGGCGTTTATGTATTCGCAATTGTTTTAGGAAATGCGTAAAAAATCAAATTTTTTATAATTTTTAACGTGGAAATAGGCGGCTCATAAGTAATTAAAGCACCGGAAGGAGTGGAGCAAGCACCGGTATGACTGCGGCGACGACGACGGCGACGGCGGTCACACGGCTCGACACGCAGGAGAGGAGAGCGACCGAAACCGAAGTGGGGGGAAGCAGCGTGGGGCGAACTGTGCGTGGCGGTGTGGTGTGTGTGTGTGTGCTTAGCGGCGGTGAGCGAGTACGATGTCGACGGAGACGGCGGCGCGCGCTACGCGGCCGTCGCCGGAGCTGCAACGCAGCGATAAGTCGTCACTGACGCGGTGATGAGCGCCGATTGATTCATGAACGTCAACTCCCACTCGCATGTCTCGGAGTTGCACTTCGGCTGGGACGAGCACGCTCGCCGGCGCGGCGTCTGAGGACACCTTTTCGGGCCGACGGTTACACCGTGTGTGGAGGAATTTCCAGGTCAACAAGGGCGGCTTCAGGTCGACCAGCGAGCGATTCGAGAATTCGACGTGTTTCACCCGGGAGTCGTTCTTCGTAGCCCGTTGCAGTGTTACAGATTTTCCTCGGCGTCCAACAGCAGGGGATAGAGTTGGGCTCCAGGCAATGTCTGAGCTGCGTAGATTAACCCGGCGCCTAACCTAAGAGGAGCTTATGTGGAACATACACGACAGAGCCTGTATGTAGCATAAAAGAGCTGAAACCAAGGAATGTCTACATACAACACGTATTTGTTATTCTTGTACTCGAATAATCGAATTCAAAAATTATTTGAATAACTTTTTCGATTTAGCACAGTCGGAGGAGGCGCGACTGTCGCGTGCACCCGATAGCAGGTGCCTGGTACGGATTTCCCGCCGAGGCCAGCAAAGCGGTCCATCCCTCCGGTGTCGGTGAACTGGTACGAGACTTGTCTGGGAAGAATAAAGCGCTGACTTGTTCATCGGCTGAAAACCGCAAGTCATTGTATGCCGAATACGCATTTAAATCGCCTCCACAACATCCTGTAGAAGTGGAATGCGTGGCGCATCCCAAGAGGGATTGAATAACGCCGCTCTTTATCCTTTCATTATTCGATTTGTTACTCGATTATTCGAAATTCCTTACTATTCGAACATTATTGAATGCGAAAACTGAATACTCAAAATTCGGATACTGTTCGAATTCTGAATGCAATTGGGCCGATTTCGAATACAACCCTTTAAAGCTTTTTTGGTTTGCTTCCGTCCGTTAAAATCATGCAGTATTGACGCAGCCTCCACTAGGAAAACGTATATATATATCCCATAATATATATATATATATATATATATATATATATAAAGCAGAAGCATAGTACTTATCGTGAAGACTGCGGTGGAAAGGAGCACGGTTCCCGAGCCTGGATTCATGAACGACTTACCGTCCGGTAAGTAATCTACCGCCACTCCCCACTTACTCGCGATTCATGGCCTGAACGGCGGGGAATCCAGCGGTAAGTTTCGAGGTAAATACTACATCGCTAACGCGATCGGAATATTAAGCGCCAAAGCAAGGGTTTTGCTATCCTGCTGATTTTTAACCCAACGCAAGAACCCTGGCCCGTCGCCAACTTACCCACCAAATCAGTTGACGGCAGGGGCGCCAGAAGTAGCAGGGGAGCAGAACCCTTGTTTTGGCGGTCAAGAGTCTGAAACAGAGGTAAATTCCCGGTAAGTGGTCGGTAAATGGCCGTCGAGGTAAATCGGGGTAGGATTTACCGACGACCGTGTTCATGAATCCGAGCCCACGATTAAGTTTCTCACCCAGACCAACCAAGCATTCCATTTCCGGTGTCGGCGAATTGATACAAGACTTGTCGGGAAGGATGAACACTGACTGGTTCATTGGCTGGCCACCACAAGTCATTATATTGATCAGATGGTCATTAAGAATTCCACCACGATGCATAACGTATCCCAAAAAAGGATTTAGTGAAGCCGTCCTTTATGATTTATCCCTTACTGCGCTATGTACTTGAAAAGCGCCGGCGGCAAGACGATATTGTAATTTTGTATGGACAGCAGGGAGTGAGTACTGCCTGCAGCTAGAGTTTGGATCGGAAGTAACTTCAGACAGTACGTTAGGCATCAGATTCATCTTGAAGCCACTAAAATAGATCCGTTCTTAGAACAGTTGTTTCACCCAAACCCACCCATACCCAAAGCTTGTTTGTGTTGGGAAACCATGACTTCTCGTTGGGCAAGTCCAGCAACACTAGCTACTAGTCTCATTATGCAGTTCCTCTTGCATCGTTGAGCGTTTTTCTTCCCACACATGTGTTCAAATTGACCATGGTAAATTTCGATTCCATATTTGTTTCGTTAAACTGGAAAGTACGGGACAAGATATGAGACATTGGAAATCAGGCATGTTAAGAAGGTACCTGTACAATTGGTAAGCCCTGTGCCACCATTCTTCTCTTACTTCCATTGAACTGCTGTCTACCTCGAAAAGTGGCATCAAATTCTACATACAGCTGGCGAATGTCGCCACTAGGAACGCCGCCATATGTCTTTAGAAGTGATGCAAGCATACACATTTGGTGATCTCTTACGGCTATGTAAGAAAAGTGTTCTTGTAGTGTAGTTCAATTTCTCGGACAGCAACATAATAGGAACAACTATCACATCAGAGAGTTAGTACTTAAGAATGCTGATAGTTTGCGTGATCTTGGATTTATTTTAGACTCAAAACTTTTCCTTTAAAAATCACTGTGAAGTCATAGCAAAGAAGACTGATAGCGTTGTACGCAGTACATTTAAGGCTGAAAAATTCTGTTGTTCATTTATTAAAAGGATAAAAGACAGCGTTACTTAATCCCTTTTGGGATACGCCACGCATTCTACTTCTACGCGATGTCGTGGAGGCGGTTTCAATACGTATTTGGCCATACAATGACCTGCGGTGGCCAGCTGATGAACAAGTCAGCGCTCTATCCTTCCCAGACAAATCTTGTACCAGTTCGCCGACCCCGGAGGGATGGAAGTCTTGGTTGGACTGGGCGGGAAATCCGAACCAGGAACCTGGTATCGGATGCACGCGACAGCCGGCGCCTCCTCCGACTGCACTACACGCACCCGTTCATTTATTGCTAGCATATAAATATGTTAGACCGATCGTAAGTTAGACTTATGTTAGAGTACGGCGCTACTATATTCAGTCCTAAGCGCAAGCGAGAAATTGCTAGGCTTGAGTCTGTACAAAAGAGCTTTACCAGGAAACTATGTATAAAAGTTTATGATTCGGACTACGCAGCCATACCATCAGCGGTTGAGAGAAATCAAATATTCCAACCTGCGCAGTCTTGTCTGTCAGAGAAGAAAGTACGAATTAATCATGAATTACAAGTTGCTAAACGGTATGCTGTGCCTTTCTCTTCAAGAATTTTATTGAATTTCTCCTTCTAACACAAGGGGTGGGCAGTAGAAAATCTAGATTCATGGAGCAAGAAGTAACGTAAGGTCTTCGTTCTTCACTTGTTGAGCCAGGCGGCACTGAACTTCAGAGATTTTCCAAGAAAAAAAATTTGTCAAACTCACTAATGCAATACAAAATACTTGTCCACCGGCATCTCTAGGAATCTTGTTAGTTTGCCATCCTCATGGACAGTTTGTGTTATAAATAACCAGACTTTAAGCGGCCTAGCGGCCGCCAAACGTCTGGTTAGGTATACTACACCCGATGTTGGGCACTCCCCCCCTACTGCTCCCCTTTACTCGGAGTCCCGAGTTGGACGTCTGCAGCACGTCTTCCGAATCCCGACACACGTTGGATGGCGTCTGCGGCACATCTTCTGAATCCCTGCGCACGTTGGACGACATTGTTGCCACTTCTTCTTAATCCCAACACAAGTTGGATGAGGCTTCAGCATGAATTCTGAATCCCTACGTACGTTGGACGTCTAGAGCACGTCTTCTGTTTCCCGGCGCTTGGCACTTGATCCTCATCCATACCCTGACACGTTGCCCGCTCAAAATATCGAAAGTTTGGAGGATCTGCCGCCAAGGATATAGTTCACCAGCAATTGCCCATGGTTAAGCTGAAAGAAAGCACGGCTGGCATACGCCGTACCGTCGTAGGCATCTCTTGGCTTCAGCCCCCCTCCCCGACGGACACGTGACATTAGCCGATTATATATAGTAGGATCCCAGTGTTGACAGTTTTTTTTATTATAGATTCCATCTTCCTTACTCCGGATTTTTGTTTTTTGAGTGTTATTGTTTTATGGCGTGGCTATCCACGTATATAATAAATAAATAAATGCCGCCTCCACCCCAATAGGGCAGATCCACTGATCACTTGATGCGGCGTGCTCAAAGCAGCTCGCGCCTCTTCCGACTGTAGTGCAAGACGGTCAAGGAGAACAGCTAACATTTTATCATCATTCAGGAAGCATCCTCAAAAAGCGAAGAACTGAAGCCGAAGTGATGCACTGGTATTTGAGAAGTTAGCTGGGCCAAGTGCTTTAGTAGGACCTACCCCGATGGAACTAATGAAGCTGAGAGTTTTTCCGTCCTAGAGCTCTTCCGTGATGAAATCGTCTGGGCTCACTACTTTAGAGGGAGTGCAAATGCCTCAATTTCTGCGCATCTGCTAAGCAACTCCCTGTCTGTCTTTGAATTCTGTGGCACAACAGAAAACGTCGAAAACATCTGCGAACTGAATTGACGGTGTTGTTCACATGCTAAGATCGTGACCGCCTCTCGATATGAGCGAGAGTGCGAGAAGACGCCCTATGGCAGCCGCTCCGAGTCCCTCTGTAATGTTATCTTCTGTAAAAGGCACGTAAGAATACCCCACCTCCGTTCAATTGAAAAAAATCTTCTCACGCGAAAAATCTCCTTGAACTCATTGTTTTCTGAATACGATATGAGGCTCGTAATACGAACAAAACCTTAATCTCCACATCTTCATCGTGTGTTGCGCAAAAGTTCTAGCCCTTGATTGTATGTGTTTGGCAGAATCTTTGGATAAAATTCATCGAAGAAGTTAAAATCTCGATTCGGCTGGAGTGTTCAAAACATTTATCATATTTTGCGTGCCGTTGCACCGGTGACAGTTGGTGGAGCGGTGAAGAGAATTTGTTCTACAATTTATTATCTTCATATCCTACGGATGATCTCGTCTAAATTCCGCCCACCAATCCGCGCGCATGTGACCGCGACGCGTCGCTCAGGAGAAGTGTATGACCGCACTTCTGGATGGTGAGGAAAAGCTTAGGGCATCCACTGCCCTAGGCTACGACATGATAAATCCTCAGGGAGGGGAGGATTTTGGGTCATGAGGTTTAAACGTCGGCGCGCAAAGCCCATGAGGCGTTCTGAGTCCATTCCAGGGGTCTCAAGGTCAACGGGAAGGGGAAAAGCCTGTAGATAACGCGCAAACTCAAGCACTACCTCAGTCTCACATTCTTACCTGGGGTAATTGCTGTCCCGTACCCCTGCTTACCCTGTGCGGCTTCCTTTGCTTCTTCAGTGGACTGTGGTGAGGTACGGTACTCAGATTCTCTCCTTTGTTCAGGCTTCCCAAAAAATTTGACACTGAACCATGTTTTGTTGAAGAGATGTTTAGTGGGGTAACTCCTGATTGACTTGACCCTTTCAGGCTCTGAAGAAGGCGATCCAGCCGAAACGTTAGCCACCAATAAAGCCGTTTAACGACCTCGTGACGAGCTTAGCAACTCTACAAAGAGATTCTACCATTATGTACACGACATCCTTCAGATTCGGTTGACGGGCCCACGTCGAAAAGTATCGGCGAGAAATTTGCAAATGTTGAGGACTCGAACGAAGACTAGGTCTGAGGCAACCCTCTGGTGCGGTACGATACTCGGACGGGCGGCTTCCGAGACGGCCGAATCCAACTTACTCTTGGTTGTCAAGACATATGCTGTGCTTACGATTAGAGTGATCATTTTGTACCTATTCACAATCACCTTAATACAGTATTTATTCGGAGCGCATTACATTTGAATAGCAAATCACAGTCCATCATATCGACTCACGTCCGTAGAATCAAGCTGAAAATATTCTATGAATAATGCTGCCTTAATATTTTTCTCTACTTACGCAGTGTATGGCAGCAGTGTGTTACTATCGTAGGAAATGGGCAAATAGACAACATTGGAGTTAATATTCACAAAGCTAAGTTCTCAGAAAGAGTGACTTGGCATCTGATAGGAGATTACGATAGCGCTTGAAAGACATTTGAGTCTGCTCTGCACTACTGTCCATATGCGTTGAGGCAACCCAATCTAGTTTTTAAGGTCTTCAGTTGGTTGAAAATTGGGGGAAACAACAGCTTTTAGGGTAGATACCTTGGATAAGCGAACAGCGGCCGCATCGGCTCTGGCCGACGGTGACAAATCCGTCAACAGCCGATCAGTGTCGTTTTGTAGATGTCGTTTGATGAGCTCATCCAGTTGGTCTCTTACGGCGTTTCTGTCTGATCGCGAAGATGATGTGAGAATCGTATGCACAAGCTGAAATGACGACTCAGCGAGGAAGGCTTCATCGATTTTGGAAATGTGGCTAGGAACGCGGAATAATTTGTTTTTACACTGCAGTTCTCAAAGACTAGAGGAAAATAAACGTTCGTTAAGCAAGATTTGTGCGGTGAAAAAAGCATAAAATGGTTTTTGTTCCCAAAATGTGACCCAACCTACTGTGCGCGAAAGTTTTGCTGAATGTACACGATAGCTAGAAATTAAGGACCGAAATTTTCCGAGAACAACTTCCCGTTTTAAAAGTAGTTTATATAACTTTGGTAGAGCAGCTGCCAGAGTGGCTGACAGAGAGAACAGGGCTCCACAATGACTGGCATCGGGTCTAATCGATTCATTCTCAGTTATCCAATCCGGATATTCCAACCGAAATCTTTTAAAATGCGGAAGCCGCAAAATCGCAATTATCTGAATTATCATTCAAAATTTGGGGGTCTCAGGCTTGCATTCAGAAGGTAGGTACGACGGATTTCATTTCGCGCGAAAGAACGATTGACAGGATCCTACCGTATTTTTCAAAAAGTGAGCTCACATCAGAGAAATTCATGTCGTCCTTTGTTTTTCCACCTGAGGCTCTTTCTTCGGACGTGTTGTTGTTGTTGTAAATCATGTTGTTGTTACTGTCGCTGCCCGTAACGACCACACCTGGTACATTGCCCACCATGGCCGCGGAGCGATCACCTGGAGTTCTTCTGGAAAACGACGTCGATCAATTCCTTTCGCCGTTGTTTTTTGCTTGTGAAAAGCAACTCAGTGAATGCCGACCCCCTGGCTTCAGCTGAAGAGGCCGTAGAGTCGGGCAGTGTGATGCTGTACGAGAACTTGCTGTGGTTCGATGGTGAAGCTGCTGTCCTACGAAGAAACATCGTCCAACTTAACACTCGCAAATGCCTGCATCTTTTTGAGCCCTATCCAAGCACTTTTTGGGCAAGCTAAGCGCTTCACAAATGTTCGTCGACTCAGACACCCGTGAGGAGGATGGAGCCTATGTAAGGCGTTGTTAGTTCCGAAGCAGGATTGCATGTTTAAGCTGTTCTCAACCTAAAATTGATATTTGGGCTAACGCCCTTACTTTAAAAGCATGGTCCGCATCGAGCTCCTTCTCAGGCAATTTTGAATCTTCCAGACAAATGCCCTCGAGAAAGGTCTTCAATTTCTGAGCAAACAAGGTTGTCCGGGAATTAATGCAGGTTTTGGACCCCAAACGTTAAAACGACATATCTCAGCTCAAACCCAACTTTGTTAATCGAAGTAAGAACCATTCGAGTCTACAGTTCCTTTACACATATCTGCCAACAAGATGCTATTTAGCTCACTTATCCCTGTTGTGTAGAAGTCCCGAATTCTGGAGCGAATGGAGTCGTTGATACAGTTTCCACCTGGGCTCCGTTATTGAAACATTTCTCGCACAAGAATTTATCCAGATGCTTGAAGAAGTGGTAGTCGGTTGGCGAAAGGTCCGGTGAATATGGTGGGTGTGGCAGTGTTTCGTAGTCCAGCTCGCTCAACTTCTACAGTGTCGGATGCACAGCATGTAGTCGCGCGTTGTCGTGGAGAAGGACCGGTCCTTTTCTACTGACAACTGCCGGGCGCATACGTCGGAATTTTTCGTGTATTTCGACGGCCTGTTGGACACTTCTACACCGTCATGGTTTCGCCCAAATTCAAGAGACTGTGGTGAATTAATCCAGAAGCAGACTACCAAACAGATACCATTATCTTCTTTTGGTGCAATTTCGGTTTCGCGAACTGCTGCGGAGCTTCATCGCGGTCCATCCACTGAACCGTCGTCGCCGGTTAATGTAGAGGATCCATTTCTCATCACAAGTGACGATACGGTCGAGAAATGGATCGTTCTAGCTGCGAAGAAGCAGCGCTGACGACACTTCGAACTAACAATTTTTGATGGTGCGGTATCCATTTATCGTGTGGTATCCACTTCTTCGTTTTTTCAATTTTCCGCAGATGTCCTCAAACACTTGATTTGCTTACGCAGAGTTCCTTCGTAAGTTCTCTATCGGTCACGCGTGTACTTGCCTCCACCAAAGTCTTCAACTCGATGTAATCAATGCCAGAGCGTCCGCGATCTGCTTCATCCTCAAGATCGAATTCACCTCGACGAAATTTTTGAAACCAGCGCATCGCCGTGGATTCGTTAAGATTCCTTGGCTCCATGCCAGGTTGATGTTCCCTACTGTTGTTTCCGCCGCAGTACGAACGAGCTTGAACTCATACAGGAGAAACTAGAACTGAAGGGGTTACGAGCATGCGACGCCTTGCGACGCTATTTTTGCGTTTTTTCGCCCACTTTTGACCGTGCGGCGCGAGCGGTATTTTAGAAGTAAATCTGCAAAAATTGCTGCTTTGACACGCCCATTTATAGCCTGCAAAATCAGCCGTGAAGCAACCTATATTAAAAACGAATAGCAAAGTGAGAGTGCGCACAAAACCAGCTTTGTAACCGTTTAGAATAATGCACTATTCCAAGGTAAAGTTTCGCCAAAAAATCCCGCTCCAAAGTTGGAGGTCGAAAACCTGCATTAATTTCCGGACAACCTATACCTTCCTTGTTTCCCTATCCTACCTTTAACTGTATTCAGCCTCATCGCAGTGAAGTTCTATTGTGGCTTTTTTAAGAGTGGTATTCCATTTTCTCCTCTCATAGATGTCTGCATGATGCCATAAATTGGTATTATTGATACGTCTTTTTTAAAGGACAGGGGATAAAGTTAGAATTTTGCGTTCAAATACTGCCCGATAATAATGTTCGCTTCATTCTGTTTAGCTCCACCATGTTTTTCAGCTTACAGGGCTTCATCTTTCATCGCAAGCAATTCATTCACTGTCTTCAAGTTAACCAGGAAGAGTGTTTTCACTATGTTTTGTGAAACATGCGCTCGAATTCTAAGGATTAGCTGGTGATTTGATGGACTCACGGCATTACAACCGCAGATTGTCCGTTAGACGTATGACTACAACTCTGTTCAGCGTAGTTTCTATAGGGATGCGAAGTATGGCCAACCGATGCTCCTTGTACGCTGTAGTGATATGGAGTTAGGGAAACGTGGAAAAGAAAGTCACAGCAGCACTCACTTAATTAATTTCGCAGCCCACGCCGATGCATCCTTTCCTTTTAGTCTGAGTTTTACCTGAAATGCGAGTTCTGTTGCATAGTGACGAGAAGTTGTCCTTGAATGGTGCTTATTTGAACTTAAGCGCCCCAGTCACGCGTTGTTCTTTGGGCTCTAATTTGGAATCTTTTGGCGTGGCCTCAGCACTGATGGTATCGTGTCCGCCTTGGGATGATCGGGCTTTTGTTTGATTTCAACGCTTCAACGGCGTTCCACCACTTGAGCTTTCTTGGATCGTTCTTTTCCCTAGGGAAACGGAAGGGTAGATTAGACCCCATGTCCAACTCTTTCATATTACCTTACTTTTCATTGGGCCCCTATGCGCGTAAGGCTCATATTTTCATTGCCACTTATTAACCCCTTCTTTAGGACTGTCACAGCTTTATGTTGCATTCGTCTATGTATGTGCATTTCTACAATATATTTGGTTGTCCCATAAGTCCCCGCCTTTTTTTCAACGATTCATTGCGGTTTCCGCCGGTGGTCTCTTGCCCAACTTTCGAAAGAGAATGATTTGCTCTATCAGAACATGTATTGCATTTCTTTTTTCATCAGGAATTTTGTCAATTTTTAGGCCGTTAAAGTGAAAAGTGAAAAAGTGAAAAAGTGGCCATCTGCGCAGTGCTTCTCTCCGCTTAGGTTTGGAATTCTTTGCACAGCTTTTTATAGCACTTGGAAGACAATGTTCTGTACTACAAGAATATGTGTTGGTCCTATTTTCTCACTTGCCCTTTATTGATTTTTGGTCCATCAAATTGGGAATTCCGACTTTTCCGTCCGAACTTTTAAACGACAGCTCATGTTCTGTGGTAGGATTTTTTTTTGCTCGGAGTTATATGTCGGTCGAAAGAGAATGTCTTACTCTATAAGAATTTTGATCGCTTTTATTGGTTCATGCTGATTTCTGTCGAATATCAACAACTGAACAAGGAGAAGGAGTTGTTGGTGATGATGAATTTTGTTGTTGAAGAGACCGCCGGCGAAATCCGCAATGAATCGTTGGAAAAATGGCAGGAACTTATAGGACAACCGAGATATGATGTTCTGCTCTCCACATCGTTAAAACTTTTGTGCTATCCACTCTGCATTTGTGATTTGCTATGATGTAATTATTGACGAGTGTAGCGCAGTCGGAGGAGGCGTCGACTGTCGCCTGCACCCGATACCAGGTTCCTGCTTAGGATTTCTCGCCCAGGCCAACCAAGCCTTCCATCCCTCCGGGGTCAATGAATTGGTACCAGACTTGTCTAGGAAGGATAAAGCGCTGACGTGTTCATCGCCTGGTCACCGCAAGTCATTGTATGGCCGAATTGCATTCAAATCACCTCCACGACATTCTGCATAGGTAGACTGCATGGTGCATCCCAAATGGGATGAATAACGCCGTCCTTTGTCCTTTATTTTTTATGATGTATTTTTTCATGATGCTTGTTCGTGTTGGTTTGGTTTTGGAATGAAGGCCTAATTGCTAAGTTTGAGGTTGTAAACTTAGAAGTGGTTTCATCGAGCATATATTTTCACTGGTGACTTTGGAGAGCAATTCAAGCGAGTATACTTCATGTTGGTCAAAATAGGGGTGCCAAAGTCGAAGCAACTAACCAAGTAGAAATATTCGGTACAGGGAATAGGAATTTTAGACGTATGTTTTAGTTAGGAATTTTAGATGTACGTTTTAGTTATTTATTATTTATGAGAGGTGGATTTTTGCATCACCCGTGAAAACAAACACAACAACAAACTATCTAGTTAGAACATAACCAACATCCTGAACTATTAGTGATATCAAAAAAAGAAAGAAAACGAGAAAACAAGAAACAATAGAGTAATGTTTTAGCGATCACCTGATCGAGAAGCACGATGGGCAAGTAATCTGAACTGAGTCAGAGACATGTTGAGAAGATTCGTTTTTGAAATAAAATTGAGGGCGGAAACAGTTCTATTAGCAAAAAACCTTGCCCTCAGCTGTGATTTCCCTTTGGCTACTCTAAGCTTCATAGACCCCTTGTTCTCGAAAATATAGGGTGAAAAAACTGTTGTGCCGTGCTCAGCTATTGGACGCACACATGATTTGCAGGCCTGTAATAAGGAAGATGGATTTTTTTGTCACAAGAGCTTTAAACAGATTGTATGTGCGAATATAAATAAATAAATAAATTTGAGGGGGGGGGGGATGGGGTAGGCTCAACATCCTCACGGTATACCGCATCTGCAGTAAGAGAGTACACCTTATCTACGAGTCTAAACAACCTTACTACAGTACCGGACGCGTCTTTTGAATAGACGCCGCCAAAACCGCGATTTTGCGGTTTTTGCGTCCCTTTGATATAACTCGCCTAAAATTCATTAATTTCTAAAACTAAAGATATATTTGAGCTCACGAGATTGAGCTCTAACGTTTAATATATACATTTCATATGAAAGATCAAAAATGGTCAAAATTGAAAACTTGCGCTCCATTGAGAAGGCCGGCCGCGGACGAGTTGTCGGCCGCAAGGCGTCGAAAACGGTTGCATGCTCACAATTCCTCTATTTTGAGGTTTTTTGAGAAATGGTTGGTACCGTTCGATTCGACTCTTCGAGATCTACACAACCGTGTATACAACTTCGCCAGCCCACCGCGTTTTCGCAGTAGGTTGTCAAAAATGACTGGAGCAGATTTTTTGGGATTGGAGAAGCTTATTGCAGGACTTGCATGTTCTCGGAGTATCTCAAGCATAACGTAGAGTGTTTCGTCATGCCAGGAATCCTCTGAGAGTGCACCGTGCGCAATGCATATAAAAAACCGAACCTATCAACTGAACCTATCAATCGAGGGAGACAGCTTTTAGAGTGAGCATTCCCGGCGAGACTTTGGAGTGCGCTGTGTACAGTGTATATAGGATCGAATCTATCAATCGACTAGGCGTGACAGCTCGCAAATTGCACCCGCGGGCATGTTCTGAGCGCTATAACTCTGTCAAGTTCGAATCTTTCCGGCTGCAATTTGTAGATTTTGTAGGCAGTAATAAACTGAAAAACCGCTCTGCAACACAGCGACGTAGCTTATGAATGGACAAAGTTACAACGGTGCGAAAACGTAGTTTAGCATTGTGTGACACGATTTCTTCCGAGTTCGGTCGACTACTGCGGGAAGACGAGGAGAGCTAACGGCATACAAATGCGTGGGCGAACACGGGACTGAAAGCGCTTTACGATAACGTGCTCGCAGCTATCCAGATGCCCAAACTGCTTTAGCCCTATCTGCCATTTTAGAACGGCGGAGGGCAATGGTGAAGTTTCTTCGGTCCTTACACGCCCACGTTTGAGTTTTTGACACTCGACACTGATGGTACCGTTGTGTTCAGCTCACTGATGGTACCGTTGCGTTCAGCTTGAAAAGGTCTATCGAACGGTATCAATCTCGGCAAATTACGGGAAAATTGATTTTTTGACAATTTCCCTCGAGGACGAGGACGCTCTTCGCCGAACCTGCCCGGGCGATCACGCCATCGAAAGTCAACGATTTCGAAGTTGGAACAAAGGGTGGTCGGGTCAGGAACGCCGATTTTGCTCAAATTTCGTCTAAGGGCAGGGGTTGTTCAGGGTGCCAAATACGATGCGGCAGTGCATTTGACCGATTATGGCAGGAGACCACCCATATCGATAACGGAGGGTGATCAGTGATCTTGACCCTAGAAACCTCAAATGGCTGTAACACGCCAAAATCAGCGGAGTTTTCAAAAAAGTACGTCGGATTCGTAATCTGCTCACCGAATAACCCCCTAGATGATTTTGGATGAGGACATTTGGCAAATTTCGAAATCGTCGATTTCGGTGACGTCATCGTCCGAGCAAGCTCGGCGAGGAACGCCCTCGTCACCGCTGAGAAATGGTCAAAAATCGATATTCCTAAAATTGATCGTGATCGATACCGTTCGATAAGCTGAACAGAACGGTACCATCTCGTGTGTCAAGATCTCAAATATGAGCGAGTAAGGGTGGAAGAAACTTCACCACTGCCTTTTGCAGCTCTCAAATGGCAGCTGGAACTAAGACAGATAAGGCAGGTGGGGAGTTATGGACACTTCGTTGTAAAGTACCTCAACTGATTTGCTAGACTACGCATTCGTAGGCCGCTAGCTAACCGCGTGTTCCTACAGCAATCGACTGAAATTGGAAAAAATCGTGTCACAGAAGACTAACCTGCATTTTCGCATCGCTGCAACTTTGTCCAATCGCTTATTACTGCCTACAAAATCTGCAAATTGCAGCCGGAAAGATTCGAACTTAACAGAGCTATAGCGCTCAGAACATGCCCGCGGGTGCAATTTGCGAGCTGTCGCGCCTAGTCGATTGATAGATTCGATCCTATATACGTTCTACACAGTGCACTCCAAAGTCTTGCCGGGACAGGGTACAACAATTACTGAGTAGGGCGGCCGAGAATTTCTCATAAAACGCCCTAAATGCTCACTCTAAAAGCTGTCTCCCTCGATTGATGGGTCCGATCCTACTGCATTTTGCACGGCGCCCTCTCGTTGATTACTGGCATGACAGAACACATTACGCCATGCTTGAGATACTCCGAGAAAAAAGTCTGCTCCAGTCATTTTTGACCACCAAGGGGAGCGCGGCGGTGGGCTGGCGAGGTTGTACAAACGCTTGTGTAGATCTCGAAAAGACTAATCGAACGGTACCAACCGTTTCTCAAAAAACCTCAAATTAGAGGAATTGTGAGCACGTAATGGTTTTCGACAGCTTGCGGCCGCGACCGCCCTTCGCATTGGAGCGCAAGTTTTCAATTTCGAAAATTTTCATGGCTCCATATGAACAACGTATATCAAACGATAGAGCTCGAGCTCCTGAACTTGAATGTATCCTTAGTTTTTGAAAATAATGAATTTTAGGCGAGTTATATCAAAAAGACGCAAAACCGCAAAATCGCGGTTTTTGCGGCGTCTATTCAAAATACGCGTCCCATACTGTACTTCCTGAAGGTGAAGGCCACCTGATGTGCTTGATCGCAGAAATACATTTTAAGAGCATTTTTTAGAAACTTTTCGGTACTTATGGGGAAGCGGAACCCTGCGCGTAAAATGAGGGCTTTTGTTTGAGTTTGCTGATGGATAGTACTGACTGAGCTGGGGAAGGAACTCCACAATGTTGCCAATTTCAGCTCAATTGTGGCAGATAAACCGTGAAAACCAAATTTCCCTCCTAATGTATCTTGAGTTTGTGCATGGCCCCTCTGTTCCGGTGTTTATAGTGTGAAATTCCTCTTCTACCCACTGCTTCTTTTTTACTGGTCCATTCCTGCTAGCTTTCTTTTTTCGTTTCACTCGTGATCAAGGAGAAATCCTGACCTTTTCAGCACTTTGAGTTCTCCTTCATTTCTTCCCTGATTTCAGTTCATTTCGTTCTCGTTCATTGTCGATTCTGTTCACTTTCTCGTTCATTGTCGATTCTGTTCACTATGTCTTTATATGCTCTTGATTGGATTTTCAAGTTTAGTAACAAGTAACAAGTTTCTGCAGTGGAAGACGGCAACGGCGCCCGATCGCCGTTGCCGTCCCTTCCACTGCAGATACTTCTTCTACCCACTACCTATTTGTTACTGATCCACTCCTGCTAGCCTTTTCTTATTTTTTCTTTTCATTCATTATCAAGAAGGCTTCCTGGCCTTTTCAGCACTTTCAGCAATTTGAGCGTTTCTCAAATTTCTCAGTTCATTACGTCCAATCTCTGTTGTTGTTGATTCTGTTCCCTATGTTTTTCTAAGCTCTGATTGGATTAGTTTCAATAAATAAATAAATACTAATGGAAACATGCAAAACCACAGCTCTAATTATGTGTGGTTAGCAAACACCAATTAAGGGGTACACCTTATCTCACAATTTGTTCACGATTTGCCTTTTTAATTCTTTACAGCTTACTATGAATAAATAAATTTATAAGCTGCGCTCTTTCCTTTAAAAACAACTTACGCTTTTTCCATCCAACGTCCGAATTCGCGATATTATCTCTCCGTCTGGAAATCTCTCAATGTGCATCACTTTGATCTTCTCAAGTTCGTAGATCTTGCCCATGAGTGGTTCTCTGAAGGCGTATATGAAAGCGGTTCGAACAACGATAAAAACTTTTTAATGGAGTGGAATTTTCCTTCACGAAAGCATTACTGCATGTCCAACTGGCTGAAAAAGAAAGATGCTCGCAAACAGTTGCTATTAATTCAGGGCAACATTCTTCTGTGGAAAACGTTTAGATATTAGCTGGTATAAAGAGTATTCAATTTCTTCATGACTGAATTCTAACTTCACCGCAAGGTACTAGCTTCAATAAATCAGATCAATCGGAAAGGGGAATGCCCTAAGCTCAAGCTCTACCTCAGTCTCGCATTTTTACCTGGGGTAGGTGTTGACCCGCACCTCTAATCCTATGTATCCTATGCGGCTTCCGCTGGTTCTTCAGTGCACTGCTGTGAAGTACGGTTCTAGGATTCTCTTCAAAGGCTGGACATTAAATTTTGCTTGGGCCGTTATTGGTGGGATAACTCATAATTGATTTGACCCTTTCAGGCCCCGAGGAATGCGATCCAGCCGAAGCGTTAGCCAATAAAGCCGTTTAACAACCGCTAGAGGAGCTCAGCAGGACAACACAATTACTTAATGATGCCGAGGTTAAGCGGGAGTTGAGCATGGGTACTAGCTTCGTTTACTTTATTTCGCAGAGGGTATTAACGGAAAAGGTATCACTGGGAGATGCACTGCAAGGATGGAAAGTTCTCGACACACGCTTAAAGAAGAACGGAGGAGTATTCGTTTTTTTTTTGTCTTCAGGAAAGGGTAGCAGTGTTCTAGCGCATGATGTAGAACTTCTTTAGGCACATGAGTGCGCGAGATGATACACTGGCTTGCAGTAAATTACCAACGCCATATTTTCAATAGATACTGCTGTAAATAGCAACAGGTACAGCTAGAAAAAGCGTAAAACTAAGCATAATAAAAGCAAATATTTGCATCTCAATTGAAAAAGCCGCCGTTTTGGAGCTGCAAAGAAGAGCAGTTCTAAGATTAATGACAAAAATTCACGCAAGCGATTATTTAGGCGAAAGAGGTGAATTCGGGCCCTGCATTTTCCTTTCATGGTTTGATTTTGCTTTCATCCGATTTTCAATTCTTTTTACCATTTTTCATTATGCGTTGTGTTGTTGTGGTAGTACGAGAGCCACACTTGAAACACACACATAGCTAACACAAGGAAAGTGACCGTTCAAGGCTACGCAGTAGCAGCACGTTATCCCTGTGTAGGCTGTCAGGCTAATTTTTTTATTACATATCCTTTTTCTTTTTTCTACGTCGGTGGATTTACATTATTACTCTTAGTACATGCTTATTTGCAAAATTTTCGTCCAAAAAATGCTTAAATGGAGTACGCCTGCCAGCCCATATTGATGTATTATAGGGTGATTCATTTGTTCTTGCGATTTTTAACATTTTCAAATTTTTATTTATTTTGATCAAACCAACCTTACTCATCAAAATATCGCCCATATTTGTTGATGACTGTCCTTCATCGTTCCAGCAGGGAAAGGATGCCGCGACGATAGAAATCCGGAGTTTCGATTCGAAAAAGTGACGAAGGTGCCACCAGATATTCGTATGGTTTTCCTTCCAGAAAGTGAGCTAGCGATCGGAATGAATGGCAGTCAGTCGAGACAAGGTGTGGAGAATACGGTGGGTGGGAAATCACTTCGTATCCTAATACATGGAGCTTTTGGCGGGTCTTTTTTGAAGTATGCGGATTTGCATTGTCATGGGGGATATATTAGGTTGGTGAAAAAGTCTTGCACCAAAGTGTAATCTTTTTTTTCAAAATTTTATTGCTTTTTTTGTGAGCGAATTCAAATTACAAATAATCACAATTTACACCTACAACCTTCCTTCATCCGATAGGGAGATCACGAATTCCTTCCTTCCAGAATGAAGTTGGCTGTGCCTCGAAAAAGTGCGCCATCTCGGACTCCAGTTCGGTTCGGTCGTTGAAGCACCTATCCCTTCGATTTTGCTGGAGAGCACTAAAGAGGTGTTATTCCGATGGCAAAAGATCTGGCGAATACGGTGGGTGAGGCAGCACCTCCCACCTAATCTCCTGCAACTTCTGTCGAGACGACCTTGCAACGTGGGGAGCGAGCATTGTTGTGAAGAAGGTAAGCATTCCTCCGCCCTCGCCATTTGCGCGACATGGCCTTGCTCAACTTCAGCAGTTGTGTACCGTAGATCTTCGCTGTTAATGCGGTGCCGTCGTCAAGGAGCTCATGACAGAGCATTCCTCGAGAATCCCATCAACAGCACAGCATTACCTCCTCTGGTGGATGTATGCCTTGAAGTTGTGATTTTCCTTGAGGAAGCCGCTGGGCCTTCTAGGTATGATTAACTAGGAGGACCCAGGATTCATTTCCCGTGACGACATTCTCGAGAAAGTCCTTATTACGAAGACGAATAAGGAGAGACTGAGCGATAGTCAGTCGCGAAGCCTTGTCCGAGTCACGGAGTCAGTTAGTCTTCACTGCAATCGTAGTATTTCTATGCTTTGAGAAGCAAATTGCCACGTATGCGAAATATTCTAGAATGTTTGTGCTACAACACTTGGCACCAAACAGTCCTTGGAAGTTCCTGTTAAATCTTAAAAAATTTTCAAAATTTTTGGTGCAAGACTTTTTCACCAACCTAATAAATCTTGTCGAGTTCTGGGCGTTTAATTTGAAGGGCGTGGATGAGTTCTTGTAAATGATTGAGGTAGACCTGCTTGCAAATAGTGGCACCAGAAGGAAGAAGCTGTCAGTAAACAACACCATGAGCGTCATAGAAAACACTCAGCATCTCCTTCCTTGGGAGTAGATCACCTTTGGAAACAGCTGGCGGCTTCTCCTCTGCTGGAGTTCAAGCACGCCTTCCTCATCAGTTTGTGTGGCGTACTGGTCAGGTGGCAAATCATGAGGAATCCATTGGCGTATTTTCCAGACGAAACCAAGCTCTCGTAATTTAGAACGACAGTGGGTTGGCAAGAGGAGATGGTCGTCGCCAAGTCACGAGTGGATTGGAACGGGTCTGCATTGATGTCAGCCAGTAGGGAGTCTCTGTCGACCACCGACTCGCGTGCAGACTTGGGTTGTCCAGACAACGAAAAATCTCCCAATTTAAAGCGATTCAACCAATTGTTACAGGTACGTGCACAGGGTGCATTCTAACCAAAAACACGCACTAGGTTACAGTAAGCCTCGGCTGACGTGTGTTCCAGATGGAACTCGTAAAAAAGACAGCGAGGGAGTGGAGTTTTGAAGATTCCATATCACTTGATATAAGCGGCCGGTAGATTGCCAATCATTTGTATTGGCATGAGCTAATCATTGTCCATTCGCATGACTTATTGCGAAATCAATAACAGTCTCAATCAGGAAAGCCAAGTCAAGTTGGAAAATCTCAAGAACATATGAATCACCCTACTACATATCAGATGCGCATCATCCCCACTAGGAGTATACAAAAATATATAAAACCAATTAATTGTAATGATCATGAATCCTAAATCTAAACGTTAGTCAGGCCACAGAGTCTCATTCTAAATTCTAACCCAGGGCATATGTCCAATAAGTAGTACTTGTATATGACGAGGTTGTTGTCTCGAGTAATCACCGCCAGGCGTTTCTCCCAGTTCGACATCGCTAATCGTTTCTCCACATAGCCACATATGGCACCTTTTTCACGGCAGTACTCTTCCTGAAAGATGTAGAATACTTCGAAGTAGCTCCTCGCTTTTTACAAGGTGTTGGAAAATACTTTCTGCTTAGATATTGGATTGATATGATAAAACGGGGTAATGCGTGTTAGATGGGTGCACCGTTGTGATGGTGACTTTTCTTCCTTGTTCCTGTTCCTTGTTCGGCGCGAATATGCTCTTAGGAAGTCACCTTGTACTACGTGGTTATCCGCCTTGGTAAGAAAGCACATTGTTGTCCAATTACATCAAAAGTGGCTTAGATCAGTTCCCCATTGAGTAAGGACACACCAGTGTTGGGTTGTATCCTAGTCGGAGGGGCCATAGAGTGACTTGCATCTCCAATGACTTGCTTGTGCTTCTACAAGACCTTTAGCTAATCTCCCATTATGTGGAAGGTTTTATTTGAACTCAGAGAATATGGTTGCGTGCTATAGGATGACCTACATAGTTGACACTTTACGGCTGCCCGCTCCAAACTAGGTACCAAAGTTGTGTAAAATTTTTAGTTTTACACAGCACAAATCTCGTACAAGGGTGTCTTACATGGTGACATCGACTCCTTTCCCGAACCGCTTTACCCTCCTATGTCCTGCAATCACCACCTATATATAAAAGAGTTTGTCCGTCGAGTGATCTAACCTAAGTGAGGTACGCCGCATCATCCACAGCGAGAGCGGTCGAGTGATCTAACCTAAGTGAGATACGCCGCATCATCCACAGTGAGAGCGGTCGAGTGATCTAACCTAAGTGAGATACGCCGCATCTTCCACAGCTGGGGCGGTCAAGTGATCTAGCCTAAGTGACATACGCCTTATCATGTACAGCACGGGCTAAATTTGTTATTGAATGTGGGATGTTGCTACAGCAGAGGAAGCGCAGTCTTTTACAGCTTAACACAGCAGCACCTGGGCGAGTTTCTGAGCGTTCAGAGTCAGAAGACGACTTTGTGCGTTTCGATTCATTACGAGAGTACCGGTAAAGGAGACCGGATTTTGAAGATGTGACGCCGTGACACTGTCTCACCGTCGTCCTGCCATGAGCGTGCGAGGACTACTTAATTAGGGTATAGTAGTAAGGAGGAGCACGAGGGGGGGGGAGGGATTGACAGGAAGAAGGAACCTAGAGGCGGGACCAGGACAGGGAACCAGCAATAAGGGAGCCGTGAGGTAATTCATACGAGGAACAAGGAATCTGCCATCTGCGCAGCCTTTTCAAGTTCAACACAGTAGTAACTGCGCACGCTTCTAAGCTTCTGATATCAGAAGACAGACGTTGCGCTAGAAGCATCTGGGTAATGAAAATGTGTCTCCGTATCGTGCGGCGAGCGTAGAATTCAGAATTCAACAGGATGCTGGTGCTGCATAGGAAGTGCAGCCTCTTCCTGCTTCATACAGTGGCAACTGCACGTCTTTCCGAGCGTCTGGAGTCAGAAGACGGCTCCTCTCCGTTTTGCTAGAAGCATCTGGATTAAGAAGATATACCACCGGCATCGTGCGACGAGCAGCCGCTTTCAGAATCCAACATGGGACTTCTGCGCGAGAGGAAGAGCAGCCTCTTCCTGCTTGACATAGCGGAAAATGCTCGCGTTTGTTAGCTTCTGGATTCAGGATACGTGTTCACTACTACTGCGCGCGTTTCCGAGCGTCCTGATTCAAAACCCGTGTCGCCAACTTCGTACCATGAACATGGGAGAACCACTAAAGGGATAAGAGTAGTCAGGGGACTTCGAGGGTGGGGGCCAGGAGAGCGACCAGCAATGAGTGACCTGAAGGAGGAATCAGGATGGGACACAATAGTCAATAGGAGGGACGCATACAGCAATGAAGGAGACCAGGTGGCAACAAGAAAGGTGGAGGCAATAATGAGGGACCATTAAAGAGTTACAAATAAGTGGAAGCGGTAAGGACGCTAGAAGATCCATTACGAGTGGATCAGTAAGGGAGACAAAGCGTGCGGGTGTAGGAGATATGAAAGATGTCGCGCTCACCGTCGTCGTGCCATGAGCGTGGAAGGGCCACTTTATGAGGTAGAGAAGTAAGCGAGACCACGACGGGGGAGGGGAGGACGCGGAGAGCGACCAGGGGCCGGATGCATCAAAGTTACTGCAGTAACTTTAACGGAGAATTATAAGCGAAAGCTCAGATAACGCGGCCTATCAAGCGATATGGCGAGCGATAAGCTGCGTTATCTGAGCTTTCGCTTACAATGCTCCGTTAAAGTTACTGCAGTAACTTTGATGAATCCGGCCCCAGGAAGAACCAACCTGAAGGTGGACTCAGGGGTCGGATTCATCAACGACTTACATAACTTTAACAGACCTACATAACAGAATTCACAGCGGAAAATTCAGATAACGCGGCTTATCGCTCACCATATCGTTTGATAAGGTGCGCTATCAGAGGTTTCGGCTGTAATTTTCTCTGTTAAATTGCTTTAATTTGTTAATGAATCCAGTCCTAGGACGGGGAACCAGCAAGAAGGAAGCAGTAAGGGGAATTACTATAGAGGACAAGAAATATACCATCTGCGCAGCCTCTTCCTGCTTGACACAGCGGCAAATGCGCATTTCTGAGCTTCTGGATTCAGTGGGAGTGTCCCCTACGTCGTGCAACAAGAGTATAGGCTCAGAAGACGGGTCCTCTTCGTCCGTAGCAGGGGTCTGAATTCATGGGAACTGCTGCAAAGGAGCAACCTGAGGGACAGAAGTAGTGAGCAGCAAAAACCAAAGACGTTACTGGACGGTTTGGTGAGAATTTCTATGATGAAAGTAGTAAACGAGTTCACGTTGATAATGTACGCAGCAGGTCCTAGATGTTTGCGAATTTTACGTTTTACAGGTATTGCTTTTCGTAAGTCAGTGCAAGGCCGCGCGAAGCGCGCAAGTGCGAGACACGCCGCTAGGCGTGTCGGAGAACTTGTGTTTTTATATTCGAATTTCCAAATTGTGTTTAACTCAGATTGAGATACTTACGTTTTGTTAATTCTGAGCGGGAGACAATTCGGATGTATCCTAGTTAGGAGACGGAACCTTAAGTGTCAGTTGCGGACATCATCTCATTTCACACAACCGTATCCCATAAATTGGAAGAAAAGCCCCCGTATCATGGGACAGAAGCCGAAGTTCTCGTTGAAGCTTAAGCAGTGACTGTAGGAGCAATCACTATACGCCCTCCCTCGGTTAGGATAGATCAGAACAATATTCCCATATGGATCAGCGGTTAAATCCTACATTTTAGAAAGTTCGCTGGCGAGTTCCTCTCATAGTAGTGAGAAGCAACGAACCCGATAGAAGAGGATCGACGGCAGCGCTCGGAGCTCGCGCTGCAGGAGGGTAGTAGACTGTGTAGAGTCAATTAGCTTACTTCCGCTATGAATGTCGTCAGTTTCTACACGGTTAATGTTGACCGGCGGCGCGACAGGGCTTCATTCCCTCCTGGGCTTGGATATTTTCGATCCTAGGCGAAATGTTTCACCTTCCCAGCAGCGGTCCAGACCAGCACTAGGAATGCGTTAGAGCAGTAACTCTAATTGGAAAAATTCAGGAAAACGCATTATACAGAGCGCATCCGGTGCATATAAATCGCAAAAATAAGATCCGGAAGACATCAAATACAAAATAAAATAAACAGAAAACACTCGCCCATAAGCGTCTTCAGGAGGCCTAGGCTTAGGCTTAAAGGGTTCACCACCCTATCAAACGCGGGTCCTACCAGGAGTCTCACAACCAGGCGAAATGGTCGATGTTGTGCCACTTCGACCATTTTTGGGACAATGCAAAATAAGACCCACCGAAAATAGGGTCGGGCGGGGGGGGGGGGGGGAGGGTCTCCATGTAGGACAGCGCTACAAAAACGGTTTGTGCTCTACGAAACTGGATTTTTGCTTTGCAGCAATGGTGTTTTCTATAACTTCAGTGAGCTCGGGTAGGCTATTTTGGTAAGAGTTATATTTTTTCATTAGATTGCATGTTTCCGGATCTTATTTTTGCATTTCAGGTCAACCTAAGATGCACTGAATCATACTCTAGGTGGATCTTTCGAAATCTCTGCGCCCACCCAACTGGGACGGCACCCCATGTTTGCCTATCTTCAGAATGTCATGCATCTCGTCATCTCCTCATCTTGCCGTTCATTGCAACCTTGCAGAGTAATTGATTGGAGGCCAATTGGCGGTCTACCGCATCATATTATAATTGCTAGGAAAAGACCAGGTTCAGGTAGAACAGTGGATCCAAGTTCTAGTTGAGAGATGAAAGAAGAAAGAAGAGTGCTAACCTGCGCTGGCAATGGCACGTTGTAGTGGCGCTTGAAACACAACATCGACCGTGCTGTTAGTAGAAAGTAGGATGACTGACCGAGCATCACATCGTCGGTCGTCAGAATTATCAACCATTGCTAGATTTCATGGCTGAAAGAGTGATAAGAGGCGAAGGTGCCTTCATAGCATTTCCTCAAGCAGTACAATTTGCATCATCCTACTATACATAATCGCCTAATGTCACGTGTCCGTCACGGGGAGGGGGGACTGAAGCGACAAGATGCTTACGACAGTGCGGCGCATACCAGCCGGGCTTTCTTTGAGTAACCATGCTGGCGAACTATATCCTTGGCGGCTGATCGTCCAAGTTTACGAGATATTCAAGGAGCAACGAGTCAGGGTATGAGTGGGCATCGAGTGCAGAGCGTAGGGATTCAGAAGGCGTGCCCTAGACGCCGTTCAGCGTGCGCCTGGATTCAGAAGAAGTGTTGAAGACGTCGTCCAACTTGTGTTGTGATTCAAAAAACGTGCTGAAGATGTCGTCTAACGTGCGTAGGGATTCAGAAGACCTGCGCTCGACGTCGTGGCTCAAGATTCAGAAGACCTGCGCTAGACGTCGTCCAACGTGCGTAGGGATTCAGAAGACCTGCGCTAGACGTCGTGGCTCAAGATTCAGAAGACCTGCGTTAGACGTCGCCCAACGTGCGTAGGGATTCAGAAGACGCGCTGAAGAAGTTGTGCAACTTGCGTAGGGATTCCGAGTAAGGGCGATCAATAGGAGAGGACCAACAACGGGGGACCATTAGAGGGGGAGCGTGAATAAGGAGAGGGGGACCAGCATTTTCCCTCAACACCGTTCAGTGTGTTTCGGATTTCTGAAGACGGCTTACAGAAGTTGTAGCACGTGTGTCAGAGTGCAGAAGGAGTGTCACAGACGTTGTGGCAACATAGTGACACGTGAATCGGTACTCAGTGTCACATCTGCGTGCTTGACTCTCACTCCGTTTCTTTGCCAGCACATAGGAAAGGAAGTATTTCGGGAGGGGCGGGGGAGGGGTAGAGAGAGGAGTATGGGATTCGGAGGAGTATTATTGCTCGGACAGTAAGCGGTGTCGACCAGTACCGATTTATTTTAATTATGATTTTGCTGATTAAGCACCGGATTGGGACTCTCATTACCTTTTTTCGACACGAAGAGAACGAGCGCTTCGGAGAATAAATCGCGTGCATGTTATGGAGGATGGATGGGCTTCATATGCGCAGCGAAAATTCTGCCCTACCATATCACACTGCACTAATCTATACAGTAAAACCAGTTTTTTATTGTAAAAAGGCCTAAAGAAGAAAGGAGGAAGATTAGGGTTGTTCTATTCTCGGGGTTTGGCGGCGAAGCCCCAACCAGACGTTTGGTGGCCGGTAAGCCGCTGAACGTCTGGTAGCTAAATAAGAACCACTTTTGCCCCATTTGTAAAGCAGGTTTTTTTCTGTTCCTAATAATTAATGTAGAGCCTCGGTACAGTACCGGACGCGTCTTTTGAATAGACGCCGAAAAAACTGCACTTTTGCGGTTTTTGCGCCCTTTTGTTATAACTCGCCAAAAAGTCATCCATTTGAAAACCGAAGAGTATATTTGAGCTCAGGAGATCGAGCTCTATCATTTGGTATATACATTTCATATGAAAGATCAAAAAATGGCCAAAATTGAAAACTTGCGCTCCATTGAGAAGGCCGGCCGCGGACGAGTTGTCGGCCGCAAGGCGTCGAAAACGGTTGCATGCTCACAATTCCTCTATTTTGAGGTTTTTTGAGAAACGGTTGGTACGTTCGATTCGTCTCTTCGAGATCTACACAACCATGTATACAACTTTGCCAAACCACCGCATTTTTGCAATTGGTGATCAAAGATGACTGGAGCAGACTTTTTAGCACTGGAGAAGCTTATATTCCAGGACTTGCATGTTCTTGGATCTCAAGCATGGCGTTAAGTGTTTTGTCATGCCAGGAATCCTCTGAGAGTGCGCCGTGCACAATGCATATAGGTTCGAACCTATTAATCGAGGGGGGGGGGGACAGTTTGTAAAGTGAGCATTTAGGGAGTTTTATGAGAAATTCTCAGCCGCTCTACTCAGAAATTTCTGAACTCTGCTTTGGCGAGACTTTGGAGTGCGCTGTGCACAATGTATGTAGGATCGAACCTATCAATGACTGGGCGAGACAGCTCGCTAACTGCATTGCGGAGGTGTTCTGAGCGCAATAACTCTATCAAGTTCGAGTCTTTCCGGCTGCAAGTTGTGGATTTTGTAGGCAGCAGAAAGTTCAAGAAGTGCGCTGAAACATAGCGACCTAACTTAAGACTGGATAAAGTTACAGCGGTGCGAAAATGCAGGCAAACCTTATGTGACACGATTTTTTCCGAGTTCAGTCGACTACTACAGGAAGACAAGGAAAGCCAATGGCCTCCAAATGCACGGGTGAGCACAAGACTGAAAGCACTTTACGACGACATGCTCGCAGTTGTGGTGAGAACTGTTATCTGGGCGAGTAAGGGCACGGAGAACATAGACCGTTCTTGTGCTAAATTGCACGCGCGGGCATGTTCGGAACGCGATAACTCTGTCAGCTTCCAATCTTTCCGGCTGCAACTTGTGGATTTTGTAAGCAGTAGAACGCTCAATAGGTAACTGAAACACAGCAACGTAGCTTATGATTGGACAAGGTTAAAGCGGTGCGAAAATGCAGGTTGGGCATGTGTGACACGATTTTTTCAGATTTCGGTCGACCGCTGCGGGTACATGAGGCGAGTTAGAGTTCCCCTACTGGAATTTCTTATGTGCTGGTTTTAAAAAGTGCAAAAAACCTGAAATGAGAACGGGTATCCATGAAACGTCAGCGGCAGTCGATTTACACTTTTCTGTCCCATGACATCCTACCATAGCTAAGGCGCATTTTATACTCCCGCTGCCCAGCGGCGCGTCAATTCTAGACGCGGCGCGGCCAGTCGCGCCGCGCCAGAATATAGGGCCATGCACACTTCTGCGACACCACGGCGCGGCAAGTGGAGCGACGGCTACCTTCGCGAAATCCGGCGGTCGCGGCGCGGTCGCGTTAGAGCATCGTTATAGCCAACGGGGGCGACGTCCCCGTGCATGCCGCGCCGCTAGGAATGATTTGAACCATTCCAGCCTGCGGCACTCAGCGCGGCGTCGCCTGCGATAGCCGCCGCGACAGCCGCAAGAGTGTGCATGCCCCCACCCTGCGGCACGTGTCGCAGTGTCGCGCCGCGACCGTCGCGCCCCTATGCTTCATCATGGCCGCGCCGCGCTGTCACAGAAGTATGCATGGGCCTTATGACGGGCTGCTGCGCGATTGTAGTTAGAAAGGGCAGCGTGAGCGACGCGCGGCGACCTACGTACTACGTTCCGTGCGCCATAAGCTACAACGGAGGAGACGGTCCATGAGTCACTGAAGAACCAAAACAGAAAGGATTCGTCCGGCCGATCAGCGGAATGCATCTGGCTAATGTTAGTGGTGGGATTCCTGTAGGGAGCGACGAATCCTCTCTTAAAGCTGGGGTCGAAGTCGTCTGCTCAACCTATGGTTGAAATTGTTGACGGTGGTATTGAGTCGAGTCCCCTGCAATGCAAATGGCACTAATTGACTCTTTATTTTGCAAGATGTGCGAGTTAAAAAGTAAAATTGCTGGAAGGCACTCATTGTCGAGAATCGCTCAGAATTCTCTCTCATATTGACATTCCGGGGCCATTGTTCACTGAACATACCTTTAGCGTAGTAGGTGAAACTTCGTGAATGTTGACAGGGGCCGGATTCATCAACGACTTACGTAACTTTAACGGAGAATTGTAAGCTTATCAAGCGATATGGTGAGCGATAAGCCGCGCTATCTGAGCTTTTAACGCGACTTATCGCTCACCATATCGCTTGATAAGCTTACAATTCTCCGTTAAAATTACGTAAGTCGTTGATGAATCCGGCCCCAGATCTCCATTCCCTTCCTAGGTTACGAAAGGTACTGGTGACTAAAGTAATGGTCACCGAAAACGGATGTGAGATTCGTGATCAGCACCTTAAATACCTCCCCCCCCCCGGAGAAGTTTGGTCAAAAATACCTTTTCAACCTCTCGTCGACCTCTGGAGTCCTGAAAGTAGAATAGTGCCATAATTTTGCTACACCTTCTTTGTTTTGTTAGCTGAGAAGCCAAAACAAAGAGGACATAGCAAAATGATTCATCTCGGTGGTGAAACTCCTACTCCACATCGAGTCTGCTGCAGCTGATCGCGCGGCGCCGCGCCGCTTCCTCCCCTCCGGCGGCGCGATTCGCCGAATACCGTAACCCGAAATTCCGTCAAATGTGGTGTTTTGAGGCGGCGGAGTATCAATGCGGTGCCGCCGGCGGCGCGAAAAATCGATAGCTATGTCAACCATCAAGGGGAGCAAATACCTGCGTTGGATCGCGCTCTTCTAGGCTGAGTTCGCTGTACCGGTGGTAAACTTCGTGCGACCCTCAACTCGTGGCCGCGTGTTGATGCACAACCAGAGTCGAGGTCTTACCCGCTTGCTCTTACATGCCTGCCATGACTTAAGAGGTGCCCCGACTCCACGTTACGCGGATCGGATGTTGTTTAGGATCTCCCGCGGACTGCACCTGCGCTGGCCCCCCGACATCCCTCGCTCATCTTCACATCACTCACGCGATACACATGAACCAGCCGACTCTTGTAGTATCAACTATTGCGCTCTAATAAGCCGTTTCCCGCGCTCGAGTCAAAATACGCACCAGACATTACACTTCATAGCAACTCCAATACAGACAGTACATATCAATAAAAAGGAACACAGCTGCCTACAAGTTAAAGGCTGAGCCCCGCCACCTCACCTACGGGTCAGCCCCAATCTGCGGTTATCTCCGATCAGAGGCTTCTGCTCGCCCTGTCCTAGTCAACTGCTGTCCTGCGTGGCTGGTCGAATCAATGTCCATGGAAGCGATTCGGCGCGTGCGCGCAGCGCAGTATAAACGGCTTTCCGCATGCTCTCCGTGTCAGCACCTGGGCGCCTCCAGGCGTGCGTGTCCTTGAAGAGTCGTGATGGATCGTGGCGAACGTCACGACATAGGCATTATGTCATACACAGCTCTACAAAACCGAGGTTTTTGGAGAAGAGCCGCGTTTCTGTTGCCCGATTTCTGCTGAACAAGGCTAGTATTTCCAAACTCCATCTATTATCTAGGCAAATAAGTTGTTTGGAAATGAGGTGAACGTCCGGCTGCTCCGTTCCCACTTAATCGACAACACTGTTCTGCCGATATCACAAGGTATCACTCAGAAACCATGGTGTAGCGTTCAGCTTCATACAAGGAGGAACGCGGACAGTGCGCGATGCGGAATGATTTGCAGAAGTGAGAAAAGAACTCTGGTGCTGGGACCTCCGTCGAAATCCTAGGATCAAAGCAACTGTCGTTTAGAGCAATGTGTCGAGGGTAATTTAGAACTGTCACCCCAGCTAGCAGCGTTTCAATAATGCCTAATGTAAGCGTACCGAAACTGGCTCTCGTTGTCACTTGTCCGATTTCTTCGCTACCGTTCAGCAACAACACGAATATCAAAGCAAAATTAGTGTGCAAACTCGATGCTCATAGTTTAAAACATTTTATCGACTTTGAAAACAGAAGAAAATGTACAGCATTGTAGATCACATTTACGCATGTAAGCAGTCCCTTGTCTCTCCTTCGAACTTGCCGGCTAATTGAAGAATTCCCAAGTTGAACGTGTTCGACGGCTGCTTTGCTGTTGTGATGTACTGTGACGGGATGAAAATGGTAAGCTTCCTCTGGCACGGCTGAAAATGATAAGGTTGTGAAGCGGAAAAGTGGGGATTTAGCACATGTTAATGAATACATGGCGCAAACTGCAGAAATCTTGAGTGCATCAGCTCCTAAAGCTCCTAGATTTAGTTTGGGTATGCTTCTTTGGGGTAATTTTTGAAATACATGTTTGAGCAGGAGGAAACGTGCGGCTTGGGGATCTTTCAAGAGCGTCGAAGAAGTCGCGAAGAAGACGAAGAACGTCCGACTCCGTGCCCACCTATTCGACTCTACCGTTCTTCCTGCCCTAACATACGCCTCAGAGACCTGGGCCATACGAAAGCAGGATGGACACGCGATCAGCGTCGCGCAGCGTGGAAACGAGAGGACGATGCTCACGCAAGTGAGAGAAGGCCTCCGGAGTTCCGAGCTTCGCCGACGTTCGAAGATCAGAGACGCTGTTGCGTGAGCCAAGTTGTCGAAAATTAGGTGGGCCGGCCACGTAATGCGCTTCGTAGAATTCCGCGGGATGACAAAAGAACACCGGGACGCCCACCAACGCGTTGGTCGGACTTCTTCGTGAAAGCCCTGAACGACCGATATGACGCACTTCGTGTCCCTCGAGCGAGGAGGATCCATTGGACCACTCTGGCACGCGAGAGGGACGAATGGAGACGCTGCTGGCGCCTGCTCGAGCAAGTCGATGATCAACGGGACGACAGGTGATACAGGTGATACATGTTTGAGAAAGATCTATTAGTAAGTTCTCCACAGGTCTGCTGAGAAACCTATGATATTTCTGCAGTTTGCGTATTTGCCCTGTACCTAGTCCTTTGCCTTCTAATTTGTCTGAAGGGAAATTATACAGGATTCGTCAGCGGGCAATAATTGCAAGAAACATTACTTTGCAAAGGATATATGGAACCGTAAGCTAACTGCGGCATCAAACTCTAGACAATTATCATCCCACCAGAGAATAACAAAAAGTTTGAAGATGGTGGGTAAGGTAGACAAGAAAGAGTTCGGGTGCGCACCTTTATACCGTCATCGCAGTCGTGATAAATGTTGATCTTCGGCTCGATTGAACCAATCTGTAATGAAAATTACTGTCGCTTTTTCGGATTGTTTTGTTTTCTTGCGCTGGCGTTGCATTGCACTCTAGAGTGCAAGTAAATAAATGAATAAATAAGGATGATTTTCTTTTGATGTGGAGATTTCGATTTAAGAAATGTCATCTCATTATGCATCATTTAATACTAATTTAACCAAATGGAACAAAGCTTGAAAGAAGTTTGATAGCTGATTGAAATGTTGCAGTGATAAAAATTTCTAATGGTAAGGGATTAATAGAAAATCAGACTAAGAAACTACAAGCCCTTAGTTCGCACATTCTTTTCTGGTATTTTTCTCTGCGGTTCGCCAAACAGTCAAACAAGTCAAATCAGTTTCTTTAAGCCTCAAGTGGCTGGTATCGAAGTTGTAAGTTGTCACAACGATGTTTTGCTGCGGTCAAAACTTCTAGCGCTAGGCGGGACTCGAACCCGCACCTCCCTCTCACCGGGCGGGAATGCTCTACGCCACTACACCACCGGTGCCGTTTGATCGAATGCACCATCCACACCATCAGCTTAACTGGTTCCATGCTGATATCAGCGGCCAGGTCATCCCGGATACGGGTGAGTGCTGATCGGTCCCATGAGGTGTGGATGTTGCGTTCGATCAAACGGCGCCGGTGGTGTAAAGGCGTAGATCATTCCCGCCCGGTCAGAGGGAGGTGCGGGTTCGAGTCCCTCCTGGCGCTAAAAGTTTTGATAGTAGCAAAACATCGTTGTAACAGTCAAACAACTGTGAATGGTGCCTGCTTCGCTATCGTAGGGCTTCTGAAGGCATCGGCAACATGGTGATGAAGGAAACCGCTCTTTCTTCGAGAGCAACCGCTCATGTAGCGAAACGCATAGAGAAGTCTTAAAAGAAAATACTGAAACAGATTCCAAGAAACGTTAGGCGTTCGTAATGATGACCTCGGAGGGTACTGGAATGTTTAATACGAGGATGAAGCGCAACAAATCAAGATCAAAAACGAGCAGGAAACCAAATTTATTTATTTATTATTTTATTTTATTTATTATTATTTTATTATTTATTTATTTATTATTAAAGGATGAGGATAAAGGAAGACGTTATTCAATCCCTTTTGGGATGCGCCACGCATTCTACTTCTACGGGATGTCGTGGAGGCGATATGAATGCGTATTTGGCCTTACAATGACTTGGGTGGCAGGCCGATGAACAAGTCAGCGCTTTAACCTTCCCAGACACGTCTGGTACCGATTCACCGACCCCGGAGGGATAGAAGGCGTGGTTGGCCTGGCCGGAAGATCGGAACCAGGAACCTGGTATCGGGTGCAGGCGACAGTCGGCGCCTCCTCCGACTGCGCTACACACGCCCTTTATTCATTATTTTATTTATTTATATATTTATACGAGATGGATATTCTATAATTCTGTAACTCAAGCGACGAAGCGGATCTCAGATATTTTGACCATAAGGTTGTGCACTTACCTCATCGGCCGAACCGCTCAGTTTGAATTTTCCATGACTGTCTGTTTCGGCGGAGTCCATTAGCTCATCAGGAGTCACTAAAGCAGCACAAGCTTTGGCTTTAGAATATTATGAAGAGATGCTCAGAAGATTCAATAAAACTCTTAGCTCACTGGAACAGCGTTTACTGCCAAATTTTCCATTTTCCGCCCTGGAAGAGACCGCAGGGTTCCTAAGGCGCTTGATAGAGCATCTCGTATGTAAAGGTAATTTACGTGCCGAACTGGTAGAGGCCTTGCCGACGTCGATGCCGGCGCCATAGAAAATCTGTCTCGCCGTTCGGCCATCCTTCAAAACTCGTCCTTAGTGTGGAAAGCCAGTAAGTGCTATGAAGTGTGTTTCTCTAGCATTTGCGGTCGCCAAGTTGGAATTGCTCGTATTCTCACTATTTGGTTGACCTGAGAATTTTTCGACAAAAGCCGTGGCTCAATGGACTTTTTTTGCTAACTATTTATATTTTTGCTAACTGAAGCTATGAGTGGGGGGGGGGGAGGAATTAATATAAGCATTTTTGTGTTTCACGTCCTGTATATGTTATCGGTCAAACGCCAACTGCATTTGTCCGAAAACTCTGGCGTAAAGCTACGCACTCTATTGCTCTTGCACTTGAATTAATTGGAGGAAATGGTTATTTGAAGGAAGAATTGAATGATCCAATCAACGAAACGGACAATTGTTTCATTTGTGGATTTTTTAGGGCTGTTTCACGGCAAAAAAGTTCTATTTCTAAAAGACATTTGGATACAATAAATCAGGAGTTGGTCGAAGCTCAAATTTTACATAAACGTCCCCTTAGGAACGCTGCGTCAGTGGCGGTTCGGCGCCCATGCGGCAGAGTCCGTTGCGCGCGAGGCGAAAATCGTATATTCAGTATTCATTGGATCCGAATGAATCATTTTCGGATATCCTATTCGTAAAATCTGGGTCCGCAAAATCTCCGTTATCCGAATCATCCTATTCCAAAGTCCGAAGAGTCCGAATATATCCGAAGATTTTCGATCGGATCCAATGTATAATGTTCAGATGTTCAGGGCACAATGAAGAATCAAGCCCCTCTTGTATGGCGTACTTCAATTAGTACCACAAGTTCACTCGACGCTTCTGACGCGCGACCCTTTTTATCATTACGTGATCTTGCAGCCGTTACTGACACTCCAAAATCCACGGTAACGAGGTTCTTCGGACGCCCCCCCCCCAAAAAAAATGCAGAGCTACATCAAGTATTTCTTATGATTGCTATGTTTAATAGACAAACTGAAGCTTCTTGCTGCTCTTTAACCGCCATCACACCCCTGAGATTGACTCCATCGTCATCATTGATGAGAAGTATTACGGTATAGTGCGCCATAATTGTTGCGAAGCAGTGGCCCCGCTCGCGAGGGTGCTTGCCCTTGTTGAGCGTGGTCGCCCACTCGCCCCGTGGTGCTACGAGGTACCAGGAGACCCAAGACACAAGGGGGGACATAGGAGGAACCCATGGTGTGAATAAGCCACGCCCCTTCTCTGGCCGACGGTAGCCCTGTGTGGTGACTTCTGGCCTCTTCTGGAGCAGCGCCTGGATTGACGCACGCCCACACACACACGCCAGCCGCAGGTGTCTACGGGCGTGTTGTATTGACCCCGGAGGACTGCAGTGAGCACACCTGATCCCCCGAATCACCCAATAACTACATGGAACCCATACAACACAATGGCAATAGCCCCAACATGATATGACCTAACAACAAATATACAGCAATATCCACAACAACACCATGGAGACATTACTAGAAGACTCACCATCTTTCTCGGCGCAGACAGCAGTAGACATATGTAACCACAGTTCATTCCATATATCAACATCACACAGCCACAACAATATAATACCAGAGATGGACGCTAGATAATATGGAATACAGGTTTGATGGGACCGCTCCGGCTAGAAGACTGTAGTGGCTATCCGAGGTTAGGCGAGCCCCATCCAGGCTCGCCGTCCTCCCTGTATTGCAGCCGGCTGGAGTGCGACGTGAGGAGCGGCAAGGCTCCGCTCAGACGATCCCCGGAATAATGACGAAAGCGGGCTCACATGTGCGGCGCCCCAGAGCCGCGCCCGCGCAGCCGCTCGATGTGCTGACCGAAGTATAGAATGAGCCGGGCGGGGGCGGCGCACCGCGGGAATTTGAATATAAGGGAGCGAACCATCGCATTCGCAACAATAATCATTAAGCAACTTCGGCGAGTTATACGAGCTCCGGCCGAAACTCCTCGATCATGACAAAGAGGAGTTGTTTTTCTTCTAGTTGGACATCGATGGCTCACTAGGAATTGGGTACAAACTGTTCTACTGCGGACTCTTTCTGTATGAAGCTGTAGAGGATAAGTAAGCTAAATCTTGGATTAATCGTTGTCCCAGAAAAAGAAATTTTTCTTGGACAACGCAGAACATACACAACGAAGAGGATCCAGAAGAGACTGAAGAGTAGGCAATCCTGCAGTACTCGCTTAATGGAGGAATCCTCTCGCAGTGGATGTCCGCAACCTTAGAAACCAGTTCTGTTCGGGCATGCGCGCAGAGAAGTTAAGCACATAGTTTAAGGGATATGTTTAATCAAATCACTCAATTCTTGCAAAACTTTCTGTACACCCTGTTTATTAATGTCACTAAAGCACGACAACGAAATATGGCGTGTACTTGAAAAATAACTTCTAAGAACCTTTGGACAACCTTATATGTAGAGCGATCGCAACAGGTTTAATGCTTATTTTGCCCTTAATAAAGAGTAAGCCATGACGAGCACTTGTCCCCTCATACCAGTTTAAAGAGGCCTTTGAGATACAAGACCCGACCGCCATGGTCAAAGCTAAGCAGCGTCCTATGGTAATAGTGCTACAGCTGTGTGTTAAACCCATAAACTGGAATTCCTTCGGAAATGGTGAATTTCTTGCTTTAAGCTATGTCATCAAGATTTTACGCCTTCGTACTCCAGTTAAGCAGAGGTTGCCTATGAGAATCTGTACTTTATCGTTTATTCTTTTTCTTTATTCTTCTGCACACTTATTCCTCACTCTCCCTTACTCATTTGTTTTCTTCCTTTGCACTCCTTTTGTAATGCTGGTTTCAGTTGCGGGCCATGGTAGTTAACCGTTTGTTCTCCTATTAGCTGCACTGACCCGAATAAATAAATAATTAAATAGCACATACGTTGAATGGAAAGAGATACTACATTGTCTCGAAAGCGTAAGGAAGGTCCGGAATATGCCTTTCTATCTTGCTTCGGCTTTAGCGGCTCAATCATGAATTCAAGTCAAGCATTTCAATATTGAGACGCTTATAAGTGTTGGATATAAACCAGCCCGCTGAGAGATGCTCAGGGTCCCTTAATTCAAGTTCTATCTTCAGTAGCAGAGTTTACTAGATTGAGTCGTTCGTACATTACCCCTATTGCAGTGAAATGCCAATAAAAATAATGCAGAGTGAAAAAGGTCTTACATGTATCGTGCTCGTACATCTTCACCGAAACGCTTCGAGCTGGCTCATCCCCGCACATCAGAATGCCTTCGACGGCTGATGACTGTGTGCGTCCGAGTGATTGAGCAACAGTCGCAAATGACAGAAATGCAAGCAAGAACCTCAACATGGCTAAAATACTGCAACTTGGATATCGCTTATTATCTGCTAGCACAATTCACATGAGCGTAATAATACAGGGTGTCATTAAAAGTGTGACTACTACTGTTTGAAGGGATATAAAACTGCTGCTGGAGAAGCTACTGGAGAAGTTCAAAGCAGTTCAAAGCTTATATGAAATCGCGGAACGATATGATTTTCTAACGTCTTAATTGCTGGGCTAGAGCCATGCACAAGACTTTAGACTCACGGCTCAAGCGAATGTGTGGGGCAAATACTTGTTGCATGTTAGTTGTAAACTGACCGTATGGTCTCAAACTCGGAAATGATAAATTTTAGAAAAACGTGCAACAATTTGTAGCAAAAGATATGTAGGCAAGAGAGCGAGCACTGATAGAAAGACAATAACTGTGCTGGCAAGGATATTAGCAAGGGATAGGGCTTGGATGAAAGAGAGGAAAATAGAGACTGTATGAGTAACAAACGTCGAGATCGCTTCGTGCGCTCATTCCAAACTTTAAATCAAAGGCGTGATTGATTATGTAGAGCCGCATGCATGTTTCAAATCCTTTGTAGTGACCTGGTTCGCAGATTCTTTTCATTAGGTTCACGTTTGCGTGTCAATTCATCTGTGAACTGATCATGTCGCTGCCTTATTACTTTGTTTCCTGAATAAAACATCGACGCATCAGCAAACGTACGGGGGCGCAATCGCTATTGCAGGCAGAAAGGACCTCCTCGGTGCTATTGGGATCACTAATGTTGAGAAGTTTTCTCCACCACCCACAGCTTATCGAACAGACGGATTTCCGTACATGAAAAATTCTATTTTATAGAAAAACTGGAAACAACTGAGAGTTGAAGATTGCTGTCAAAGAGTACGTGATCGCCTTCCGCGCGACTTGAACTTAAGCGAATGCGACACCGTGGAGCAGATATTTGAGACGCGTCTGGAGAACAATGGGTTACAGTTGGATTTGTTGTAGTGTATACATATTTCTAGATAGGCGCTTATTAGATAGCTGCTGTAATGATGTTTCGTTGCTGTCAAAACTCTAGTGCCAGGCGGGACTCGAACTCGCAACAGGTACAAGTCGAACAGGATGTTTTACGCAACTACATAGCTGATTTTTCGATCAAACACAACTTGGATAATTACTATCGGTTTTAAAGCAATGTCGACTGCTTGCTTTCTTGTGTCATGTTGTTGCAGTTCATAACAGTTTCTATAAAAACCGAGCACAAGAGAAACGCAAAACGCTATAAAGAAGGTAAAAAGAGAACTTGAAAAGGGCAACGCAAGTAGGTGCTTATTCACTCTGCTCTATTGCTGTATTTATGAAAAAAGACGGCCCCTTTTGGGTACATCACACATTCTGCCTCTACGGGATATCGTGCAGGCGAGCTGAATGCGTTTTTGGCCCTGCAATCACTTCCGGTGGCCAGCCGATAAACAAGTCAGCTCCTTACCCTTCCCAGACAAGTCGGTACCAATTCACCGACCCCGGAGGGATGGAAGGCTTGGTTGGCCTGAACGGGAAGTCCGAACCAGGGACCTGGTATCGGTTCACGCGACAGTTTGCATTGCCATGGACTGCGCTACACGTGCCCGCTGCAGGTATCTCTTATATTTTCTGAATAGGATTTAACAGCAGCCTCATGATTCCACAACAGAAGCACTCGTGCAAGCCCTGCATAGTCATTTCCATAATTTCATATTTTGTGCAAGTGTATGCCGCAATTTTTATAACTTGCAGCCGTTAGCATTTCGATTTTTTTTACTTTTTCATTCAATTTTTAGCTCTTCCTTATAGCTTTATTAGCAACGAAGTTACTGCGACTCAATTAGCGGTCGTTCTTTAGAGAACACCTATCCTGCCTCAATTTGCAGTGCCCTAATGTTTGGAAAGACATAGTTCAGCGATATTTCGCAGCTTGCGGAAAACTGTAGCAAGCATTCACCACATGAATAATCAGTTTCATTATTTCAATCAACCGTAATTTTAAGATTTAAACTAATTCTTCACATTAACATTTTATCTACGATTTTATTAGGGGGGGGGGTAAAAGTAATGAGACTCTCCATGCCGTGACCATATGTTACGGCGTGACTGTAGTCCGTTTCGTGCTTCTCGTATTTGTATAGAATAGAATAGAATAGAATTAGGTGAAAATCTATACGTAAAAGTATTTAGATAATTACTGTATTACTATTTATTAAAATTAAAATTATATTTATAGCTCTTCAATAATATGAAATACATTGACACAACAATTTTGAACAAAGGACAACAACGTCATCTAAAACAACGGCAGCTAACAATAACTTAAACATCTTTTGTTCCGCCTCTATCTTCATACAAAACATGTTTATAATTATTAGGTTGTAACGAATTAAATGGCACTGGCTCGCGCCATTTTTTGGCGCGTCTTTACGCGTTTGATCAAGAACAAACCGTAACATGTGGCATACCATTTAGAAGCGCAAACTTTGCTCTACCGGAGAGAACGAAATTTTCTATGTAAAAGTGGGAAAGCTTTAGAGTTTTATTGACTTTTTTGCAGATGGACAAAAGGGTAATCCGAGGCATTTACTTGTATGAATTCAAGCTGGGCACTACAGCTAAGGAGGCGGACGAGAAGATCAACGCCGCATTCGGTCAGGGATGTTCCACAATTCGGACGGCGTATCGTTGGTATCAGAAGTTCCGGAATGGAGATGAGAGCTTGGAAGAACATGAAGGTCGTGGGAGGCATAGTGATGTTGATGAGGACAAGCTGAGAGATGTGGTAGAGGAGGATCCACACAAAGGTACCAGGGAGATAGCGAAGGTTCTTGGCGTTAGTCACAACACAGCTGCCCGGCATCTGAAGGAAATTGGAACGACCAAAATGCTGGAAAGATGGGTGCCTCGCGAGCTGTCTGAGGAGCAAAGAAACCGACGATATGAGATCTCGTCCGCACTGCTTCTACGGAACGAAACGGACCCATTCCTTGATCGCATCGTAACCTGTGACGAGAAATGGATAATGTACGACAACAGGCGACGATCGGCACAGTGGGTGGACAGCGATGAGAGCCCCAATGTTTCTGCGAAGCGGGAATTGCACCAAAAGAAAGTAATGGTGACAGTATGGTGGTGTTCGCTGGGAATTATTCACCACAGCTTCCTCCCTCCCGGTGAATCCATCACGGCAGAGAAGTACTGCATTGAAATTGAAGAAATGATGAAAAAGTTGAAGGATATCCGGCCGGCCTTGGTAAACCGAAGGCGAGTTCTCCTTCTGCACGACAATGCTCGCCCCCATGTAGCACGAATGACGTTGCAGAAATTGAATGAGCTGAGCATTGAAACTCTAACACATCCTCCGTTTTCTCCCGACCTCTCCCCAACAGACTACCATTTCTTCAAACATCTTGGCGACTTCTTGGTAGGGAAAATATTCAAATACCAACAGGATGCCGAAAGTGCCTTCGAAGATTTCGTCAATTCCAGAACTTTCGATTTTTATGCTACTGGGATAAAAAAGCTTGTGTCACGTTGGCAAAGACGTGTACAATCAGAAGGTTTTTATTTCGATTAATAAAATTGCCTACAAGCCGAGATATTAACTGTTTAAATTTACAGTGGTTCAGGCCATTTATTTCGTTACAACCTAATAGTTACCCCGAGGCTCATCAGTGAAGAAGGTAACTAATTAATTTAGTTGCTAGTACTGTATTGGGCGAAATATTTGTTAAAAAATGTGTTTTAACTTGTACTAGCCCTTAATGGCGATTACATTCCTCAGCACCGTTGAGTTGTAATTGAGTTACAGAAAGATGAAGAATTTTTCAATTTCTCTCATTACTTTTTGCCCACCCTAATATTAGCATTTTATTTATTCATTATTTGCTGAGGGGCGCGTGGAGCGCAGTCAGAGGAGGCGCTGGCTGTCGCGTGCACCCGATGTCAGTTTCTGGTTCGGTTTTCCCGTCCAAGTCAACCAACCTTCCATCCCTCCGCGGTCGAGTAACTGGTACCAGGCTCATCTGAGGAGGGTAAAGCTTCTCCATCGACTGGCCTCCGCAATTCATTATATAGACCATATACACATTCAAATCACCTCCATGATATCCCGTAGAATTAGAATGCGTGGCGCATCCTAAAAGGGATTGATCACCGCCGTCCCTATTCCTTCACACTTTTATTTACTCACAGTTATGCGTACAAACCACTTAAATATGAGCACAGCAAGGAAAACAATAAGGAAAAAAATAGGTAAGACACTTGGAAATTCTTTACAAATGGGACTAAACTGCGACCATGCTCATCTCACCATGTTTCATTCTGCTGCGCTTTCATATATAAAGCTTTATTCTCTTTAGCTCCCTATTTTTCTTGTTTTAAATTTAGCCCTACTTTTCTGAAAGTTTCACATCGAACATCGTTTGATTTTCAAAGGAGCCTATACTTCTTTACAGACAACACAATAACAGACGACAATGGTTGAAGCATTGTAACGCCTGACCTGAACCTGATGATGCACAGCACATTCCTTAGGGTTCCCTTGACTTCACGGAGTGCAGTATGGAAGCATTTTCAAACGATAGTGGTACCACAAGTGCTAGATTTATTGAACAGTCCTCTATATGGAATTGGAGTTACCATACAACGCCTTACTGGAGACACACAAACGCTAAGCAAAGTTTGAATATGGCTAAAAGCATGTCAAACAGTCAGAAGCGTGGAGATCGAAGCCAAGCGATGAAGGGAACTAAAACAGCGCTACATAGTTCAGTCGATAGTCGGCGGTGGTCGCAAGGAACCTGTTTGATTGTCCCCATGTTGCACGTCATATGATGAAAGCAGAAATCTACGACGGCACTTTACTGCTGGAGCTTCTCTTCATTAGCAGTTTGACGAAATGATGCAACAGTCTCAAAGTAGCTGTTCATTTTCCATTTAGCGGAAGGGAAGAGGGAAAAGTGTTGGCACCACATTGAAAAAAATGAGTTTCACAATAAGTTTTCTCCTTATTTCTTCAACACCAGTTATCCATCGGCCTAGATTTCAGTTCGACGACTAGCTAGAGGCTCACCTGAAATTCCATGGCAACAGATCTCTATGGTTTAGGTGATGTGAAGCTTGTCTACTCACGCGATTGCTGTGAAGATATCCCGAATACCGATGGAGATGCGAAGGCGGTCGAGCAAACGACCATTTATTTCGCTCGTACGCACGAAGTGACGGCCTCCGGAGTTCCCAGCTTCGCTGATATTCGAGAATCGAGAACGTTCCAATGGAACAAGTCCTCGAATATTAGGTGGGTCGGCCAAGTAATGAGTTTCGCAGACACCCGCTGGACAGGAGCGGTCACCGACTGAATTCCGCGTGATGTCAAGAGAACAGCAGAGCGCCCTCCAACGCGTTGGTCGGGCCTCTTCGTGAAAGCCCTGAGCGAACGACATGACTCTCTCTCTCTGTGTCAGGTGGATCCACTGGAGCACTCTGGCACGCCACAGGGAAGAATGGAGACGCTGCCAGGCTAAATCGATGAACGACGGGAAAACAGCTGGAGCAGGTGGAGCTGCGAAAACTGACAGAATTTTCTCATAACGTAATCTTCTTCGGAAAAGTTGATACTGAGATTGAAGCGTCGATCAAGCGAGACACTGGAGGAGTTTCTCTTCTTTCCTTTTCAAAATGGCCTATAGCGCATCAGCTTAGCTAAAGCGATAAGAACTTTTGAGAGGCGTCGTTACTTCTGGCAGTGAGGGTGGTGGGGGGGGGGGGGGTGCGGGAACTTGTTGGAGCACCTACCGCAATCGTTGCAGTGAAGCAGGCAGTTCGGCCCTCTGCGACGTTCCCGCACCCCCGCTGCCAGAAATAACAACATGTGGCGAACTTTTTACGATGATATGAGCACCCGAAAAATATAGCTGCAAGGAAAGCATAACGTTGAAACAGATTTTTATTTATTTATGCAAGAAAACAATTTTCAGTATGTTAACGTGAAACACATCACAATCGCAAAGTACCACATCTCCAGCTACAACGTCCTATGCTCTTGGTCACTCGTCGTTCCGTACAGCAATTCGGTGTCGGCTTTCGCTGAGCCGATGTTGAAGGGGACGATTTTCACGAAATTCGGGAACTGCGAGTCTTTCGTGCATGGAATCGCGTCCTGATGTGCAGTGCAGAGGTAGAGCTTGCAGATCGAACAGACGTGCGACGGACGGTTGGTGCATTGCAGGATGACACACTCTCGGGTCGCTCTGTAAAGAAGGCACTGTTGGTGATCCAGTTCGTTTCACAGGGATCTGAAGCAGATGTCACTGAGTTTATAAGCTCTTACAAGGATGTTTGGTTCCGATCAAATATCTACCCCCAAGTGAGCACGAACCCTTACTATCCGGGAGAATGCTACGCCATTACACCAGCGCTTCGTTACACTTGCACGTATAAAGGGCATGGGGCGGCGATATTCACTTCCTTTTTGGGATACGCCACGCATTCTAATACTATGGGATGTCGTAAAGACAACATGGATATTTGGCCTAAACGATGACTTGCGGTGACCGGCTGAAGGACAGCTCAGTGTTTCAAACTACCAAAACAATAGAACTGGGTGGAAATCTATAACGAAAATCCTCAAATTTCTATATCGTGACAACAGAACAAAACAACGCAACAGCAATCGCAACAAAAAGGCAATTTTAAAACAACAGTAAGCATGTCTAGTCACATTAACAACAACAGTAAACATGTCTAGTTCCCCCTCTATCTTCATACAAATAATTCCTGTCAGTCTTCATACAAATAAATAAAAATACGAATACTTCACGACGGACGTGAACGAGTCCGGGTCCATTGAGGTCAATGCGCAATGCGCTGGTAGAGAATAACGTCAAGTATTCTGGATCTTCAGGCACTGTGATGGTTGCTGATGTTCAGGGCTAACTCACGTGTGAGCGCACCGAATGACGTTCAACGACAGACGTCTTATGCGACAGAAAGATTCCAAAACGCCTTTAATCAAAGGTCAACTGAATCGTCGTGACACCTAGCGAACTAGCAGCTCGACCTACGATGGTATGGACATGTTCTCTGAGGGAATGGTGACACTGTTCATAAGCTTGGTTCTAGATGCGACGGTAACGACGGGAAGAAGAAGAAAAATGGACATCGATCGACTCAGAAAAACTTCATCGATGATGAGCTTTTAAGACTGTTTAAAATTTTATTCTCGAAGAAAATTCGCAAAACCGAAAAATAGATCAAAACATGACAAGCATAAATGAAAAACATGGGATCTATCTTACCAGGATACTATCTCAACGGTAGGTCGGAACGGCCCAAGTGTTGTATACGGGCAGAACCGCCTCTCCCTGGGAAGTAACAAACTGCAGGTATCTCGACCCCAATACAACTCTGCGCGGAGTTAGAGGCGACGGAAGTCGCCGTTGGCGCCCTGTTGATTCACGTGCTCCGCAGCTGACGGGCGCGCGGGGATGAGGGCTGGTATCGCCACTCTTCGCAGTGCACAGGTGGCGTAGTAGGGAAGTGGTTGGGCTCGTGAGCAATGGGT